>OU963894.1:60279450-60763446 GCA_902850365.2 Chilo suppressalis | reverse complement strand
TCTATAAATACAAACTTCCTATAATAATAGAAATAAGACGAATGAAACCGAGAATCTAAACTCTATTATTTAAGATGCAATTCATTTAAAGACGCAAAAAAAAATTTCAACAAAAATTTGTTTGGGAGTTCGCCATTGTCCTTTATTTTTAGCTAGGGACCGTCAAAACTGATAATGCTAGGTGGGCCATAGATGTGTCCGGAAGTGTATACCCGCGTGGCAGCCCTAGTCTAGGTCCAATCTACCTATTGTATAATATCGATAAGATTTTAATAATATACGAAATAGAATTTAATATTAAGTATAATAATTGTAATTTGATACATGTCGTGCTTTTGACCGCTTTGTATACTGTGGCCATTTGACTTATAATTATACGAATTACTATTTAAAATAAGTAAATACAGGTACCTATGTCGATAAGTCGCTTAAGCGCACAGGACCTTGCCAGGCCTTTGCCTGATAAATAAGACAAGTTCCCAGAAAAAATGTTATACGAGGACCTAAATGTTAATATAAGTGTGCTCAGAAGTAATATTATAAATAATGACCTAAATATGTGAATATAATTGAGTCGTGACGCGAACTCTGTGATATCTAATGTGTTTTTTTATATTTAATTTAGAAAATAAAACTTTTGGATGGTGTATGGAAATTGTATTTTTATTTAATAACATTTATATAATTATATGAGTATTCTTTTTTACAATTTAAGTAAGTACTCTCCTAATCGTTAAAGACAACTATATCGCAACCATTCCTTAAAAGCTACGCAATAACAGCTAATGTGGTAAGACTTTGGTATGTTATTTATAATAATAAATTTAATTTCACTGTGAAAACTGGTTTGAAATTCAGTGGCAAGATTTGACACAAATACATACATACATTGCAAGTTAAATAAAGGCTTGTCCCCATAGGCGCGTTAATATTGGATCCGTTATTCCGTTATCTGTATTTAGCACATTATGTATGAGAACCATAGAGGTATAAGAATAGACTCTACCACAATGGACAAGAAATCTGCAAAATTTTCCCACTAGGGGCGCTGTAATCGCTTGACCCAAAACTTCTATCAAATACTTAGCTTATAATAATTTTGAAGCTTTTTATTAAACAAATTACAAATGCCGCGTTGTGAAATTCCTGGTTGTTGTGAGAAAACTGCATGCTTCCCGACTTAAATATAATTTTATATGTTGCTTTGAAAGAAGGGGGGGGGGGGGGGGGGGGTAAAACTGAGCTGCTGTTTACACCATCTGGGACTGTTGCATCTCGATGTCTTCATTTTTATCAAAAAAAAATGCACCAAAATTAAAATTGCGGTCATACTTATTCCTCAAGTCTGTAAAAATCCAATGTTTTACTTCCCATTTTAGCCAGAGGTAACTCTATGTGATGTCTGACTGTTGCAAAAATAAGATAGATTTGACTAATGAGCCCGCTAAAAGTTACTGCGATACATGAACTATTAAAATAATCACGAAAAATGCATCTATGTTTTGAGAATGAGTATTCTAACATAATAATAGAAGGAGTGCCTTTCTACTAGATCAGCTTTTCTGCCTTGCACAGATGCTCCTCTCCTTTTCAACTCCGTTTTCAGCTGTATTACAGACCATGTTGAATACACTTTTACCACTTAATTATTATTTTTAACAACAAAAAAACACGTTTAAAATAAATTTGACAGCTGCAATATTCGGCTGTGGTTTGGGTCAAGCGTTTGCAGCGCCACCTGTAGCTTTGCGTATACTTCTTTATTGGAAGTGTCCCTCTAATAGAAAGAGAAAGAAGATGAGAGACCGCCAGCTTTCTCTCTCTAATCGCGCATGCGCATTCGCAACCGTGAGCATCTTACTATTTCGATGTGATGCTATTGGATGACATGCGTCACTAGAAAGAGAGATAGCTAGCGATCTCTCATCTTCTTTCTCTTTCTACTAGACGGACACTTTTAGAGCCGCCTTCCCCACTCTATTCTTATACCTCTATGATGAGAACCGCTACGAAGTTACACTGGTATAGATTCTGGCATGATTGAATTGATTGAAACCTAAACTTAAGAGCCCTTTCACATTTATGGAAAAAAATCGTAATTTTTGAGCGCCTCGTTTACCCCCTTAGAAAAGATTTTGACTATTTCCAATAGAAGTAAACAGTAGATTTATTCTTCCTATTGTAAGATAATGTAGAATATTTGCAAGTAATATTTTCCATTTTTTGTCCTGATCGTTCTACTGCAGCTAGTTTACGGAAAAAACGATAATATGCACAACTACAAACGCCTCAATCTCTCAATATTGTTCAATAAATTAGATCAAATTAATTACTACGACATCAGAAATATGTTTTTGTTGTAACATAATGTATTAGAACTTTGATTTTCCATCTCATCAATTGTCAAAAAAAAGGCGCGCCAGAAGCACATCGGTTTCATACATTTACTATGGTTAGAGACTTATTTACGTATCGTGTCGTGTCGACGCTTTAACCTCTCTATCTCTCTCTAACCCATAATAAATGTATGAAACCGATGCGCCACGTCACGCCACGACACGTTAATATGTTTCTGGCTTAAGGAAGTAATAGAAATATGACGAAATAGCTCATTATAAGTATCCCATAATTGAGTCGATTCGTGCATGATTTTGCCAAATTTAATACTAAATTTAACATCAGTCTCTCCTTTTCATTCTGTATAGAGAATGACAAGGATACACTGTTGTTAAATTTAAGGTATGGTTTCGAGAACCCTGCCTGAATCGACACCGTTCATGATCATTATCTTATTAATGTCTCCACTGCTGGAGCAGTTCCCCATGGATGGAATATGGAGATTGGGCCAAGACCCACCACGCGGGCCCAGTGCGGATTGGCGGGTGCTAACGACTGCTTATCCGGGACCAACGGCTTAACATGCCTTCCGAAGCACGGAGGAACTCGAAACAGAAGACTTTTGGTCACCCATCCAATGAGCGACCACTGCGAAAGTTGCTTAGCTTCATCGATCGCAACCGAACGCGCTAACCACCTACGCCATCGAGCTCCTCAATCGACACCATTATCGACAGATAATAACTTGAGTGGGTTAACTACAATGCGAAGAGATGGCGCTGCCTTGCAGCTTAAGAAAGGCTAGAGGAAATTCGACACGGCCATCAGGGCCGCGGTGGCATAATTGGTCAGTGCATTCGGCCGGATAGCGAAGGGTGCTGGTTCGAGTTCCGTCTACCGCTTGGCCCGCGTGGAATTTTTTCTAGTAATATTTTTTTTAGATTTATACATCGAGCAGTTACATGCTTAAAAAAATAAACTTTATTAGGAAATAACTTGCCTATGAGCGGCACACTTAAAGCTTTCAAAACAGAATAAGGAAGGTTCACTTTCCCTAACTTTTATATGTTCTTATATTAATATATCTTATTAACAAGGTCTTCCATAATCTTAGACTATTTAACAACGATATTAAATACCCTAGATACACCAACACGAACAAAATCGTGGCCGAAACCTGTCCAAAAGGTACATTGAACGACCCACGGAGCTCCGTAAGATGATCGCGTAGTCAAAATCAATATAAGGCATTATTTAAATATTGAAAGTAACCTTTACTACATACTGTATAAGGTATTAAATAAAACGCATGCGTCAAGGACTTCTGACAGTTCGAAATGCAAGCTCGTAAAATTTTACGAGTTATTGATATATGCGGAAGAATTTGCACCTTAGTTCTTTGACTCTACGCGCAATTCTGAACGCGCTGTTAGCAATATCGCGAGAAAAAGAGACGACTATATGGCGACGTATAACCGAACATGCATTTGAATATCACATATACTTTATAGTAAATCTGTTTATAGTAAGTATTACATCAAATTTTGCTTCAAATGCGTTAAATTAACAAACTTTGACTAGATACCTGTCGAAAAAACGACACCTTTCGTACTCTAAGTATTATTTTCGCATTTTTTCGCGGAGCTCTGTTGCATCTTGACTTTGTAACGGTCCGCGCGTGACTGTGAACCAAGAAGCGCTTGAGTGGAGTTCAAGCACTTCTTGTTTAGGACACTTTATGAGCGCTCGTGGTGTATCTAGGGTATTTAATATCGTTGCTATTTAACGTAAATGAGATCAGTTGGCGTCGAAGGATGGGTTCCGTATGGCGGCGGCGCGTTTGAAATGTACCGCGAACACATCCAGGAGACGGAACCCTAGGTCCTTATTTAAAGACTCGTGGCTCAAACTGTGTACGGACAGATGGACAGCGTCTTTCAGTTTTTCTTCACCAAATATATACATGACTGAAACAAAATAGTACATTTTAAAACTTTCATGGTCAATAACACGCATCATTTAAACTTTATTGACCGAAATACAAGAGAATGGTACAAAAGGAGGACTTAATACTAATAACATTCTCTCCCAGTCAACCTTTGGGAAAAAAGCAAAAAACGCGAATGGTGGTATAAAGCTAAATAAACGCATAATTAAAAATATATACGAATTAACATAGATACATACATACCACAATTACATTTAAATATATATATATACACATAAATATACATATGATGATGCTTAATGAAGTCATTCTTCGTCTTAAATTTTGTAGCATAAACTCAAAACTAAATTTAACATCAGTCTCTCCTTTTCACTCTGTATAGAGAATGACAATGATACACTGTTGTCAAATTTAAGTTTAGATTTAGAAAATCATGTCAGAATGGACACCAATATTCATAGTTCAATTTATTATTGAGTCTTATGCTTCCACATAGAGTACACATCATCATCAGCCTATTAAAGTCCCCACTGCTGGGGCACAGACCTTCCCTATGGATGGAATAGAGAGATTGGGCCATGACCCACCACGCGGGCCCAGTCCGGATTGGCGGGTGCTAACGACTGCAGATGCAGCCGGGACCAACGGCTTAACGTGCCTTCCGAAGCACGGAAGGTGAGAGATAGTAAATTTTTGGTCACCCATCCAATAACCGACCATTACGAAAGTGGCTTAACTTCAACGATCGCAGCCGAACGCGCTTACCACTTGCACCATCAAGCTCCTCAATACTGTACACATCCATTGCCAATACCCTTTTCAAGTTTTAAGAGTGCAAACGACTTCTTTATGTTAAGAAAAGTTTACTAGAAAAAAATCCACGCGGACCAGGCAGCGGACGGGACTCGAACCCGCACCCTTCGCAATCCGGGCGAATGCACTGACCATTATGCTACCACGGCCCTATTAGCCGCGTCAAAATTTTCCTAGCCTTAAGCTGCAAGGCAGCGCCATCTCTTCGCATTGCAGGTAACCCACAATGTCAAATGAATACTTTTTCAAGTATTAAACATTTGAAAGTAGAAATAGGAATTATAGTTATGTTGCCTTGCCTTGCAGCTTAAGACTAGGGAAATTTCGACGCGGCTAATAGGGCCGTGGTAGCATAATTGGTCAGTGCATTCGCCCGGATTGCGAAGGGTGCGGGTTCGAGTCCCGTCCGCTGCCTGGTCCGCGTGGATTTTTTATTTTCTAGTAAAGTTTTCTTTAGATTTAAACATCTAGCAGTTAAATGCTTAAAAATAAATAAAAACATGACTGCTTTATGTCTTTAGAAATATTAATTAAATAAATGAATACATGAAGTTAAACGATGTCAACTCCCTTACCAGTAGGCATGTTGTCCATAATGGCGGCGCAGGTTTTCTCCAAGTCGGGCTCGGGGGCAGCGTTCCCGGGCATGACGTCCCCGCCTTCAGACATTCGCTCGAATACTACGAACACTTGCGAGCGCAGCCACGCGCTCAGATCGTCCAGCCATACGATCATCAACGCTTCCACTAGTTCTAGAAAAAAAGTGAAATAAATTACATCATCATAAAC
Source organism: Chilo suppressalis (assembly GCA_902850365.2). NCBI lineage: Eukaryota > Metazoa > Arthropoda > Insecta > Lepidoptera > Crambidae > Chilo > Chilo suppressalis. Next base: position 60,757,559 of record OU963894.1, on the reverse strand, counting down.
CTATTAATGTCCCTTCACAGACCTTCCCTATGGATGGATATACATTTCTCTGGACATTATGGCGCCTCAACAGCATGTGACGTCACACGACTGCCATTTAAACGTCAAACGATACAATGTAATGTCACTTTGAGCGGAAGTTTACTAGCGTGTGACGTCATTTTAGTCTTTGCCAATCCCAGGTGTTTTCGGTCACTTGACCATAGAACAAAAAAATTTTTTTTTTATTTTAAAAGAAACAATTCTATTTCATGTTTTCTCAGAAAAGTTATGAACTGTTTGTTCTTTAGTAATAGTAAATCTAATATTCATATTAAATACAGATGCCAATAATTGGTAATTTATTCTTCATACTGTCAAATATTATACGGAGTCTATGGACGGGACAGGGAGACTGGGGCGTGACCCACCACGCGGACCCACTGCGGATCAGTGGGTGCTAACAACTGCAGATGCGGCCGGGACAGCTAACCGTATCTTTCGAAGCGCGAAGGAGCTCGCGATAATAAGTCTTCGGTCACCCACCCCATGACCGGCCATTGCGAAATATGCTTAATTAGGGTATATTTATATTTATATAGAAAATAGATATTAAACATCCATGACTGGAGTACAAATGCTCGTATTCATCACACAAACATCTGCCCCCACCGGGATTCGAACCCGGGACCTCTCGAGTCGGCGACACCATGAAACCCGGCGTACAAACCACTCGGTCACGGAGGTCGTCATGTTTCGTCGGTCGTCATTCTTGCTGTCATTAGTTTTTTTAAGCAAATAGCAATAAAAAGCAGCGGCTTTGGATAGTTCTAACTTGTTGGATCATGATAACTAACTCATACAGAGGAAAGGATGATAACTAACTCATACAAAAGAAATATTAGGAGTGGCCGGTAAGATGTTTATTCATCGAAATAGTGGTTAGTTGTACAAATATAGTTCTTATGACAATGCAATAAGAGTGATGCGGTGTGAACTCTTATTAAGTACCTACTAAACTAAAGCGTACGTGACCTGGCCCAACGATTCATAATCAATAGGGGTGATGACGGGGTACAGTAAACGAAATTCTATTTAGTCCGTCAGTTAGATGATCAAAAAATAATGGACACGTATTTTTTCTTTGGGCAATCAACCAAAAAATGACAAAGTTATAGCGCGTCAAAGTTTGGGAGTAGGGGTTCGTGACGTCACTTTTGAGTGAATTTTCACTTATAAGTGTACTCAAACGTGACGTCATGCGACTTTTCAAATCAATATATCTCTGCAATGTTTATATTATGTGAAAAAAGAAAAATTACGTGTCCAATTATTTTTGATAATCTACCTGATAAACGAAGAAAAAAAAATAGTCATCATCCCTATTCTCTGTCGATTTTGAATTAAGAAGTTTGAAAAGTGGTCATGCCTTCCATTCTTTTGTAAATATATATATAAAAAAATAAGATACTTTTGTTTAGTTATCGGTGTAACCGCTTAATGCAATCAACAAAGAAATGTGTGATCCTTTTATTACTACGAATTATAATTTTAATGCATTTTCTCTTTAAACATTACACATAGTTTATTTGTGCAATGATTATGGATGCTGTTCGAGCAGAGAATTGCGTGTTAGCAGTGCTACCAAGATTGTGACACTTGGATGACATTGACAGGAGGGCTGAGTGAAAAAGTGGTAAATTGAGTGAAATGTCTTTACTGAAGGAAACGTTATAACTTACAATAACTAGAAAAGAGTAAACGGCAATATAAAAGGCTTATTTACCTACCTTCTTCTAAAAAATTAAAGGCTTATTATATATATATATATATATATATATATTATACCTTCCCAAAATTAGTTCTATTTCGGCCACGAGTGACAAGATTTTGGTCGCACTGTAATAGAATATGAATAGAATGTCACCTATTTTCAATCTTTATTCTTATTGGTGGATTCTTACACCACATCCCTGCTCTGATGGAACAGCATTTTTTTAATTTGTAAGTTAATTCGATCTAGATTAGGGCTGCTAATAAAAACTTGCAATGGCGATAAAATAAATGAATATAAAAAAAAACGAACGGTGCTTACGACCACACGACTGAAGTGAAACTTCTTTATCTCCATCTGTATGTATATATATGTGTGTGTGTGTGTGTCTGTGTGTGTATAATACGAGCCTAATGCCCGTATTACAGAATGACAACTAAGTGTTGATCTACACAGAGCGACCTCCCTTTCTCATCATCATCATCATCATCAGCCTTTTAATGTCCCCACTGCTGGGGCACAGGCCTTCCCTATGGATGGAATAGGGAGATTGGTCCATGACCCACCACGCGGGCCCAGTGCGGATTGGCGGCTGCTAACAAATTCAGATGCAGCCGGGACCAACGGCTTAAGGTGCCTTCCGAAGCACGGAGGAACTCGAGATAGATGTTTTTGGTCACCCATCCAAATAGTTAAGTTGCTTAACTTCAACCATCGCAGCCGAACGCGCTAACCAACTGCGCCATCGATTTACTTATACATAGGTACATCCCTTTCTAACTGTAGGTACTCAAATATCAAACTCTAACTTTTAATAACCTTTCTATTTTTATTTGAAAACAATTGTCTGCTCTACCCATGTCATTTAAATTAATATCGTTTAACATGTGACGTCTTTGTGTATGTGTGTTTGTGCTTTCAGAAAAGTGAAATACTCTAGGAAGAACGTATATATATTCGGTTATTTACTTTATATCACCATAATCTGTTTCTAACGAGCAGTCTTTCTAGTGTCTCTCTCTCTCTCTCTCTCACTCTCACTGGACATTGGCAATTTTTTTGTGTAAAAAGGAGAAAGCCACAGAAACAAAAATAACTGTACTCGAATAAATATCAACACTTAGTTTTCATTCTGTAATACAAACAAGCCTTAGAGTTATAAGTTTCAACGGTCTGTAGCAAAAAAATATTGCTTAACCATAAAAACTTATATAACTTTATCGTTAAGCAATCATTTTAAAACACACACGAAAACATAGTTATTGTAATTTATGCTTGAAAACTGTATTAACGTAGTGTAGTGTTTGTTTTTAAACAGGGCGTGACACTGACACTTGAATAACTGACACGCGTAGGACAGCTGTTTTGTCTATGATAGCGAACCGCTTACGTCGGCGTAGCTGTCAAACTTCATTGATTGGGTTGGTATTCGACTAAAATATTCGCCTTGAGACTTATAAAAAAAAAGAAGGTTAAAGAAGGCAGTGAATCTCTGTTGGTGCGTGTGGATGAATGTATGGTATGGAGTTTGACAGTTGTTGAATTTTGAATATTTTTTCCCATATCGATTTGAGTTCTCAATCGGCCGTTGTTTTTTAATCGATTTTGAATTTTACTCGAAATTGAATTTCCTCGCTGATTTAGGTGGGTATTCTGTTTTCCTCCGCTCACGGCGAGCATAGTTATATAGTTTTGTAGACATGGGCGGCCGTTTTTGGTTTTGAACGCAAACGGATATTTATCGGATTTCAGATTTCAAAATCAGTTTTTAGATATCCGATTTCAGATGTGCCTAACTTAGCCAATTCACTAGTTTGTGTTAAGATTTGGTTTTATTAGCTAACGAATTCAATCAATTAATTGACGACATTATGAAAACCAACACAAAACTCGTCTAATCAGTTAAAAAGTCAACAGTTAAAAAAACCAAATTAAAACTATCCATTTAAATAATATGTAGGTACAAAATTTACTTATTATTATTATTATAAAACTTTTCTTTAGATATAAACATCTAGCAGTTAAATGCTTAAAAAGGAAACCATAACTAATAACTCTTGGACAATGGCGAAAATTTTGTTGAAGTAAATCTTTAGCGTCTGTCATGATGTCATTATCAGAAATGTTAATAAAATAATCTCAAAAGATTTATTAAACAATTCAGGATGGTTGTCTAAGTGTGGAATTAAAAAATTCAAAAAAAGGAAAACACAATTGACTATTTATTTTTTATTTTTATTGTGGCTTGGCATCCTGGATTTTGAGCCATTTATTTTTTTGTGATTTTAGTGATAAAATCAACTTTAAATATGTTGTTCGTATGTTTTACATCGCTTTACGCTTAAAGTGTATTTAATTATCAATCAAAAATATCGGGAAACATTATTTTTCAATATTATACTGAAACCATAATAAATAATCTCCTCAATACAAAAAGGGTATGGCGACAATTCTAACGCAAAAAACTATATCTCTCACTGTCATGCTTGTCATCGATCGAATTGTTGTTGATATTGCTAACATTTATCGTTGCTTGTGCTTTAGGTGATATGCGTATTGCAACGATTTAATTTGGCGCAGTGATTTTTTTTTGTGATTTGTGTTTTTATGCGACTTGGACTGCATTTGGACTCTCGAAATCTTTCCTGTGACTGTTGAGTAGTGCTTGCCTAAGACTTCCGAATCTGATATTTCGGACTACTTCTTGCTGTGGATTTTGGACACGATTCCGTCCTATACTGTGGATTTTATTTCATTGTATCTACTATCTACGATACTGTGATCAAAGATATGGAATAAAAAATATATAAAAGAGTGTTTCATATTTAATTAACATCCCATCAGTACACTATTAGAAATCCTTTTTTATACTTTATTATTGCTGTGGTCATTTTCAAATTGTTAAGTACTTCCTACAGCACAGACATTGTATTCGAACTAAATAACCCTGGTCTGTTTAATATTATTAAGTATTTTGACGCGATTGATCAGTAAGTACCTACGCCCACTGATCATACATTTTAAAAACATTTTTTTTCGTCACTAATCTACGGGAACCGTATACTTTTATAGTTCCGTTCACGTATTTTTTATTTTTATTGTAAATACTTTAATAATTGGTTTTTGTATTACTTGGTATATACATAACCTCCAAAACTTCAAAGTTGAATATCTATAAATACAAACTTCCTATAATAATAGAAATAAGACGAATGAAACCGAGAATCTAAACTCTATTATTTAAGATGCAATTCATTTAAAGACGCAAAAAAAAATTTCAACAAAAATTTGTTTGGGAGTTCGCCATTGTCCTTTATTTTTAGCTAGGGACCGTCAAAACTGATAATGCTAGGTGGGCCATAGATGTGTCCGGAAGTGTATACCCGCGTGGCAGCCCTAGTCTAGGTCCAATCTACCTATTGTATAATATCGATAAGATTTTAATAATATACGAAATAGAATTTAATATTAAGTATAATAATTGTAATTTGATACATGTCGTGCTTTTGACCGCTTTGTATACTGTGGCCATTTGACTTATAATTATACGAATTACTATTTAAAATAAGTAAATACAGGTACCTATGTCGATAAGTCGCTTAAGCGCACAGGACCTTGCCAGGCCTTTGCCTGATAAATAAGACAAGTTCCCAGAAAAAATGTTATACGAGGACCTAAATGTTAATATAAGTGTGCTCAGAAGTAATATTATAAATAATGACCTAAATATGTGAATATAATTGAGTCGTGACGCGAACTCTGTGATATCTAATGTGTTTTTTTATATTTAATTTAGAAAATAAAACTTTTGGATGGTGTATGGAAATTGTATTTTTATTTAATAACATTTATATAATTATATGAGTATTCTTTTTTACAATTTAAGTAAGTACTCTCCTAATCGTTAAAGACAACTATATCGCAACCATTCCTTAAAAGCTACGCAATAACAGCTAATGTGGTAAGACTTTGGTATGTTATTTATAATAATAAATTTAATTTCACTGTGAAAACTGGTTTGAAATTCAGTGGCAAGATTTGACACAAATACATACATACATTGCAAGTTAAATAAAGGCTTGTCCCCATAGGCGCGTTAATATTGGATCCGTTATTCCGTTATCTGTATTTAGCACATTATGTATGAGAACCATAGAGGTATAAGAATAGACTCTACCACAATGGACAAGAAATCTGCAAAATTTTCCCACTAGGGGCGCTGTAATCGCTTGACCCAAAACTTCTATCAAATACTTAGCTTATAATAATTTTGAAGCTTTTTATTAAACAAATTACAAATGCCGCGTTGTGAAATTCCTGGTTGTTGTGAGAAAACTGCATGCTTCCCGACTTAAATATAATTTTATATGTTGCTTTGAAAGAAGGGGGTGGGGGGGGGGGGGGGGTAAAACTGAGCTGCTGTTTACACCATCTGGGACTGTTGCATCTCGATGTCTTCATTTTTATCAAAAAAAAATGCACCAAAATTAAAATTGCGGTCATACTTATTCCTCAAGTCTGTAAAAATCCAATGTTTTACTTCCCATTTTAGCCAGAGGTAACTCTATGTGATGTCTGACTGTTGCAAAAATAAGATAGATTTGACTAATGAGCCCGCTAAAAGTTACTGCGATACATGAACTATTAAAATAATCACGAAAAATGCATCTATGTTTTGAGAATGAGTATTCTAACATAATAATAGAAGGAGTGCCTTTCTACTAGATCAGCTTTTCTGCCTTGCACAGATGCTCCTCTCCTTTTCAACTCCGTTTTCAGCTGTATTACAGACCATGTTGAATACACTTTTACCACTTAATTATTATTTTTAACAACAAAAAAACACGTTTAAAATAAATTTGACAGCTGCAATATTCGGCTGTGGTTTGGGTCAAGCGTTTGCAGCGCCACCTGTAGCTTTGCGTATACTTCTTTATTGGAAGTGTCCCTCTAATAGAAAGAGAAAGAAGATGAGAGACCGCCAGCTTTCTCTCTCTAATCGCGCATGCGCATTCGCAACCGTGAGCATCTTACTATTTCGATGTGATGCTATTGGATGACATGCGTCACTAGAAAGAGAGATAGCTAGCGATCTCTCATCTTCTTTCTCTTTCTACTAGACGGACACTTTTAGAGCCGCCTTCCCCACTCTATTCTTATACCTCTATGATGAGAACCGCTACGAAGTTACACTGGTATAGATTCTGGCATGATTGAATTGATTGAAACCTAAACTTAAGAGCCCTTTCACATTTATGGAAAAAAATCGTAATTTTTGAGCGCCTCGTTTACCCCCTTAGAAAAGATTTTGACTATTTCCAATAGAAGTAAACAGTAGATTTATTCTTCCTATTGTAAGATAATGTAGAATATTTGCAAGTAATATTTTCCATTTTTTGTCCTGATCGTTCTACTGCAGCTAGTTTACGGAAAAAAACGATAATATGCACAACTACAAACGCCTCAATCTCTCAATATTGTTCAATAAATTAGATCAAATTAATTACTACGACATCAGAAATATGTTTTTGTTGTAACATAATGTATTAGAACTTTGATTTTCCATCTCATCAATTGTCAAAAAAAAGGCGCGCCAGAAGCACATCGGTTTCATACATTTACTATGGTTAGAGACTTATTTACGTATCGTGTCGTGTCGACGCTTTAACCTCTCTATCTCTCTCTAACCCATAATAAATGTATGAAACCGATGCGCCACGTCACGCCACGACACGTTAATATGTTTCTGGCTTAAGGAAGTAATAGAAATATGACGAAATAGCTCATTATAAGTATCCCATAATTGAGTCGATTCGTGCATGATTTTGCCAAATTTAATACTAAATTTAACATCAGTCTCTCCTTTTCATTCTGTATAGAGAATGACAAGGATACACTGTTGTTAAATTTAAGGTATGGTTTCGAGAACCCTGCCTGAATCGACACCGTTCATGATCATTATCTTATTAATGTCTCCACTGCTGGAGCAGTTCCCCATGGATGGAATATGGAGATTGGGCCAAGACCCACCACGCGGGCCCAGTGCGGATTGGCGGGTGCTAACGACTGCTTATCCGGGACCAACGGCTTAACATGCCTTCCGAAGCACGGAGGAACTCGAAACAGAAGACTTTTGGTCACCCATCCAATGAGCGACCACTGCGAAAGTTGCTTAGCTTCATCGATCGCAACCGAACGCGCTAACCACCTACGCCATCGAGCTCCTCAATCGACACCATTATCGACAGATAATAACTTGAGTGGGTTAACTACAATGCGAAGAGATGGCGCTGCCTTGCAGCTTAAGAAAGGCTAGAGGAAATTCGACACGGCCATCAGGGCCGCGGTGGCATAATTGGTCAGTGCATTCGGCCGGATAGCGAAGGGTGCTGGTTCGAGTTCCGTCTACCGCTTGGCCCGCGTGGATTTTTTTCTAGTAAAATTATTTTTGGATTTATACATCGAGCAGTTACATGCTTAAAAAAATAAACTTTATTAGGAAATAACTTGCCTATGAGCGGCACACTTAAAGCTTTCAAAACAGAATAAGGAAGGTTCACTTTCCCTAACTTTTATATGTTCTTATATTAATATATCTTATTAACAAGGTCTTCCATAATCTTAGACTATTTAACAACGATATTAAATACCCTAGATACACCAACACGAACAAAATCGTGGCCGAAACCTGTCCAAAAGGTACATTGAACGACCCACGGAGCTCCGTAAGATGATCGCGTAGTCAAAATCAATATAAGGCATTATTTAAATATTGAAAGTAACCTTTACTACATACTGTATAAGGTATTAAATAAAACGCATGCGTCAAGGACTTCTGACAGTTCGAAATGCAAGCTCGTAAAATTTTACGAGTTATTGATATATGCGGAAGAATTTGCACCTTAGTTCTTTGACTCTACGCGCAATTCTGAACGCGCTGTTAGCAATATCGCGAGGAAAAGAGACGACTATATATATGGCGACGTATAACCGAACATGCATTTGAATATCACATATATTTTATAGTAAATCTGTTTATAGTAAGTATTACATCAAATTTTGCTTCAAATGCGTTAAATTAACAAACTTTGACTAGATACCTGTCGAAAAAACGACACCTTTCGTACTCTAAGTATTATTTTCGCATTTTTTCGCGGAGCTCTGTTGCATCTTGACTTTGTAACGGTCCGCGCGTGACTGTGAACCAAGAAGCGCTTGAGTGGAGTTCAAGCACTTCTTGTTTAGGACACTTTATGAGCGCTCGTGGTGTATCTAGGGTATTTAATATCGTTGCTATTTAACGTAAATGAGATCAGTTGGCGTCGAAGGATGGGTTCCGTATGGCGGCGGCGCGTTTGAAATGTACCGCGAACACATCCAGGAGACGGAACCCTAGGTCCTTATTTAAAGACTCGTGGCTCAAACTGTGTACGGACAGATGGACAGCGTCTTTCAGTTTTTCTTCACCAAATATATACATGACTGAAACAAAATAGTACATTTTAAAACTTTCATGGTCAATAACACGCATCATTTAAACTTTATTGACCGAAATACAAGAGAATGGTACAAAAGGAGGACTTAATACTAATAACATTCTCTCCCAGTCAACCTTTGGGAAAAAAGCAAAAAACGCGAATGGTGGTATAAAGCTAAATAAACGCATAATTAAAAATATATACGAATTAACATAGATACATACATACCACAATTACATTTAAATATATATATATACACATAAATATACATATGATGATGCTTAATGAAGTCATTCTTCGTCTTAAATTTTGTAGCATAAACTCAAAACTAAATTTAACATCAGTCTCTCCTTTTCACTCTGTATAGAGAATGACAATGATACACTGTTGTCAAATTTAAGTTTAGATTTAGAAAATCATGTCAGAATGGACACCAATATTCATAGTTCAATTTATTATTGAGTCTTATGGTTCCACATAGAGTACACATCATCATCAGCCTATTAAAGTCCCCACTGCTGGGGCACAGACCTTCCCTATGGATGGAATGGGGAGATTGGGCCATGACCCACCACGCGGGCCCAGTCCGGATTGGCGGGTGCTAACGACTGCAGATGCAGCCGGGACCAACGGCTTAACGTGCCTTCCGAAGCACGGAAGGTGAGAGATAGTAAATTTTTGGTCACCCATCCAATAACCGACCATTACGAAAGTGGCTTAACTTCAACGATCGCAGCCGAACGCGCTTACCACTTGCACCATCAAGCTCCTCAATACTGTACACATCCATTGCCAATACCCTTTTCAAGTTTTAAGAGTGCAAACGACTTCTTTATGTTAAGAAAAGTTTACTAGAAAAAAATCCACGCGGACCAGGCAGCGGACGGGACTCGAACCCGCACCCTTCGCAATCCGGGCGAATGCACTGACCATTATGCTACCACGGCCCTATTAGCCGCGTCAAAATTTTCCTAGCCTTAAGCTGCAAGGCAGCGCCATCTCTTCGCATTGCAGGTAACCCACAATGTCAAATGAATACTTTTTCAAGTATTAAACATTTGAAAGTAGAAATAGGAATTATAGTTATGTTGCCTTGCCTTGCAGCTTAAGACTAGGGAAATTTCGACGCGGCTAATAGGGCCGTGGTAGCATAATTGGTCAGTGCATTCGCCCGGATTGCGAAGGGTGCGGGTTCGAGTCCCGTCCGCTGCCTGGTCCGCGTGGATTTTTTATTTTCTAGTAAAGTTTTCTTTAGATTTAAACATCTAGCAGTTAAATGCTTAAAAATAAATAAAAACATGACTGCTTTATGTCTTTAGAAATATTAATTAAATAAATGAATACATGAAGTTAAACGATGTCAACTCCCTTACCAGTAGGCATGTTGTCCATAATGGCGGCGCAGGTTTTCTCCAAGTCGGGCTCGGGGGCAGCGTTCCCGGGCATGACGTCCCCGCCTTCAGACATTCGCTCGAATACTACGAACACTTGCGAGCGCAGCCACGCGCTCAGATCGTCCAGCCATACGATCATCAACGCTTCCACTAGTTCTAGAAAAAAAGTGAAATAAATTACATCATCATAAACCTATTAATGTCCCTTCACAGACCTTCCCTATGGATGGATATACATTTCTCTGGACATTATGGCGCCTCAACAGCATGTGACGTCACACGACTGCCATTTAAACGTCAAACGATACAATGTAATGTCACTTTGAGCGGAAGTTTACTAGCGTGTGACGTCATTTTAGTCTTTGCCAATCCCAGGTGTTTTCGGTCACTTGACCATAGAACAAAAAAATTTTTTTTTTATTTTAAAAGAAACAATTCTATTTCATGTTTTCTCAGAAAAGTTATGAACTGTTTGTTCTTTAGTAATAGTAAATCTAATATTCATATTAAATACAGATGCCAATAATTGGTAATTTATTCTTCATACTGTCAAATATTATACGGAGTCTATGGACGGGACAGGGAGACTGGGGCGTGACCCACCACGCGGACCCACTGCGGATCAGTGGGTGCTAACAACTGCAGATGCGGCCGGGACAGCTAACCGTATCTTTCGAAGCGCGAAGGAGCTCGCGATAATAAGTCTTCGGTCACCCACCCCATGACCGGCCATTGCGAAATATGCTTAATTAGGGTATATTTATATTTATATAGAAAATAGATATTAAACATCCATGACTGGAGTACAAATGCTCGTATTCATCACACAAACATCTGCCCCCACCGGGATTCGAACCCGGGACCTCTCGAGTCGGCGACACCATGAAACCCGGCGTACTACAAACCACTCGGTCACGGAGGTCGTCATGTTTCGTCGGTCGTCATTCTTGCTGTCATTAGTTTTTTTAAGCAAATAGCAATAAAAAGCAGCGGCTTTGGATAGTTCTAACTTGTTGGATCATGATAACTAACTCATACAGAGGAAAGGATGATAACTAACTCATACAAAAGAAATATTAGGAGTGGCCGGTAAGATGTTTATTCATCGAAATAGTGGTTAGTTGTACAAATATAGTTCTTATGACAATGCAATAAGAGTGATGCGGTGTGAACTCTTATTAAGTACTTACTAAACTAAAGCGTACGTGACCTGGCCCAACGATTCATAATCAATAGGGGTGATGACGGGGTACAGTAAACGAAATTCTATTTAGTCCGTCAGTTAGATGATCAAAAAATAATGGACACGTATTTTTTCTTTGGGCAATCAACCAAAAAATGACAAAGTTATAGCGCGTCAAAGTTTGGGAGTAGGGGTTCGTGACGTCACTTTTGAGTGAATTTTCACTTATAAGTGTACTCAAACGTGACGTCATGCGACTTTTCAAATCAATATATCTCTGCAATGTTTATATTATGTGAAAAAAGAAAAATTACGTGTCCAATTATTTTTGATAATCTACCTGATAAACGAAGAAAAAAAAATAGTCATCATCCCTATTCTCTGTCGATTTTGAATTAAGAAGTTTGAAAAGTGGTCATGCCTTCCATTCTTTTGTAAATATATATATAAAAAAATAAGATACTTTTGTTTAGTTATCGGTGTAACCGCTTAATGCAATCAACAAAGAAATGTGTGATCCTTTTATTACTACGAATTATAATTTTAATGCATTTTCTCTTTAAACATTACACATAGTTTATTTGTGCAATGATTATGGATGCTGTTCGAGCAGAGAAATGCGTGATGGCAGTGCTACCAAGATTGTGACACTTGGATGACATTGACAGGAGGGCTGAGTGAAAAAGTGGTAAATTGAGTGAAATGTCTTTACTGAAGGAAACGTTATAACTTACAATAACTAGAAAAGAGTAAACGGCAATATAAAAGGCTTATTTACACCTTCTTCTAAAAAATTAAAGGCTTATTATATATATATATATATTATACCTTCCCAAAATTAGTTCTATTTCGGCCACGAGTGACAAGATTTTGGTCGCACTGTAATAGAATATGAATAGAATGTCACCTATTTTCAATCTTTATTCTTATTGGTGGATTCTTACACCACATCCCTGCTCTGATGGAACAGCATTTTTTTAATTTGTAAGTTAATTCGATCTAGATTAGGGCTGCTAATAAAAACTTGCAATGGCGATAAAATAAATGAATATAAAAAAAAACGAACGGTGCTTACGACCACACGACTGAAGTGAAACTTCTTTATCTCCATCTGTATGTATATATATGTGTGTGTGTGTGTGTGTGTCTGTGTGTGTATAATACGAGCCTAATGCCCGTATTACAGAATGACAACTAAGTGTTGATCTACACAGAGCGACCTCCCTTTCTCATCATCATCATCATCATCAGCCTTTTAATGTCCCCACTGCTGGGGCACAGGCCTTCCCTATGGATGGAATAGGGAGATTGGTCCATGACCCACCACGCGGGCCCAGTGCGGATTGGCGGCTGCTAACAAATTCAGATGCAGCCGGGACCAACGGCTTAAGGTGCCTTCCGAAGCACGGAGGAACTCGAGATAGATGTTTTTGGTCACCCATCCAAATAGTTAAGTTGCTTAACTTCAACCATCGCAGCCGAACGCGCTAACCAACTGCGCCATCGATTTACTTATACATAGGTACATCCCTTTCTAACTGTAGGTACTCAAATATCAAACTCTAACTTTTAATAACCTTTCTATTTTTATTTGAAAACAATTGTCTGCTCTACCCATGTCATTTAAATTAATATCGTTTAACATGTGACGTCTTTGTGTATGTGTGTTTGTGCTTTCAGAAAAGTGAAATACTCTAGGAAGAACGTATATATATTCGGTTATTTACTTTATATCACCATAATCTGTTTCTAACGAGCAGTCTTTCTAGTGTCTCTCTCTCTCTCTCTCTCTCACTCTCACTGGACATTGGCAATTTTTTTGTGTAAAAAGGAGAAAGCCACAGAAACAAAAATAACTGTACTCGAATAAATATCAACACTTAGTTTTCATTCTGTAATACAAACAAGCCTTAGAGTTATAAGTTTCAACGGTCTGTAGCAAAAAAATATTGCTTAACCATAAAAACTTATATAACTTTATCGTTAAGCAATCATTTTAAAACACACACGAAAACATAGTTATTGTAATTTATGCTTGAAAACTGTATTAACGTAGTGTAGTGTTTGTTTTTAAACAGGGCGTGACACTGACACTTGAATAACTGACACGCGTAGGACAGCTGTTTTGTCTATGATAGCGAACCGCTTACGTCGGCGTAGCTGTCAAACTTCATTGATTGGGTTGGTATTCGACTAAAATATTCGCCTTGAGACTTATAAAAAAAAGAAGGTTAAAGAAGGCAGTGAATCTCTGTTGGTGCGTGTGGATGAATGTATGGTATGGAGTTTGACAGTTGTTGAATTTTGAATATTTTTTCCCATATCGATTTGAGTTCTCAATCGGCCGTTGTTTTTTAATCGATTTTGAATTTTACTCGAAATTGAATTTCCTCGCTGATTTAGGTGGGTATTCTGTTTTCCTCCGCTCACGGCGAGCATAGTTATATAGTTTTGTAGACATGGGCGGCCGTTTTTGGTTTTGAACGCAAACGGATATTTATCGGATTTCAGATTTCAAAATCAGTTTTTAGATATCCGATTTCAGATGTGCCTAACTTAGCCAATTCACTAGTTTGTGTTAAGATTTGGTTTTATTAGCTAACGAATTCAATCAATTAATTGACGACATTATGAAAACCAACACAAAACTCGTCTAATCAGTTAAAAAGTCAACAGTTAAAAAAACCAAATTAAAACTATCCATTTAAATAATATGTAGGTACAAAATTTACTTATTATTATTATTATAAAACTTTTCTTTAGATATAAACATCTAGCAGTTAAATGCTTAAAAAGGAAACCATAACTAATAACTCTTGGACAATGGCGAAAATTTTGTTGAAGTAAATCTTTAGCGTCTGTCATGATGTCATTATCAGAAATGTTAATAAAATAATCTCAAAAGATTTATTAAACAATTCAGGATGGTTGTCTAAGTGTGGAATTAAAAAATTCAAAATTTAAAAGGAAAACACAATTGACTATTTATTTTTTATTTTTATTGTGGCTTGGCATCCTGGATTTTGAGCCATTTATTTTTTTGTGATTTTAGTGATAAAATCAACTTTAAATATGTTGTTCGTATGTTTTACATCGCTTTACGCTTAAAGTGTATTTAATTATCAATCAAAAATATCGGGAAACATTATTTTTCAATATTATACTGAAACCATAATAAATAATCTCCTCAATACAAAAAGGGTATGGCGACAATTCTAACGCAAAAAACTATATCTCTCACTGTCATGCTTGTCATCGATCGAATTGTTGTTGATATTGCTAACATTTATCGTTGCTTGTGCTTTAGGTGATATGCGTATTGCAACGATTTAATTTGGCGCAGTGATTTTTTTTTGTGATTTGTGTTTTTATGCGACTTGGACTGCATTTGGACTCTCGAAATCTTTCCTGTGACTGTTGAGTAGTGCTTGCCTAAGACTTCCGAATCTGATATTTCGGACTACTTCTTGCTGTGGATTTTGGACACGATTCCGTCCTATACTGTGGATTTTATTTCATTGTATCTACTATCTACGATACTGTGATCAAAGATATGGAATAAAAAATATATAAAAGAGTGTTTCATATTTAATTAACATCCCATCAGTACACTATTAGAAATCCTTTTTTATACTTTATTATTGCTGTGGTCATTTTCAAATTGTTAAGTACTTCCTACAGCACAGACATTGTATTCGAACTAAATAACCCTGGTCTGTTTAATATTATTAAGTATTTTGACGCGATTGATCAGTAAGTACCTACACGCCCACTGATCATACATTTTAAAAACATTTTTTTTCGTCACTAATCTACGGGAACCGTATACTTTTATAGTTCCGTTCACGTATTTTTTATTTTTATTGTAAATACTTTAATAATTGGTTTTTGTATTACTTGGTATAAGTATACATAACCTCCAAAACTTCAAAGTTGAATATCTATAAATACAAACTTCCTATAATAATAGAAATAAGACGAATGAAACCGAGAATCTAAACTCTATTATTTAAGATGCAATTCATTTAAAGACGCAAAAAAAAATTTCAACAAAAATTTGTTTGGGAGTTCGCCATTGTCCTTTATTTTTAGCTAGGGACCGTCAAAACTGATAATGCTAGGTGGGCCATAGATGTGTCCGGAAGTGTATACCCGCGTGGCAGCCCTAGTCTAGGTCCAATCTACCTATTGTATAATATCGATAAGATTTTAATAATATACGAAATAGAATTTAATATTAAGTATAATAATTGTAATTTGATACATGTCGTGCTTTTGACCGCTTTGTATACTGTGGCCATTTGACTTATAATTATACGAATTACTTACTATTTAAAATAAGTAAATACAGGTACATAAGTCGATAAGTCGCTTAAGCGCACAGGACCTTGCCAGGCCTTTGCCTGATAAATAAGACAAGTTCCCAGAAAAAATGTTATACGAGGACCTAAATGTTAATATAAGTGTGCTCAGAAGTAATATTATAAATAATGACCTAAATATGTGAATATAATTGAGTCGTGACGCGAACTCTGTGATATCTAATGTGTTTTTTTATATTTAATTTAGAAAATAAAACTTTTGGATGGTGTATGGAAATTGTATTTTTATTTAATAACATTTATATAATTATATGAGTATTCTTTTTTACAATTTAAGTAAGTACTCTCCTAATCGTTAAAGACAACTATATCGCAACCATTCCTTAAAAGCTACGCAATAACAGCTAATGTGGTAAGACTTTGGTATGTTATTTATAATAATAAATTTAATTTCACTGTGAAAACTGGTTTGAAATTCAGTGGCAAGATTTGACACAAATACATACATACATTGCAAGTTAAATAAAGGCTTGTCCCCATAGGCGCGTTAATATTGGATCCGTTATTCCGTTATCTGTATTTAGCACATTATGTATGAGAACCATAGAGGTATAAGAATAGACTCTACCACAATGGACAAGAAATCTGCAAAATTTTCCCACTAGGGGCGCTGTAATCGCTTGACCCAAAACTTCTATCAAATACTTAGCTTATAATAATTTTGAAGCTTTTTATTAAACAAATTACAAATGCCGCGTTGTGAAATTCCTGGTTGTTGTGAGAAAACTGCATGCTTCCCGACTTAAATATAATTTTATATGTTGCTTTGAAAGAAGGGGGTGGGGGGGGGGGGGGGGTAAAACTGAGCTGCTGTTTACACCATCTGGGACTGTTGCATCTCGATGTCTTCATTTTTATCAAAAAAAAATGCACCAAAATTAAAATTGCGGTCATACTTATTCCTCAAGTCTGTAAAAATCCAATGTTTTACTTCCCATTTTAGCCAGAGGTAACTCTATGTGATGTCTGACTGTTGCAAAAATAAGATAGATTTGACTAATGAGCCCGCTAAAAGTTACTGCGATACATGAACTATTAAAATAATCACGAAAAATGCATCTATGTTTTGAGAATGAGTATTCTAACATAATAATAGAAGGAGTGCCTTTCTACTAGATCAGCTTTTCTGCCTTGCACAGATGCTCCTCTCCTTTTCAACTCCGTTTTCAGCTGTATTACAGACCATGTTGAATACACTTTTACCACTTAAATATTATTTTTAACAACAAAAAAACACGTTTAAAATAAATTTGACAGCTGCAATATAGATCAAGCTGTGCGTTTGCAGCGCCACCTGTAGCTTTGCGTATACTTCTTTATTGGAAGTGTCCCTCTAATAGAAAGAGAAAGAAGATGAGAGACCGCCAGCTTTCTCTCTCTAATCGCGCATGCGCATTCGCAACCGTGAGCATCTTACTATTTCGATGTGATGCTATTGGATGACATGCGTCACTAGAAAGAGAGATAGCTAGCGATCTCTCATCTTCTTTCTCTTTCTACTAGACGGACACTTTTAGAGCCGCCTTCCCCACTCTATTCTTATACCTCTATGAGGAGAACCGCTACGAAGTTACACTGGTATAGATTCTGGCATGATTGAATTGATTGAAACCTAAACTTAAGAGCCCTTTCACATTTATGGAAAAAAATCGTAATTTTTGAGCGCCTCGTTTACCCCCTTAGAAAAGATTTTGACTATTTCCAATAGAAGTAAACAGTAGATTTATTCTTCCTATTGTAAGATAATGTAGAATATTTGCAAGTAATATTTTCCATTTTTTGTCTTGATCGTTCTACTGCAGCTAGTTTACGGAAAAAACGATAATATGCACAACTACAAACGCCTCAATCTCTCAATATTGTTCAATAAATTAGATCAAATTAATTACTACGACATCAGAAATATGTTTTTGTTGTAACATAATGTATTAGAACTTTGATTTTCCATCTCATCAATTGTCAAAAAAAAGGCGCGCCAGAAGCACATCGGTTTCATACATTTACTATGGTTAGAGACTTATTTACGTATCGTGTCGTGTCGACGCTTTAACCTCTCTATCTCTCTCTAACCCATAATAAATGTATGAAACCGATGCGCCACGTCACGCCACGACACGTTAATATGTTTCTGGCTTAAGGAAGTAATAGAAATATGACGAAATAGCTCATTATAAGTATCCCATAATTGAGTCGATTCGTGCATGATTTTGCCAAATTTAATACTAAATTTAACATCAGTCTCTCCTTTTCATTCTGTAAGGTATGGTTTCGAGAACCCTGCCTGAATCGACACCGTTCATGATCATTATCTTATTAATGTCTCCACTGCTGGAGTAGTTCCCCATGGATGGAATATGGAGATTGGGCCAAGACCCACCACGCGGGCCCAGTGCGGATTGGCGGGTGCTAACGACTGCTTATCCGGGACCAACGGCTTAACATGCCTTCCGAAGCACGGAGGAACTCGAAACAGAAGACTTTTGGTCACCCATCCAATGAGCGACCACTGCGAAAGTTGCTTAGCTTCATCGATCGCAACCGAACGCGCTAACCACCTACGCCATCGAGCTCCTCAATCGACACCATTATCGACAGATAATAACTTGACTGGGTTAACTACAATGCGAAGAGATGGCGCTGCCTTGCAGCTTAAGAAAGGCTAGAGGAAATTCGACACGGCCATCAGGGCCGCGGTGGCATAATTGGTCAGTGCATTCGGCCGGATAGCGAAGGGTGCTGGTTCGAGTTCCGTCTACCGCTTGGCCCGCGTGGAATTTTTTCTAGTAATATTTTTTTTAGATTTATACATCGAGCAGTTACATGCTTAAAAAAATAAACTTTATTAGGAAATAACTTGCCTATGAGCGGCACACTTAAAGCTTTCAAAACAGAATAAGGAAGGTTCACTTTCCCTAACTTTTATATGTTCTTATATTAATATATCTTATTAACAAGGTCTTCCATAATCTTAGACTATTTAACAACGATATTAAATACCCTAGATACACCAACACGAACAAAATCGTGGCCGAAACCTGTCCAAAAGGTACATTGAACGACCCACGGAGCTCCTTAAGATGATCGCGTAGTCAAAATCAATATAAGGCATTATTTAAATATTGAAAGTAACCTTTACTACATACTGTATAAGGTATTAAATAAAACGCATGCGTCAAGGACTTCTGACAGTTCGAAATGCAAGCTCGTAAAATTTTACGAGTTATTGATATATGCGGAAGAATTTGCACCTTAGTTCTTTGACTCTACGCGCAATTCTGAACGAGCTGTTAGCAATATCGCGAGGAAAAGAGACGACTATATATATGGCGACGTATAACCGAACATGCATTTGAATATCACATATATTTTATAGTAAATCTGTTTATAGTAAGTATTACATCAAATTTTGCTTCAAATGCGTTAAATTAACAAACTTTGACTAGATACCTGTCGAAAAAACGACACCTTTCGTACTCTAAGTATTATTTTTGCATTTTTTCGCGGAGCTCTGTTGCATCTTGACTTTGTAACGGTCCGCGCGTGACTGTGAACCAAGAAGCGCTTGAGTGGAGTTCAAGCACTTCTTGTTTAGGACACTTTATGAGCGCTCGTGGTGTATCTAGGGTATTTAATATCGTTGCTATTTAACGTAAATGAGATCAGTTGGCGTCGAAGGATGGGTTCCGTATGGCGGCGGCGCGTTTGAAATGTACCGCGAACACATCCAGGAGACGGAACCCTAGGTCCTTATTTATACACTCGTGGCTCAAACTGTGTACGGACAGATGGACAGCGTCTTTCAGTTTTTCTTCACCAAATATATACATGACTGAAACAAAATAGTACATTTTAAAACTTTCATGGTCAATAACACGCATCATTTAAACTTTATTGACCGAAATACAAGAGAATGGTACAAAAGGAGGACTTAATACTAATAACATTCTCTCCCAGTCAACCTTTGGGAAAAAAGCAAAAAACGCGAATGGTGGTATAAAGCTAAATAAACGCATAATTAAAAATATATACGAATTAACATAGATACATACATACCACAATTACATTTAAATATATATATATACACATAAATATACATATGATGATTGTTTAGTCTAAAACGGGCTAAAATAGGGTAGTCTGGAAAAACTCTCACGGCGAACGCGCGGTCGTTTTGTCTAGATACTTAGGCTAGCCGCTGAACGGCGTGGTGCTCGGGCCGGGTTTTTTTGCAACGGAATTTGCATCTTGAATTTTGTTTCTCGGTATTTAAATTACGCGATCGGCAGTGCGTTCAAGTAGTTTTGTTTGATTCACTGTGGGCAAAAGGAGTTGTGCAGTGCTAATTGGAGGAGCTTTGCGGACAGCGTACTGGACCCAAGGTTGGAGCACTCAAGCTCGCCTTGGAACACCACACCGGACTTAGGTTCTACTTGTCACTCATAACACTAAACATACAGTACACCTTGATTTCATTTAGTTTGCATTAACACTATTCCAATTGTCTAGGTGCGCCTCATTAATCCTCAAGTAAGTTAAAATTGATTGTCAGTAAATTTATTTTCAAGGGCCCAGCACGATCTTTATTTTCAACAATGATGCTTAATGAAGTCATTCTTCGTCTTAAATTTTGTAGCATAAACTCAAAACTAAATTTAACATCAGTCTCTCCTTTTCACTCTGTATAGAGAATGACAATGATACACTGTTGTCAAATTTAAGTTTAGATTTAGAAAATCATGTCAGAATGGACACCAATATTCATAGTTCAATTTATTATTGAGTCTTATGGTTCCACATAGAGTACACATCATCATCAGCCTATTAAAGTCCCCACTGCTGGGGCACAGACCTTCCCTATGGATGGAATGGGGAGATTGGGCCATGACCCACCACGCGGGCCCAGTCCGGATTGGCGGGTGCTAACGACTGCAGATGCAGCCGGGACCAACGGCTTAACGTGCCTTCCGAAGCACGGAAGGTGAGAGATAGTAAATTTTTGGTCACCCATCCAATAACCGACCATTACGAAAGTGGCTTAACTTCAACGATCGCAGCCGAACGCGCTTACCACTTGCACCATCAAGCTCCTCAATACTGTACACATCCATTGCCAATACCCTTTTCAAGTTTTAAGTGTGCAAACGACTTCTTTATGTCTTCCTGGAATATTAATTAAATAAATTAATACATAAAGTTAAACGATGTCAACTCCCTTACCAGTAGGCATGTTGTCCATAATGGCGGCGCAGGTTTTCTCCAAGTCGGGCTCGAGAGCAGCGTTCCCGGGCATGACGTCACCCCCTTCAGACATTCGCTCGAATACTACGAACACTTGCGAGCGCAGCCACGCGCTCAGATCGTCCAGCCATACGGTCATCAACGCTTCCACTAGTTCTAGACAAATTTTGAAATAAAATATTTTTTAATTTTTATTATTTTAAAGCATGTAACTGCTTGATGTTTAAATCTAAAGAAAATATAACTAGAAAAAATTCCACGCGGACCAGGCAGCAGACGGGACTCGAAGCCGCACCCTTCGCAATCCGGGCGAATGCACTGAACCAATTATGCTACCGCGGCCCTCACGGACCGCGTTGAAATTCTTCTAGCCATTCTTAAGCTGCAAGGCAGCGCCATCTCTACTTTTCTATCCTGGTCTGCGTGGAATTTTTTCTAGTTATATAAAATATTTTTCTTTTATAAGTCATAGGTGACCCTATTATACGGAGTCAATGGACGGGACAGAGAGACTGGGGCGTGACCCACTGCGGATCAATGGGTACTAACAACTGCAGATGCGGCCGGCACAGCTAACGTATCTTTCGAAGCGCGAAGGAGCTCACGATAATAAGTCTTCGGTCACCCATCCCATGACCGACCATTGCGAAATTTGCTTTATTAGGGTTCCGTAACTCAAAAGGATAAAACGGAACCCTTATAAGATCACTTTGTTGTCCGTCCGTCCGTCCGTCCGTCTGTCAAGACCGTTTTTCTCAGGAACGCGTGGAGGTATAAAACTGAAATTCATATCTAATAAATACTCAAGTCTACTGTCCCTTCGAGCTGTGAAAAAATCTAATTTCTAAGCCAAAGCAATCAAAAGATACAGCCGTTTATATCGCTTCGAAACTCGCACGGGAATCAAAACCTACAGGGTACTTCCCGTGAACTTAGAATCTTGAAATTTGGTACGAAGTAACGTCTTATAGAACAGATAAAGGAAATATTGCGAAAACCATAAACTTTTAGTTATAATGAGATTCAAATAAGAATGGGAAAGCCAATGAACTCCATCTGTCAAATGTCGCTTGAAAAGTACGGTTAGCAAAAAAATCTCGAAACACTTTTTTAGCATTGAGCTGATTCTAGAATTAAAACCAAACATTTTTAAACAAACAATAACAAATGTTGATAATTAATATTATTTGTTTTTTTTTTTCACTTATTAAGTATTGGCTTTGAATGGTTGATAGCCTAAATCGTCAACTAACTGTCACTTTATGTTGCGTTCAGAAACTCGATTTAAAACGTTCGTTTACATATAGGATGCATGTTCGTATGTGACCTGCATGATTATTCATAACTGCTCCGGCGGTAATGCAGAGATGAGCGAAATTGAAGAGCTAGATTCTGATTAATGTTTTTTTTTTCACACAGTCTTAATAAAGCAAATACTATTAAAAACGGTTGAGTTCTTTCTCAACCTTAGTAAATTGATATTATTAAAAAAAATGTGACGTTTTTTCTCACTTAATCTTAGTAAATATTTTTTATTAAAGAGGAAAATTTTTTTGCTCACTCTACCTATTCTCTGTTTGAATTAACAGCTATGACGTCAAAATATGGCGCCCAGTCGGTCCTATTCTTAGTTGAATCGTATTATACATCATGTAACTGAAAGGACACTCGGCTTTTGTGCCAAAGTTGTATACTTTTTTAATTTTTTTATCTGTGTTTCATAATTGGGTAACGTAGTCTGGCAATATTTGTCATCAGCAGCTAGCTGTCAATGTCAAATACGTAGGTTTGTCAATATAACCTCTATATGTAGCCGGGTCGTCAAGAGAAATAACGGATAAAAAGGCAATCATAGCAGAGAACATTCACAATCACAGTACGCGGGAGCGGATGCGAAATGCGAATGATTTTTTGTTTGTATTTTAGAATTGTCAAATTGACATTTGGTTTTTTATTTAGAAAAAGCAAAGGAATCATGGTTTGTACAGTCACTTGAGTAATATTTTGAGGCAAAATTCTGTCCCTTGAAGATTTAGGGTTTCCATATCAAAAAATATTAATCATTATATAACTTCTTTCCACGATTCACTAAAAATAAGGCAAAAGTAGTTTTATGTAGCAAATAATTTTGGCTTTATTTCGAGACCAAATTCAACTGTATACAAGTTTAGCATTTTTTCTATGAAAAGTGCCGGGTCTCCTTTACGGTTATCGCAATTTTTCAATAATAAAAAATATTTTTGAAAATTTTAAAGGTGTTTTCCTATGAACGCGAAGAGGTTTTAAATTGAGTTTGTACGGAACCCTCGATGCTCTAGTCCGACTCACATTTAGCCAGTTTTTTTTCAGTGTTAAATATGTGTGGGGTGTTTGTTAAAAGTGTTGTCTCACCCCCCATCAGCAGCGTAGCGAGGCGGTGGGCACAGTGTGTGGCACAGAGTGCAGCGGCCGCTATTAACTCACTGCCGGCGCTCCACGCACTGCCCATACTGGCACACCATTCCTCTGATAACAATCAAATCAATGATTTAATAGAAGGTGACTTCAGTAAACACCAATCAATATCGAATTCATATCAATCGAGTTTGCGAGTCCAAAATGTCATTGTCAAATGTGTACTAATGAGGGCTACCGTTTTCTGTCTCACCAGATGGCGCCACTGTTGAGTGAGGTCCCAAATTGTAACTTTTAAAGTTTATTAATACGCACATGAAATCAAAGGTTAGGTTTACATTTAGATCGTATTTTAACACAAAAGAACCATATCCTAAACATAATAGGCCATGCCACAGTGACGCGCAGTTCCGATTTATTCGAAAAAAATGGGAACATAACCATTTTTATAGGCTCAAATTTTTAATAACTGACATTCATTGCCACATAACTCATATTTGCCATAATTAAGCCGAATTCTTACCAATTATTCACAACATTATTTTAATTAGAAATAAACCCGCGTAGTCAACCAACAAGCAATAACATTTGACATTTCGGAGACCTCACGCTACACTAGCGCCTCTAGCGGCGGATTCATACGCGATAGCCCTCATTTTCTCGTTACGTACTTTGTGCCGCTGCTGTTCAAGTTTCCATACAAAATTTGACATTGACATTTCGGTTTGCAAACCATTCGAATTCGATAATGGTTCGCGCTAGGGGTACAGTACATAATTTAAAATGACATTTCGGACTCGCAAACGATACGAATTCGATATTGGTTCGTGCTAGGGGTAGAGAAGTATTGTTTATTTTATCTTTATTTGGGAAATAAACAATGAAAAAATACTTATACCTAGATCTAATTAACAAACATACATCATGCTACCACGGCCCTATTAGCCGCGTCGAATTTTTCCTAGCCATAAGCTGCAAGGCAGCGCCATCTCTTCGCATTGTAGGTAACCCACAATGTCAAATGAATACTTTTTCAAGTATTAAACATTTGAAAGAAGAAATAGCAATCAAATCAATGATTTAATAGAAGATAACGAATAGAATTTTAACCGGAAAGTCCATGCATGAAAAAAGTGACGGAGTGACAGCCATAGATTAACTAAGGCACAGATTAGGCTGTTACCACAAGAGAAAAAAAGTCGGAAAAGTGTAGTTCTGCCTTAGTTTTATCATATTTTGATTAATAATTATCTTTGTTTATTTTATGAAATGATATTTATTTATTTTATTTTTTTAAATCATAGCATTTTGTTTGGCGTTCGGACGTCATAAGGCGCTGGCTGAAAATCAGCGCTGCTGTGGTATTGCGAAAGTACTACCACAGTAGCATAGCTGAGACAGCGACCTGTTGGCCCTGCACAGCAACACCAGCAGATTAGTTTAGTTGTCTTTTTTTGTTTTTTTTTGTTTATTATTATTTGTTTTTTTTTTCTTTGTTGTTATGTTCTTTCAAATCTGTTTTGTTTTCAATGTATGTATGCTGTGCAACCAATAAATGTTTTTCTTTCTTTCTTTCTTCTTTCTTTCTTTCAATCATAGTTATGATTTTATTTATTTTTTAAGCATTAGAAAAATGGATGGATTTTTTTCTAGTAAACTTTTCTTTAGATTTAAACATCTAGCAGTTAAATGCTTAAAAAATAAATAAAATCATAAACATACATCAGTATAGTTTCCACTATAATATTAAACATATAAAGGAGTTCAAATAGTTAGAATCGAGAAAGAAAAAAAACATTAACCATTTTACCAATAAAATAAATACTTTTTGTTACTTTATTACAAAAAATAAAGATGTGGTTTTTGGTTCTACTACACCAATGGTCAAGAGATGGCGCTGTAGTCTCCTGAATCGCGCTTTGGTTCCGTTGTTCCAGATTAATAAATATTTTTGATAGGCCTTCACAATGCAGTCGTTAGCACCCACAAAATAGAGATTCTATTTCTATTTTGTTGGTAGATTTTCTTAATGTGCGGTAAACACAAAAGTAACAGCATGAAGTATGAAGTTGGTCACTAAAGCGACCAACTTCATGCTCTTAATTTTTTGTGTTACAGTGATGCGCGCGCATCTTAAAATTTCACTGTCATCATTTTTTCATGACGCGCCTAAAGAAGTATAACTTCAAAAATAGTTATTTTTTTGTATCGCTTCTCGTTGGCCGTACTTAAGGCGATAAATCTTACGGTTGAAAGTTTCGTGCTAAGCCGCTTCATAGATACTCAAGCAAGCAATATGAGCAAAGGAAATAAGCTCCGCTTGTGCTGCTTGATGAGCTTACCACGTGAGATTATTTATTGAACTTTAGATCACACACGCAGTCTCGTCTAAGGTCAATGAACTTTTGTATCGCTTCTCGTTGACGGTACTTCATTAAAGTTTCACAGATGGCTCAAAATTTAAACTGCGAGCTAAAGATA
The DNA here is from genome assembly GCA_902850365.2 of Chilo suppressalis. Taxonomy (NCBI): domain Eukaryota; kingdom Metazoa; phylum Arthropoda; class Insecta; order Lepidoptera; family Crambidae; genus Chilo; species Chilo suppressalis. Next base: position 60,731,256 of record OU963894.1, on the reverse strand, counting down.
TACCAGGCTGTTACAAAAATACAAATAAAGCTTGAAGGGCGTTGAAGTACATCATAATATAAGGAATCTTCTCTAATTTGTTTAAAATATTTGCATGAAATTTTAACTTTTTATAAAAACAGTTATTTTTAATGATTATTAAAAATATCGATTTTTTTAAGACACGTCACTAATTCGAGGATCATTAAAAATAACTGTTTTTATAAAAAGTTAAAACTTCATGCAAATATTTTAAGTAATTTAGAGAAGACTCCAAATATGGTGTACTTCAACTCCCTTCAAATTTATTTGTATTTTTGTAACAACCTGTATGTGTGAGAAATTACTCAAAATAAGTATTCTTTATACGCTGATTATTTCTATCTCTTTTTTGAGTTTTCGTTTGAATGGCAGTGCTAAAGGATTTATAGACATAGAAAATGGACTCTACGCCTGTGATCTATAGGTATAATCCTTTAGTTGCGATAATAATATTGAATGCAAAGTCGAATCTGCTAAATGTATTGCTAACCTCCTACACCCATTCAGTGCGGATTGGCATGTGCTAATAACTGCAGAAGCAGTAGGTACTGGCGGGTAACCTGCTATCCGAAGCACGGATGAGCTCATTTTCCGATGTACCGAAAAAAGAATTAACCATTTTTCTACCAATGCGAGGTAAATCTTCAAAATGAAACCACTGCAGAAAGGCTTTTTCGAAGTTATACTTCTTTAGCCGCGTTATGAAAAAATTATGAGAGTGAAATTTTAAGATGCGCGCGCATCACTGTAACACAAAAGTAACATAATGAAGTTACGTCGCGGGCGCGTTATGAAAAAATGATGAGAGTGAAATTTTAAGATGCGCGCGCAACACTGTAACAGAAAAGTAACATGAAGTCGGCCGCTAAACCGAACATTACTCGTAAGTCTCGAAAAAAAGCTTCCAACAAAATAATAATAGGATCTCTTAGTCGCACATGTTGGGACGCTCGTCGCCTCTGATCACTGTTTTCATATTTATAATATTTATCCACATGTTTCTAGTTTCTATATTCTTAACACGTGTTATAATGTTATACAAATGCGAAATTTATATGTGCTAATAAATTTTATTCAGTAGTGATTTAAATTGAATATTTTGATTATTTATTAAATTTTTCAAATTAAAACTGAACTTTATTGACTGCGTTGACTATCCTTTTATTATCTTATTGTAATTAATTATCTGCATGCAATTAAAAACTATTTTTTAATAATTCCAAAAAGAAGTATAACTTCTCATGCGCGTACTTAAGTACACGCACCCATATTTTTTTTTCGGGACCAAAGCAGTACACTAAGGTTTCGTCATGTGTCATGACATTATAGAGCATGGAGGTTAGAGAGTACTAAAGCATTAGCCCATCTGTCCCTGAAAAATTGTAGAATTTATATTTAATTTTTCAGCCACCAGCTGCACTGCCGTCGGTAAGTAGTATCTGTGAAGTTAGCTGATGAGTAAAAGTAGATGAAGTTATTTGTTTCTTTAGTTTTCACGCAATATACTCATTAAATAAAACTAGTTTTAACGGGTCAATGCACGAAATTTAAATTCAAACTCATTTATTCAGTCTAGGCTGTTACAAGCTCTTGTGAAAGTCAAACGCTACGCCATCGGTTCATAAATCTACGGCGGGAGACCTTGTACTGAGAAGAACCGGCAAAAAACTCAGCAAGGGCTATTTTTTTCTCCCTGTTTTGTTTCACACAGTGTCGTCAATTGAAAGATAACATCAAAAATTGAATACATGTGTTGATGTCAACTTCCATCACATTAATATTATTAATTAACAAAAGTTAAGTATAACTAGGTACTATTTTTAAATTTAGAAGTGGCGATTAAACAATTTTCAACCAAATTAGCAAAGTAAAACGACAGTCTATTATGTTAAGCCCAAGGTGACTTATCATTTATGAAATCTTTTACAGTATAGTAACCTTTGTTAAGGAGACATGTTTTTATACACACTTTAAACTTATTAAAAGGTAAATTAATTATTTCTTTTGGTATTTTATTATATTAACATATACCTTGACCCACAAATGAACCAAGAACCTTTTGGAGTCTTTAGAGTTTATTTATTTATTGACGTTTCGCAGCCTTTTCAGGTCAATAAAAGTCTTTCGAAGGTAGCTCGACAAAGTTAATAAAAAATCATTATTCTGACGATGCAAACCTGAAGAGGCTGCGAAACGTCAATATATAAATAAATTCCGTGCATTGACCCGTTAAAACTAGTTTTAATTAAAATATAACTAGAAAAAATTCCACGCGGACCAGGCAGCAGACGGGACTCGAACCCGCACCCTTCGCAATCCGGGCGAATGCACTGACCAATTATGCTACCGCGGCCCTCACGGACCGCGTCGAAATTCTTCTAGCCATTCTTAAGCTGCAAGACAGCGCCATCTCTTCGCATTATAGGTAACCCACAATGTCAAATGAATACTTTTACAAGTATTACAAGTTTTTTCTAGTTATATTTTCTTTAGATTTAAACATCAAGCAGTTACATGCTTTAAAATAATAGAAATTATAACTATAATTGCTATTTCTTCTTTCAAATGTTTAATACTTGTAAAAGTATTCATTTGACATTGTGGGTTACCTATAATGCGAAGAGATGGCGCTGCCTTGCAGCTTAAGAATGGCTAGAAGAATTTCGACGCGGTCCGTGAGGGCCGCGGTAGCATAATTGGTCAGTGCATTCGCCCGGATTGCGAAGGGTGCGGGTTCGAGTCCCGTCTGCTGCCTGGTCCGCGTGGAATTTTTTCTAGTTATATTTTCTTTAGATTTAAACATCAAGCAGTTACATGCTTTAAAATAATAGAAATTATTACTAGTTTTAATTAGATGAAGTTAGTTGAATATTGTACAAATTTTCTTCGCGGCATTGTTCATTTCAAATTAACCCGCTTTCATTAAGACAACTTAGCGACCGCAGCGCCTCACTTATTCTGTCCATATTTCTGGGACACTATTTTCTACAGCTATCGTTCTCAATATCTCTAACCTCCATGTTATAGACAGCCAATGACTATACATTTATTAGTGTCGATTCTGGCATAATTTACTAAATATAAAACGAAATTAACATAATTTATTGACGTTGAGTCGATTCTGGCATGATTCTCTAAACTTCAAACGAAATTTTACATCAGTCTCTCATAACATAGAATGACAAGGATACACTATTGTCAAATTCAAGTTTAGGTTCAGAGAAATGTCTTTCTTTTTCTTCGTTTATCAGGTAGATTATCAAAAAGTATTGGACACGTATTTTTTCTTTTTTCACACAATATAAACATTGCAGAGATATATTGATTTGAAAAGTCGCTTGACGTCACGTTTGAGTACACTTATAAGCGAAAATTCACTCAAAAGTGACGTCACGAGCCCCTACTCCCAAACTTTGACGCGCTATAACTTTGTCATTTTTTTGGTCGATTGCCCAAAGAAAAAATACGTGTCAATTATTTTTTGATCATCTAACTGACGGACTAAATGGAATTTCGTTTACTGTACCCCGTCATCACCCCTATTGACACCGAATTCGCTATATACCCACCTATATCGTCGGGGACGGGCGGCGCTAGGTCCGCGCGTGGTATATGGTGCAAGGAGTCGAGGGCGGCGTCCACGTGCCCCAGCGCGCGCCGGGACCCCACCAGGCGGGCCACTGCCCCACCCACCTAACGATTTTATTAATATTGAAATGAAATGAAATGAAAAGTCATTTATTCCGTCTAGGCTGTTACAAGCACTTGTGAAGGTCAAGAAGCTACGCCATCGGTTCGCAAAACTACGGCGGGAGACCTTGTACTGAGAAGAACCGGCAAGAAACTCAGCAAGGGCTGTTTTTTTTCTCCCTGTATTGTTATATACAGAGTCGTCAAGTTGAAAAAGTCACCTACCATTACATCATTTATAATATAGATATATAGTCACAATAAAGTTTATAGTTAACATTATATTTAGTATATAGGAAGCGGCATTAGATAGGTACTATATTACTGTTACGAAAAATGACTAATACCCATAAAATAACAAATTATAAGAAACACTATGTCCATTATTGATGTGAAGCATCTTTTGATGCACGTAAATCCAATTTCTGGCGTGTGTCGCCAGTAAACAATATTTACGAGTGCTCAACTGCTCGCACGGTTCCCAACTTAGGGGTTTTGTCCCCAGATTTAGGGGCTAGAAGGGTAAAAACGGACTTTTTTAGGGGCTGGAATTTTTTGGGGGTTCTTTTAGGGGCTTTTAACATAACTTGCAATTAAATCGAAAAACAAAGCGTGTTTTCGTTCAGTTTTTGCGTAGAATGGAACGCACCACGATATGAAACGACTGAACTGACTGTGTGGCAGATGTTTCCTAAGGCTGTATGGACTAAAGTTCTTTGCCTTCCACCAATCAAAACAGCTAAATAAGATTTAACAGCCTGTCAGCTCATTTTCGTTTGATTTTCCATTCGGAAAATGTATGTATTCAATAAAATAATTTACTGTTACTAAATATGTAACGTTTTAATTTATGAGCAACGAAAGAATTAAGGTAATAAGATAAGTAGGTACATATAAATTTCTATATTTAGGGGATTTTAGGGGAATTTAAAAAATACCTAGGGTAAAATTTTGATAAGGGTTGGTAAAAAACTCTTAAAAGATGTTTCACATCCAAAATTTAATATTTTTTGTCAGATAAATAAAACTAGTTTGTAATGCACGAAACTTTATTTATTTATTGACGTTTCGCAGCCTTTTCAGGTCTGCATCGTCAGAATAATGATTTTTTATTTAAATAATAATAAGATAATTTATTTAAATAAAAAATCATTATTCTGACGATGCAGACCTGAAAAGGCTGCGAAACGTCAATAAATAAATAAAGTTTCGTGCATTAACCCGTAAAAACTAGTTTTATTTAATGAGTGATGTGCGTGAAAACCTAAGAAACAAATATTTTTTGTCAGTTTTATATTTGTGCGTGTTGTTCTATCTATACACCGTGTTCCTGAGGTTCTACGCTAACTTTGGCATGTTATTCAGACTATTAAATTGATCATTTTTTACTATGGACACTTTTATGAATTCCAATTTCTTTAATATTTTTTATTTTCATACAAACTAAATGCTTAGTTGTAATTTATCTAATATGAATTACTCTTTACCTGAGCTGGCGACGTCGCATTTGAAACTTTGGTCCACATGTCCACATAAAGTTTTTGAAACTTTTCTTGACGCCAACAATGTTTTTTAAAGACTCTTTCTCACTGCACAACACAATAGGCTAGTTGACTCATGTCGAATTGTATTAAATAAATGTTTATTTCTTAAAGTATTCGGTCTAAGGAACCTAAATATATCGATTTCACTTCATAAAAGCAGAAGATTGCTGTAGAAATTTAATTAAAAAAAAATGGGTGCATGTACTTATGTAGGCGCGTGAGAAGTTATCCTTCTTTGGCATCGTTTAAAATTAGTTTTTAATTGCATGCAAATAATTAATTACAATAAATTAATAAAAAGTCTGGAAAAGACTGTGTCAATAAAGTTCAGTTTTAATTTGAAAAAATAAATAAATAATCAAAATATTCAATTAAAATCGCTACTGAATATAATTTATTAGAACATATGTGATTTGCACTTGTATGAAACTCAAACACGTATTCAGAATATACAAACTAGAAACATGTGGATAAATATTATAAATATGAATACCTATAACTGTTACTTTATTACAAAAAATAAAGATGTGGTTTTTGGTTCTACTACACCAATGGTCAAGAGATGGCGCTGTAGTCTCCTGAATCGCGCTTTGGTTCCGTTGTTTCAGATTAATAAATACTTCCTTCACAATGCAGTCGTTAGCACCCACTAAATAGAGATTCTATTTCTATTTTGTTGGTAGATTTTCTTTATGTGCGGTAAACACAAAAGTAACAGCATGAAGTTGTTCAACCAACTTCATGCTGTTAAAATTTTGTGTTACAGTGATACGCGCGCATCTTAAAATTTCACTCTCATCATTTTTTCATAACGCGCCTAAAGAAGTATAACTTCAAAAAAATTTTAGTCTATACTTTTTAAACACTTTTTTAGTGTTTAAAAAGCTGTTCGCCACATCCGCTATGATTGTGACGTCTCTTTAAGTAAACAATTATATGTCATTCATAAATAACTTTAAATCTTGTTATGATTTTATTTATTTTTTAAGCATTTAACTGCTAGATGTTTAAATCTAAAGAAAAGTTTACTAGAAAAAAATCCACTTTTTTTCTAGTAAACTTTTCTTTAGATTTAAAACTTGTATTATTAAAACTGAAAATAAATGAAGAGACTTAAAATATTATTCAATGAGTACTTACATCAAAGTGATCTTCCCATAAATAAATTTTACTATGAGTCGATAAAGTTGCAGGATCACTTTTAGCAAGTTCTAACCAGGTATTGCGTAGGTTAATTTCTATCGGCACCTTAATCCACAACTTTCCTGGAGTCTTCAAGGATGTGTTTTTACATTCTCGTACAATACAATAATGATAATTACTATATTTTTCGTGGTACCTATTAGAAATCATGTTTTCTTTTTATTATAAACTCAAGTTAAGTTATTTTCTACGTGCTTACGAGTTTTTGTTTACTACCGTCAACGTCATAGCATAGATAATCTATAGACTAAAATGGCCGACAGCGTTTTTGTATGTCCATGAAAAGTCTATTTTAAAATTAAAGATTTGTAGCTTTCTAGGACTCAAAAAAATACAATACATTTTTTATCGGTCTAATAGAACATTTATTAACCATCTAAAACCTTTTTCCAAAAAGGGTCAACTAGCCTGTTAAACTTAAATTACTGATAACTTAAAAACTATGCTATTTAAACTACTACTTTCTTTGTACGATATGTTTAACAAGAGCTATAGAAGTATTATTCAAAGTTAATGTATATCCTCAGGAACACGGTGTATATCTACACTGAAACTCACGCTCAGCTCAATGGAGGTGGTGACATAAGTCCAGTCGTTCATGGAGTGGGGGAATACTTCCCCCTCCGCCCCCACTGCCGTCTTGATGGAGTTGAACACCCCCGTTACAGTGCGCTGGAACAGCCTGTTTATCGTATTTATTTCTGTTAAAATCTGTTCTGTGTAGCAAGCAAACAAATATACATCGAATTTTGAAGTCAAACTTCTTTACGCACGCTCGACTTGGGGGGTAAGCTGGCGAAGGCGTTACGCGTTACGAAAAGTATGTTCGGGCGAGGCGAACGGGAGTTGAGTGGGGGATATAAGCAAAAGAGAGTACATTTTCTTTCTCTCTTTATCTTATAGCTAGTAAATGAAATTTGTATATGTACATACATGTATATATTGTACACACACACATATATATATATATATACTAGCTGTCCCAGCGAACTTCGTACCACCATACAAAAATAGGAGTTGGTGGTAGAAGGGTGAAAATTTAGGGTTGTATGTATTTTTGTATGATGTATCATTAAAAAAATAAAAACAAAAAATTGTTAAAAAGAAAATTAAGGTTGGACCACTCTTAACAGTTAGGGGGATGAAAAATAGATGTTAGCCGATTCTCAGACCTACTGAATATGCAAATAAAATTTTACGAAAATCGGTCGAGCCGGATTCATTCGGAGTAGTTCAATAGGGTATTTGACAAGTTTTAGAAAACGATCATACGTGATTGACAAATTTTTATGGAGTCCTTAAAAAGTGGATTCATCATTCTGTTGTGTATTTCAGTAAAAATAAACAAATCAAAAACTCCATTTTCAAGTTGCCGCGAAAACGTTTCTCTGGACAATATGGCGTCTTACTAGTGTGTCACACGACTGTTATTAAAACGTCAAACGATACAATGTAATGTCACTTTAACCGGAAGTTTACTTGCGTGTGACGCCATTTTAGGCTCCGCCAATCCCAAGCGTTTTGGGTGACGTGACAATAAATAAGAAAACTATTATCTTTTTCGTAGGTTTTTAGTAAAATTTTGAATATTTTTTTTTTTGTAAAAATAGTAAAAACCCCTACCAATATTCGTTCTAAACATGCACAGATGCTAACATATGGCACTTTATTTTGAATACTGTCAAATACCCTATTACGCACACCGTGACACGAGAATTCTATATATAAGATATACGTACAGATGCAGCTAAAGAAATTTCACTTCAGTCCTGTGGTCATAAGCACACTATTTTTTTTTTTTTATTAATTAATTTAAATTAAAATTTTATATTTTAAGGGATAAACTTTAATTTTTTTTTTTATTTTTTAATACTTACTTGTCTAGTCGCTGCATGTTGTTAGAGGTCTGTCCGGGGGAAGCGTTTCTCTCCGCGTTCATGTCGTACTCATCTGTACGTTATTAAAGAAAAACACCTTTACTTGGGGGCCGTTCATAAAATACGTCACGCTAAAATCAGCTTTTTCCGACCCTCTCCCCCCCTATTGTCACGCTGTGTCACACTTTCTGTGACCCCTCTTGAAATATTCCGTCACAAAAACGGAGAGCCCCCCCTCCCCAAGTATGATTAATTTCAATTGATAGTACACAAATTTTTAGAATTTAAATATTTATTTAGTTTTTATAATAAAATTTAAATATATAAATATGCGCTAATGTCGAAAAATAAACATGAGTCAATATATCAAGTTACAATTTATTGTATAATAAAACTATATACGTTTGAATGTCTATATGTTTACTAAATACGAAATAAATGATTTTCTATCTTGATGAAAATTGAGAAAGAAAAATAGTTGAAAGAAATACTAATTTAAAAAAATTTAATGAACGACGAACGTCACGTTGCCGTAGACCCCCGTCCCCCCTTGTCACACTTAGCAAGACCCCTCCCCCCCCCCCTTGTATGCGAACGTATTTTATGAACGGCCCCTTGAGTAAACCTTATATTATAGTTTACTAGCTGACCCAGCGAACTTAGTACCGCCATAAAAATAGGGTAAGGTGGTAGCAGAGAAAAGTCCACCCGGCATTTTGTGCCAAAGTTGTATACTGTGTTTCATAATTGGGTAACGTAGTCCGGCAATATTTGTCTACAGCAGCTAGCTGTCAATGTCAAATTTAACCTCTAAATAAAAAGAAAATAAATGATTTTATTTATTTTTTAAGCATTTAACTGCTAGATGTTTAAATCTAAAGAAAAGTTTACTAGAAAAAAAAAACATTTGACATTGTGGGTTAGCTTAGTGTTAGTGTGGGTAGCTTAAGGCTAGGAAAATTTCAACGCGGCTAATAGGGCCGTGGTAGCATAATGGTCAGTGTGCATTCGCCCGGATAGCGAAGGATGCGGGTTCGAATCCCGTCCGCTGCCTGGTCCGCGTGGATTCTTTTCTAGTAAACTTTTCTTAAGAAAATAAATGTAATTATCACTATTATTCACAAAAGAATAGAATATATTACAATAATCATAATCAATTAATAATAGGGAAGATGCATATATAATATTTATGAAAATTTTATGATTAAAATGTTAAAAAAATATAAAAGAAATGCCACTGCAACGTTTTTATTTTACATAATGTTGTTTTTTAACAATTATTACGAATTAAAAATACTTGAAACGGAACGTATTTTAAAACACCAATCAGCGTTTAATGACGTCACTCCTGTAATGACAACTTCTTTGAGGTTATGGTTGTTAAAGTAAATATTATTTTATGGCAATATTTATTGCGTTTTTTTACATTTAATAAAAATGGAAGTTGCGTTTATCAAAGCAGACTCCAGGAATTTACCAAGAGTTAGCGTTGACATGGTTATAACTTTTTTTGTCCAAAGTGCAGAGTTTTTAAGTGTAGAAATGAAAGGGACTATATTACTACGGTATGTAAAAATCGTAGTTTATTCGTATTTTATTCAGCGGCTTCTACAAATCTTACGGCGATAATGCAATCGGCTATGTCCAAATTAAAAGAGATGGAAAATTATGTACAGTAAAAGGTCGAGTTCTCCGGAGCATAAACTACGTAAAGAAGGTTATCGTGTTACAGTTATTTTAAATGAAACGCAAAGCTTGGTTCAGTCCTGCCAATGTGAAGATTGTGCCACACATTTTAAACTTTATCTAATTTTCAACGTCATTCTCCAAATGTAAAATTAAAAATATGTTCTAGACAGGTTTTGTAAGTATTAGGTAGGTTACTAATGCGTTTTTACGTACAAGCAGATTAATTAAGCAGATAACAAGTATATTCGCCAACTTACGTCAAAGTGATCTTCTCAGCATCGAATAATGGTCTTTGGAGAATAATTGTCATCTCTTCGCAGCTTGAAACCACTTTTTTTCAGTTTTGGGTCAGAAGTTCCAGTCAAAAACAATTTATTTGGGAACTTTGTTGAAGTAGATTGGCACAAAACATGAGTCAACACTGCTTTTTTTCGGAATATTAGTGGTATTGTTATGATCACATGATGTTGATGGATAGTGTCAATTTTAAATTTTTCAAAAAAATATTTCGAGAGTCGAAAAAATATGCAAAAGTATGAAAATTTAAACCCAGCAACGAACAATTACGACCAGTGACAGACAGGAGTGACGTCATCGCAACCATAGGTTCGTTTTCGCGCGAAAATTTAAATTGTCAATTTAAAACCGCATTTTTTCCGATAAATCACAATGTTTTAATTTTTTAATATATCTGTGGTTTATTCTACATGGAATTCTTTAAACTGAAAACAAAAATAAAAATATTGCATCTTCCCTATTGATTGAATCTATCATTATTTTATTTTTATTTTTTTTTTGCCTAAACAGCAGGACACGTCATTCCTAAACTTTGTTAAACTAGTTTTTTATATAGTCATAATTTTTATATTATTTGCATTTGTAATGGAAAGTGACTTTATGAGTTACCTCATATTGAAATCATTTTTCAATTTGACGACTCTGTATACAATACAGGGAGAAAAAAACAGCCCTTGCTGAGTTTCTTGCCGGTTCTTCTCAGTACAAGGTCTCCCGCCGTAGATTTACGAACCGATGGCGTAGCTTTTCGACATTCACAAGTGCTTGTAACAGCCTAGACTGAATAAACGATATTGAATTTTGAATTTTTTGAATTTTTATTTATTATATGTGGAAGTAAGAAAAAGAGTTGGTGTGATAGACAGCATCGGTGTAAAGATTGACAGAGGCATGCTCCGTTGGTTTGGGCATGTGGAAAGAATGTCTAATGAGAGAATGACGAAACAGATATACGATGCGATATTGGAAGGATGTAGAAGTAGATGATGTCGTCTATACCACGGCGAGTGTTCTGAGGAGTTATTCTCCCTTATCCCTCCATCACCTTTTCTTCGGAGGACCACGCGCGCTGGCCTTCGTTGCCACCGACTTACTGTGGCCACTATTCCTACACGAACAAAGAAATTTGGTGACTCATTTCTTTGTCGTACTATTCGTAAGTGGAATTCTTTACCCGCGCAAGTGTTCCCTCCTTCCTATAAGAGAGGGTCCTTTAAGAGAGGCGTGAAGAAGCATTTTTGCAGGCCGGCAAGGTGAGGATGATTGGTGTAGCAGTTTATAACTGCTGTACCAGCTATCTTCGCGTCCCAAAAAATTTAGGGCTGCGAAACGTAGTCCATGGCCCAATCTCCCTATTCCATTCATAGGGAAGGCCTGTGCCCTAGCTGTGGGGAAATTCATAGGCTGATGATGATGACATATTAAACATTCATAACTGGAGTACAAATGCTCGCATTCATCGCACAAATATCTGACCCCATCGGGATTTGAACCCGGGACCTATCGAATATCTTACCAGCGAGTGTAGCGGCGTCTATGGGTCTCGAAGAATGTGCCCGTTGGCTCTCCCACCATACCTCTTCAGCCCTGGACGACAAATTTTTCTTTAAAGAAAATATAACTAGAAAAAAAATCACGCGGACCAGGCAGCAGACGGGACTCGAACCCGCACCCTACAGCCAGAGCGTCATCTGAAGTTTCTAGCATAAACTTTGTTTCAATAATTTAGAAAATATTTTTGATTACTTTAATAGCCCAATTCCTGAGGGATTCCTGAGGAAGTATCCGCTACAAAGACGGGAATTCCCCCAGCGTATTGGACGCGTTCAGCAAAGTTAAAATAATATTAGTACCTACCGCGTAAAAAGTCTAGATTACTGTAGTTTTGATCTTGATGAAATTATGTAGGTACTAAGCACATTTTTAAAGTCTTGTTTAGGATTTGATCAGGGGAACGCGGAGGCGTTTGGGCGTTTGGGGGCGGGCCGCCCCTTCCGCCCCCCTGTTAGTCCGCCACTGGAGAGGAATTAGCAGATATATGGACAGACGCGGCGAGTAAAGGACAATGGGCAAAAACCACCCAAGAATGTAATCAGTATGAATCGAAATCTTCTTTATTATGGCACCGTTAAAAAAATATTGACGTAGAAGATAATTTACTATAGCAAAGGGTGTTCGAAAAAAACCCCAAACCAAGCATGGATTTTTGGATTTACTCTAGCGCGGCACAATATCATAAGGGGGCACCACCTGAGCCCTCTATGTAGGGTCGAACTAACTTAATTAATTCCCTTGATTATTAATGTGATAGTAATTGTACCTATTAAACTTAAAATAACTAAAGACCCCCAGGATGGAATTTGATGCGCTTTGGCACAGATGATCATGACTATAATACCTTTCAAACAAATGTTGTTTAAACAGTGGCTGATGTGGGTGTAGCGCCCATACATTTTTGCCCAATATCCTTTAGCAAAAAAGATGATAAAAGTGATGTTTACTTGGGACTAGTCTCCGCTCGTTGCAGCAGACACCTCAGCTTGGCTATACTTGTCGAAAGGTCTGCAGCTTCTTCGTACTCCGGCTCTGGGGATTCGGCCAGACCGATCAGGGGCGGAGATACCCCTACTGCCGCCCCTGGCATAACTGGCCCCGCCCCTGGAATAACTGACCCCTCCCCTGGAATAACTGGTCCCGCCCCTGGAATAACTGGCCCCGCCCTTGGCATCGATCCTGATCCCATTCGCCCTTGAGGCGGCTGAGGCTGTAATGTGGAATTATTTCTTTTACTGAAGCCTTCAAATACCACCAATTTATATAATGCAAAGTATTAAAAAAACTCTAAATTTTGATTCTTTATTCCTCTCGTTCTGTCGTCACGGCATAAAGATTGAATTTAGCTAAATTTAACGAGTGAGAGAGCGTTTCATATCTGAACTAAAATAAATGAAAAATATATTTGACTACTTCACGTACGCAATAGGGATGATGACTAATTTTTTTTCTTCGTTTATCAGGTAGATTATCAAAAAGGATTGGACATGTATTTTTTCTTTTTTCACATAATATAAACATTGCAGAGATATATTGATTTGAAAAGTCGCATGACGTCACGTTTGAGTACACTTTTAAGCGAATATTCACTTAAAAGTGACGTCACGAGCCCCTACTCCCAAACTTTGACGCGCTATAACTTTGTAATTTTTTGGTTGATTGCCCAAAGAAAAAACGGCATGCAAAAAACATGATAGGTGGTCTAACATCATTTAGCCAAGTTTTCAATACATATCTACTTAATATAATTAATTAATTGAACTTACCACACTGTCCTGAGATATGACTCTATGCTGCTTTACTAATGGTGGGACATTGGTCACGCCGTTGTCTTCTGTAATTTAAACGAAAGTACTATTGCTTTGATACCACGAGAGAAAGGAGAGGTAGTCTGAGGAAAACCAATAATCTTATTTGGTGACGTAATAGTATTGTCTAAATTGATGAGAAATGTATGTCCTGGCACAACCAGATATAAGGCAGGGCAGGCAAGATATAACAGCAACGATATTAAATACCCTAGATACAACATCACGAACAAAATCGTGGACAAATACTGTCCAAATGGTATATTGGACGACCCACGGGGCTACGTAAGATGATGGCGTTGTCAAAAACAATGTAAGGCATTATTTAAACATTAAAAGTCACCTTTATTGCACACTGTATAAGGTCTTAATTAAAATGCATGCGTTAAAGACTTATGACAGTTCAAAATGCAAGCTCATTAGATTTTACGACTTATTGCTATATGCGGAAGAATATAAACCTTATGTCTTTCATTCAACGCGCAATTCTGAATGTGCTGTAAGCAATATAGCAGGTACGGACCGCAAGGAAAAGAGACGGCTATATAACCCACCGTCACATTCGGTTAGCACAAATATTATTTATTAAATCAGTTTATAGTAAGTATTAGAACAAAATTTACTTCAAATGCGTTATATTAACATCTTCTCTGCGACATCGTGTCGTTTCAACGGTCCGCGCGTGACTGTGAACCAAGAAGTGCTTGAGTCTAATTCAAGCACTTCTTGATTGGGACATATTTTCAACGCAAGTGGTGTATCTAGGGTATTTAATATCGTCAAGAGAGATACACCAAACAGATATCGACCAGGGCGAGAGGGGTTTTGCAAATAGTTAGTGGCCTGGCCCAGATTAACGGACTTCCACACTTTTAAATCCGGCTATGTTGGAGAACTAAATAAGCGAGTTAGCATGGTTCATACATTTTGATTAACTACGTTTAAGTTTTTCAAATCTTATAATGACAAAATATTTCATGACTCATCAAATGAAATGAAATATAATTCATTCTATTGTTATTTTAATCATGAAACTGCTCGATTTACAAATGTAAAGAAGCGGATAGCAGAAGGAAAGAACAATATGTTAAATGTATGACAATGCGTAAAATGGCCACTTACATGAAAGGTCATTAGTGTCAATTTAGAGAATTCATATTTTTGAAGTGAAAACTTCTTTAGCAGCGTTGTACACGTTTTTTTTTGTATGGGTAAAAAATGATAAACTCGCGTCAGGTTAAACACGTGGGCTGAGCGCAACATGAAACACAATAAAATTGAATAGGTTGTTGACTTTCAATATATTGGACGAAACATACTAATATTTTATTTTATCGTATTATAATTATAAGTTTCTATCTAGGACGTCCACGTGGCAGCTTTATTGCGAAGAAAATGCATTTTCTTTTACAATAGATGTCGCTAGGTGCGCTTAAACGTGATTCATGTTTGATTTTTGTTCAAGTTGATTTTTCTGAGAGATAAACTTTTTAATGCATTATAAATTGTCATGTTTGTGTACGATAGCGCAATAAATAAATATTGTATTCTACCACATACGTGATAATACTTTTATACTGATAATTAAAGCAATTCGTGCAAAATTATTCCCTAACCATTCCAAAATATCAAAAATGCACAACGTTAATATTCAAGTTTTCACTTCTGCCGGCACTCCCGGAGTGCAACCCGTCGTTTTTTTTTCAACCAAGTTCGACATTTAAGGCCCCCCAAAACTGAGCTCCCAGCTTACCTCGTTGTATGACAGTAGAGGTGATGGCTTCCTTGGCCTCAACGGGCGCTGGCCTGCCGCCCCGGCCTTCTGGGGGAGACGATCTCCCATTCTTCTCCTTGTACATATGCGATGGAGATTTCTCCTTGGAGAACGAAAGAATGGAAACGTTTAAACTTAAAACACCATGCAATAAAACCGCATAGAGCAGCAGTGAGTGGGAGACTAGATATGTAAATAATAAATAAATATTTCCAACACTCACACCAATAAGCCTAGCTCCAAAATCAGCACTGTAGGGGCTCGTGTTATGGGATGCCAGGGTAACGGATAAAATACATATACTGATTACATATATTATAATTAATAATAATAAAAATGGTTGCCTGTAAAGTCGGTTTTACGGGCGAAGATTTTACGTGACAACGTCTTTTTCTCGGTAGAATATTTATTGATATGAATATAATTAAATTGCACAATAGGAACAAGGAATTGAATGAAAATAAGAATTGCACAAATTTTAACTATAGAAATATATTTTGTTTACTAAAACATTGTACATGTAAACTTAAACTTAACACGAGAGACTCATCGTAACGTTACCGAGCGTTACACTTTTTCATAAGTGACTCCCAGCCGCAACCTAATTTAAGACGTTGTCACGTCAATAATAAAATAACTTTATTTCTCACCACAAATGACAAAAAAGGTTTACACAAAATCTTAGGCGAATTTTATAATCATGTCGTCATTCGTGGGAGACTGGTGCCCGTGTAGGTTCATAGACCCGTGTTACAGGTCACCAGGCCCCCATTGTTTACAGAAAACATTACACCTAGACAATGATACTCTAAGGGTTTGTAAGGTAAGCATCGACTAATTATGGGCAGTTTGTGTGTATATGAGAGTGTGTGTATGTAGGTATGCGTGTGAGTATGAGTGTGTGTGTGTGTGTGTGTGTGTGTGTGCGTGTGTGTGTGGGGGGGGGGGAGTAAATATTATTGTATTATGATAAAGTAGTTTAAGCATTGAACTGTCAGATGTTTAAAGAAATACTAGAAAAAATTCGACACGACCATTAAGGTCGCGGCAGCATAATTGATCAGTCCACCCGCCCCGCGGGGAATGCGTGGGTTTGAGCCCCGTCTGCTACCTGGACATTAGATTTAAACATCTAGAAGTAAAAATGCTTAAAAAATAAAAATATTATAAAATTAATTATCCATTTTATTTTCTCTCATGAAGAAATCCATACGCTAGGTGGACGATTACCATCAGGGGGGGCATATGAGCATTTGCCAATCTTTTTACATGAAAAGTACCTTAATTATATTTTAACTGCTAGATGTTTAAATCTAAAGAAAAGTTTTACTAGAAAAAAAAATCCACGCGGACCAGGCAGCGGACGGGACTCGAACCCGCACCCTTCGCAATCCGGGCGAATGCACTGACCAATTATGCTACCACGGCCCTGATGGCCGCGTCAAAATTTTCCTAGCCTTAATAATAATTGCTATTTCTTCTATGTTTAATACTTGAAAAAGTATTCATTTGACATTGTGGGTTACCTACAATGCGAAGAGATGGCGCTGCCTTGCAGCTTAAGGCTAGGAAAATTTTGACGCGGCCATCAGGGCCGTGGTAGCATAATTGGTCAGTGCATTCGCCCGGATTGCGAAGGGTGCGGGTTCGAGTCCCGTTCGCTGCCTGGTCCGCGTGGATTTTTATCTAGTAAAACTTTTCTTTAGATTTAAGTACCTTAATGTTGTCATCATACATACTGACCTGCGAGTCATCACTGAGGCCGGTCAACCGCAGGCCTTTCTTGAAGCCGGCGATGCCGAAGTCCAGCAAGCCTTCCATCATGCCGGCGGCCTCGTCCTATGAAACCGTACATCCGTTACCATGACGACCATCCCTCTCAATATGTCGACCATATGGATGTGATATCATAGGCGCAGCGCACATCAGCAGGCCAATTATGCTCGCTAATTGTGATATTGTTTTGATGTCTATTTCACATTACGTATTATGCTCTCCGAAAAATGCGATATCAAAATGACATCAACTTATGCTATGATGATGATCAACTCTATAAAATGATATCAACTTAAATGCGTATTACGTTCAACTTTTTGACTTAAAATAGTATCGCATAAACGTCAAAAATGTGATACAGGATATGATATTGATATGATCTTGATGTGACATAGGAATGTTTCATAATACCATATAGAAACAATGTCAACTTGGCATCAACATCATACTGACATCACATTAGAATTTTATTACTGAAGCATAATTGACCCACAGGAGAGTTGTGCAACGAAGATAGTAGGCGCGGCTTAAATTAAAACATAAAGAGAAGATACAAAACACACTTCATGTGCACTGAATAACACAGAATATACGTCACAATGGTGTCGATTCTGGCACGATTCTCTAAACCTAAACTTAATTTGACAACAGAACAGTGTATCCTTGTCATTCTCTATACAGAATGAAAAAGAGAGACTGATGTTAAAGAACAATGCCCACTGCCCATACATTCGAAAACCTGTCACTTCGGTTTTTCCTTTATGGATGTATATTGACTGTTGAGGTTGTTAACTAATTATTACAATCTTCTGAAATAATGTTGCTAATTTGGTTTGATTTGGCAATGAGGAATAGAAGTTATAACGAAAACTAATTCTGAGGTTATTCAACTGCTGAAGATGTCATTTACTTACTCTGTGGTTACGAGATTGATTATAGATTATCTAATGCCGGAACTTCACTTGGCTATTTGTAAACTTGACAACAGTCTGTCCTTATCATGTTTTAAGGAAAGAAAAGGACAGACTGAAGTCAAGTTTACATGAATAGCCAAGTGAAGTGCCAGCATAAGATTATTCATTTGTGTGCTGTCACAGCTGTGGTGTCTTAGCCCAGCTAGGTATTTATTTCAATTCGCTTGTTTTGTTTGATTGAAGCTTGATCTGAGGATTGAAGAAAAAAGGATTAATATCATAACATGTATCATGCTGAGGTGTCATCCTTATAATATTGTCTTTGGAATTAAACAAGTTTTTTTTTATATTTAATCAATAATTCAGTTTCAATTATTTTATTGAAATAGTAGGTACTTAATGTCTTAGTTTCTGCAAGCGACTGAATAAATGATAATCTTGACCTTTACCTAATTATATCTATAGACATCTAAGACATTTAACTATGTATTATTTAAATCTCTGGTAGACAAGTATATAAGTAGGTAATAATCTAAAATAAAATTACAATACCTTCCATTAATTGAGATGATTGGTACTATGAGCAGCTGTCATTATTGCTGACATTTTTTCGGAACGAATTTCCTTCTCATGTAGTCAGCCGAAGAGATGATGGAGTCCTAACTATTTCGGTCATGTTTCACTAAGAAAATGGCCAGTCTTTGTTAAGAACGGAAAGAAACTTTAAATTAAAGCCATGCCTTTTAAGTATTACATTACCATTTAAATACGGTATTTACCGCATGGCTGGCAACATTGGAAAGGAGAGTGCGAATCTACATTTAAGCTGCGTTCATAATTATGTCATTTTACTTTGATACAATACTCTTCCCTAATGGATGCATTCGTGTGATAGCAAAATATGTACCTACATAATGGTTATTTTCAAAAATTATTTTTGAAAAAACTGGATTGTAGTTTTTGTTGATATTTTGATTTCGTAATAAGCGAATAATTACCTTTTTTTTGAGGTATGTCACATAATTATACATGCAAAATTTTTTTACAGATTTGACAGGTCACAAATGGGCATCCTTCTTTAGTTTAAAGTTTAGAGAATCACGCCAGAATCGACACCAATGTGACGTATTTTCCGTTTTTTAAAGATAACACAATGCGTTCGATGCTTCTATAAAGAACAAAAATAGTTCAAGGTCAAATTACAAATTTCACGGCAACACTTTTCATTCGTAAAACTATAAAACATTTTTTTCTCAAAAATTGTGGAATGAATGAATGCTATTTACTGATTCGAGATTTGTTATCAAGAAAAGGACAACAATACCTGTGCCGTCTTTGCCCTATTGGAGGCCTTGGGCATATTAGGATAATGGGTCCTATGACCCCCGTTTGGTGATTTAGACTTTGTATTTGATCTGACGGGGGCCCTATCGATCGCGGGGCCGGGGTCAAAGTGCCCACTGGGAAAGAAGGGTCTGAATACAGCTCCGCCGTTTGTCGCGGACTCGCCGTCTCGCTCGCACTGCGTTGAAGCGTACAGTTCTGTCTCGCTCGCTCGATTGAATGCATATAAAATTTACAGAAGTGTGCATGTGTGAAAATAGGGTTTTTGACAGTATAAAAAATAAAGTGCCAATTGTTATCATCTGTATTTAGAATGAATATTGGCAGGGGTTTTTACTATTTTTACAAAAAAAATATTAATAATTTTACTAAAAACCCACGAAAAAGATAACTATTGTCACGTGACCCAAAACGCTTGGGATTGGCGGAGCCTAAAATGACGTCACACGGTTAAAGTGACATTACATTGTATCGTTCGACGTTTTAATAACAGTCGTGTGACGTCACACACTAGTAAGACGCCATATTGTCCAGAGAAACGTTTTCGCGGCAACTTGAAAATGGATTTTTTGATTTGGTTATTTTTACGGAAATACATAACAGAATGATGAATATCCACATAATCCACTTTCTACGAACTCCATAAACATTAGTCAATAACGTGAGATCGTTTTCTAAAAGTTGTCAAATACCCTATTGTTTATGTAGTTGAGTCGGAGCATATTTTATTTATCTAAAGGTTCAACTTAAATTGTTAGCTACTCAGTAGGTATCTTCGCTGCGCCTGTCCTGGCGTGCACTGCGCCGTAGACTCTATCTACTCAAAAAATGTTCCTAGTACTTTTTAGATTGTTTCTCATATTGAGCTCTATTTTTGAATCACTCACCTTGCGTCGACCGCTCGATTTATACTAATTTTGATTCGACATAATAAATTCCGTATTTTTGAATCGCTCAACGTAAAAGAGCGGTCTCGACCACTCGTTGGCGCGCGTTGGCGAATGATGGAGGCGAATGGTAAAATAATTGCAAAATTTATGTCAGATATTTTCAAGATTTTTTCTCAATATTTTTTAAATACAGATAAGATGACGATTTGTTGCGACGTTTTGATCTTTCCTTACAAAAAAGCAAAAGATTAAATAACCAGTTATTAAGAATTATACGTTTATTTTTCACAGCGGAAATAACTGATTTTTATAAATTTTATTATTTTTAAAGCATGTAACTGCTTGATGTTTAAATCTAAAGAAAATATAACTAGAAAAAAATCCACGCGGACCAGGCAGCAGACGCGACTCGAACCCGCACCCTTCGCAATCCGGGCGAATGCACTGACCAATTATGCTACCGCGGCCCTCACGGACCGCGTCCAAATTCTTCTAGCCACTCTTAAGCTGCAAGGCAGCGCCATCTCTTTGCATTATAGGTAACCCACAATGTCAAATGAATACTTTTACAAGTATTAAACATTTGAAAGAAGAAATAGCAATTATAGTTATAAATTTTATTATTTTTAAAGCATGTAACTGCTTGATGTTTAAATCTAAAGATAGTATCACGTGGTAGCATAATTGGTCAGTACATTCGCCCGGATTGCGAAGGTCGGGGTTCGAGTCCCGTCTGCTGCCTGACTGCTATTTATCTTTTTCCGTGAAATTAATAAAAATAAATATTTTGTACTAAACTGGTAACACTGTAGATGAACGATACAAAAATTCGGAACATCAGTATCATGCGACTTGCAAGTCGAAAGTGACTTAAGTCGCATTCGACGATACTTTGTCAGGCGAGCGAATCAAAAATAGAACTCCTTGACACAAAGCGAAGCTCTTTGTTGCCCAACCTTAAAGATAACATAAAAACGTCCTTCTGGCTTCTTTCAATTTCATGGCAATGAGTGAGAGGTATAGATGTCTAATTCTTCTCCCATACCTGCGCGACTAAGCTTTCGTACAAAAATTAGCCTTCAAAATTTGAATAAGCCTGCCTCATCCCGTTCTAAGGGAAGCCTGTAAATCCCTTAGGGCCATAACCCAATTTCCCCACGGGTGTGTCAGTAAAGCCTCGATGACACGGAGCGAGTTTACAAGCTACAAGCCAGCGAGTTAGGCTTGTTGTAAATATATCGATGTATCGATATATCGATATTTTTTGTTCGATATATCGATATTTTTTGCCGATATATTTTGATTCGATATATCGATACATCAATACAAAATAACCAATATCGAAATTCGTATCAAAAACGATATTTTTTTAATTATTAGCGGCATATCACGATCTAACTAAATTCGTATCTGGAAAAATCGTAACTGAATCTCAGATTAATGATATTCAACATATCTATGATCTGTGCTGTATTTAGTATTGTCTATGTCATCATTCGAAAATAGGGTCTATTTTTAGGGCGATAATTTTCGTTCCATTATTATTCCGCGTGTCATATTACGTGAGATACTGTACGATATTTTTGGGAAAATTGGTCCGATATATCGATATATAGATGTTTTTTTCGCGATATATCGAAGCCGATATTGTTATTTTTTTAAAAGATCGATGTATCGATATATCGATATTTTTTCAACTTTTGACATCCCTACAGCGAGTTCACTGGCAGCTTGTAAACTCGTCCCGTGTTATGGCGGCGACATCTACATGCCCCACATATAATGAACATAGAGAAAATAGTCACTCGCCTCGTTAAGAGATGGCGCTACCGGCGCTGCGTTCACAACGTATGGAAGCCTACAAGAGGCAAAAAGAAGGGTAACCAATCAATGTCTTTCATAATTCATTCTTTCTTTCAATCAACATCAAGTTATGAGTGCTGTGTTATGCTGTATTTAGTCCACTGACTGCGGACTATGTGAGGAAAAAAACCTTTATCTTACAGAAGAAGACTGCAGCCAAATTATATTATTTAGCAGTGTTTTTCTTTCCAAGCCTTAATCTAATCTCCATCTCCAATGATCTAGATGTGATAAACGAAGCATTACTCCTATTAAAGCAAACGTATATGATCATTGGCCATGTTCCTTTGAAATAAAATAAAAACTAAAGTGCAAGCAACTGTTCCAACCACATATCACAAAATGGACACGACGCAGAATCGCAGATGAGGAGTTACAGGGCCTGCGCTTGCAGTTTGCTGATATCGGCAACTGAAAGTCGCTGATATAAAAAGGACCGTTGCCGGGTTTGTTCTTACGCGCAAGAGAAATTCGGAGCCTAACACTCAGTGTTTCCACAATGAGGGGAAATTCCCCTTTTAAGGGGAAATTTGGGTCCAGAGGGGAAGAAAAAGGGGAAAGACATGAAAAGGGGAAATTGCGGGAAATTATGGGCAACGCCTAGCCTAAAATAATGTGGCACAGAACAATTTTTTTTGGACTATACCATGGGCTAGAGTGTTGCCGTATAAATGAAACTGTGGCAACACGTGCAGATTTTATATATTTTATTTATCTGTCATAGAATAAGATAGTTTAAGACCTTTTTTTTCTTAAGTTACTACACTAGTGCCAAATCTAAAAACTACAGCAGAATAATTTTTGAGGGGAAAAGTGTCCTAAGAAGGGGAAATCTTAATTAAGGCATGGGGAAAGGAAATCATTAAAGTGGAAACACTGCTAACACTCCATCTATAAGCATGCTCATTGCCAATAAATTAAAAAAAAAAACATCTATACGATGCCCGACCAATATCAGTCGGGCCGCGGCCCCCGAGCTAACATCACCCAGCTCGGAGGAAGATCTTCCCCTTAGGCCTTCCTACACGTGTCATCGGCTTTTTTTAAAGATGACACAGGGCGAGTTTACGAGCTGCTACCAAACTCGCTGGCTTGTAGCTTTTAAACTAGCCTCGTGTCATGGAAACTTAAGTCTGACATAACCCTACAGTCGGCTGTAGGGCATCCATGGCAATGAGGGCTAGCGTTTTCTGCCTCACCAGATGGCGCCACTGTTGAGTGAACAGTGGCGCCTAAATTGTAACTTTTAAAGTTTATTAATACGCACATGAAATCAAAGGTTACATTTAGATCGTATTTTAACACAAAAGAACCATATCCTAAACATAATAGGCCATGCCACAGTGACGATCAGTTCCGTTTGATTCGGAAAAAATGGGAACATAATCATTTTTCTAAGCTCAAATTTTTAATAACTGACATTCATTGCCACATAACTCATATTTGCCATAATTAAGCCGAATTGTTACCAATTATTCACAACATTATTTTAATTAGAAATAAACCCGCGTAGTCAACCAACAAGCAATAACATTTGACATTTCGGAGACCTCACGCTACACTAGCGCCTCTAGCGGCGGATTCATACGCCCTCATTAGTTCCGTCGATAAGTACGTAACTTCAGCTACACATAGAATTTCATCGTCTCCCAAAACCTCTTTTATGCGTATAAATTTATTGCCACTAAGCCATCATCTAGCGTCTAATAATTAATTACGATAGAACTAATTCAAATGTCAATAGGGGTGATGACGGGGTACAGTAAACGAAATTCTATTTAGCCCGTCTCAGTTAGATGATCAAAAAATAATGGACACGTATTTTTTCTTTGGGCAATCAACCAAAAAATGACAAAGTTATAGCGCGTCAAAGTTCGGGAGTAGGGGCTCGTGACGTCACTTTTAGGTGAAAATTGTACCAAAACGTGACGTCATGCGACTTTTCAAATCAATATATCTCTGCAATGTTTATATTATGTGAAAAAATACGTGTCCAATACTTTTTGATAATCTACCTGATACACGAAGAAAAAATAATTAGTCATCATCCCTATTTCGTACCAAATCATCGCGCAGGTATGGATGAAACATAAATTGAAAGAAAAATAAGTTCATTTGATTTACTTTCATATTTCGTTTGTTTTTTATTTTACAAGGTGGCTTTTAAAGAGATTCGGCAAACATATCCATCAATCTAGTATATGGTGCATTCGCTACGTATAATGCGATTCAAATAAGAATAGGAAAGCCAATGACCTCCATCTGTCAAATGTCGCCTGAAAAGTACGGTTTGCAAAAAAATCTCGGAACACTTTTATAGCACTCGGCTGATTCTAGAATAAAAACCAATAATTAATATTAGTTGCTTTTTTTCATTTATTTAGCTTTGGCTATGAATGGTTGATAACCTAAATCGTCAACCAAATGTCACTTTATGTTGCGTTCAAAACTTTCGTTTACATATAGGATGCATGTTCGTATGTGACCTGCATGATTATTCATAACTTCTCAACCTTACTAAATTAATTTTGTTAAAAAATCTGATGTTTTGTCTCACTTAATCTTAGTAAATAAGTTTCATTAAATAGCAACATTTTTTTGCTCACTCTACCTATTTGGTTTGAATTGACAGCTATGACGTCAAAATATGGAGCCCAGTCGATCCTGTTCTTAGTTGAATCGCATTATAAACAAACATCGCATGCGTCACTTGTGCAACGTCACAACCTAGATAACATCGATGTCGTGCATCGAAACGGGCATCTGATGAAACATTGATAGTCTTATTACAAAACGGTGTATGCATTGTGGGACAGACTCTAAAATGTTGATGCTTATATTTCTAGAAATATTAAATGAATATAAACATATCAATTTCATTATATATACAGGGTGTGACAAAAGTCCGCAATAAAACTTTAGGGTTTGGTTGTTTAGAATACCTTGTATAGAATTACCTACGAAAGTTTGACGCCTTCAGACATTTATTTTCTAATTAAATTAATAAAAATATCGTTTTACACCTGCCTATGACAACCCTATAAATGCGTACGATTACTACTACCTAAACAGACCCCCCTCTCTCCCCCAGGCGCCCCTGCGCCCCGCTCAAATACCTACAAATTTTTATTTCGGAATACATACCTACAAATTTTATTTCGGAATTTTGTAACACCCTGTATACGTAAACTTTTTTTTTAATACCTTATTTTTTTGTTTCGTATATTTACATTGCATGGAATGTTGAATTGAAATTCAAAAGATTTCACACTTTACCTTATTTGGTTATCGTTTTGTAATCAGACTATTTATTAAGAAGATATTTGAATAAATAGAAATAAATAAAATTATAGAAAGAATTCAACAGGACACATTCTTTGAAGCCAAGTCTGACTAATCTCCTTCATAACTCATTCCTTTATATGTTATGTAATACACTTGGCGTCAAAAAAATCGCACCTCCGCGAAAATTACTTTCAAGCATTTTTAACCCTTACATAGTACCGAATTTGGTGTCATTTGAAAACCCATTAAATAAATTTATAAAAATTAACACTAGGTTTTAGATTAGTTTTAAGAACCTTTTAGTTTTTTTTGTGTGTAATTAATCTATTTTTAATTAAGGCATAATTAAGGATGTTCATTGTTTTGTAACTTTGTTTTTTGCACTGTTCCAATAAAAATAAAAATTAATTGAAATGTTTTTTTTTTGAGTTTATTTAATGGGTTTTCAAATGACACCAATATTTGGGAGGGGTAAATGCGTGTGTTAAGGGTTATAATAACGCTTTAAAGTTATTTTCGCGGAGGTGCGATTTTTTTGACGCCGAGTGTACCAATAAATTATATGAAAGTTACATTATAATAACGGTTAAGTTTAAGTTACTTTTTAAGATTATTTATTTTGATTATAATTGATAAAGATTAAAGATAGATCTTTGGTCTGGTCGCTATCGCCGTTATTATACGCAAAATCTTCTTACACTATTCATTTAGATTCGAGACAGTAAAATACTAGTTCAGAAGTAAATAATAAATATATTTTTTTAATCAACAATTGAAACACGATGACCTCCGTGGTCGAGTGGTTAGTACGCTGGGTTTCATGGTGTCGCAGACTCGAGAGGTCCCGGGTTCGAATCCCGGTGGGGGTAAATGTTTGTGTGATGAATACGTGCATTTGTACTCCAGTCATGGATGTTTAATATGTATTTCATATACTTATATATGTATCCGTATCTATCCGTTACCCTAGAATCCCATAACACAAGCCTTATAGTGCTTATTTTGGGGCTAGGCTAATTCCAACACTCACAGTGTTGGAAATATTTATTATTATTATAATTACTTCAGTTAACTGAGAAAAGGCAAAATAAGAATGTCAAAATATATCACAGTACTTATCTATTGAGGAGCTCGATGGCGCAAGTGGTTAGCGCGTTCGGCTGCGATCGTTGAAGTTAAGCAACTTTCGCAGTGGTCGGTCATTGGATGGGTGACCAAAAATCTTCTATCTCGAGTTCCTCCGTTAAGGAAGGCACGTTAAGCCGTTGGTCCCGGCTGCATCTGCAGTCGTTAGCACCCGCCAATCCGCACTGGGCCCGCGTGGCGGGTCATGGCCCTCCCTATTCCATCCATAGGGAAGGCCTGTGCCCTAGCAATTGGGACATTAATAGGCTGACGATGATGATGATGACTTATCTATTATCTTATATCTATATTCGGGTGCAAGAAAGACATTACTCGAATTCGGGCACCCGAAGCAATATTTACACTGGAATACAGACTGGAAAACGGTGTCGGGTCTTAGATTAAAATAAAAAATGGGTGCGTGTACTTATGCAGGCGCGTGAGAAGTTATCCTTCTTTGGCATCGTTTAAAATTAGTTTTTAATTGCATGCAAATAATTAATTACAATAAATTAATAAAAAGTCTGGAAAAGGACGAAGTCAATAAAGTTCAGTTTTAATTTGAAAAAATAAATAAATAATCAAAATATTCAATTAAAATCGCTACTGAATATAATTTATTAGAACATATGTGATTTGCACTTGTATGAAACTCAAACACGTATTCCGAATATACAAACTAAAAACATGTGGATAAATATTATAAATATGAATACCTATAACTGATATTACAAAAAATAAAGATGTGGTTTTTGGTTCTACTACACCAATGGTCAAGAGATGGCGCTGTAGTCTCCGGAATCGCGCTTTGGTTCCGTTGTTCCGTTGTTCATCATTTTTTCATAACGCGCCTAAAGAAGTATAACTTCAAAAAGGGTAGATACGGCACTAGCCTCACAAAAGTGATCCGCACAAATTGTGGTCCACGACCCTAATCGCTTTAGTCACAACTTGACATGCAAACGACGTACATGTGAACGCCAAAAAGAAATATTGCTAATATTTTGGTTTATATGATAAAACAATGCCTAAGTGTGTTTTTAAAAAGTGCTAAAATTGCTCAAGAACTGAAAATAACACCCACAGCATCACTTTTCATTCGTAAGTACTATAAAATATATTTTTTCATAAAAATTGCTGTTTGTTTTGAATCTTATTCGGTAGTGACGTAGAGTACTGGTCGCGTGATTGGTCGGTAATGCAGTGACGCGGATCTCGCCGTCCCGTTCGCGCTGCCGTGGGATCAGTTTTTGTTTGATGCAAGTATGAGCGTACCGTATCTACCCTTTTTGTTTTAATCTAAGAGTCGGGTAAACAAAAGGAAATCTAGACGAATACGTGCGCACTCGACTCCGTTCATTTACACTTAATCGTTTACCCGAATTTCATTGGCACTCGTATTCGGGCTAACGGCCAAATGTAATCGCGCAATAAGCATACACAGTGAATTATGATCGTAAAGCAAAAATCCTCCGCCACAAAGAATATAGCGGATACATAACACTATGAGGGCTACCGTTTTCTGCCTCACCAGATTTTTAATAACTGACATTCATTGCCACATAACTCATATTTGCCATAATTAAGCCGAATTGTTACCAATTATTCACAACATTATTTTAATTAGAAATAAACCCGCGTAGTCAACCCACAAGCAATAACATTTGACATTTCGGAGACCTCACGCTACACGAGCGCCTCTAGCGGCGGATTCATACGCGATAGCCCTCATTGTCGTGTGATGGTGTTATACTCCTTCAGTGAGCATGGCTCCCAGAGACGAAGTTTCCACATCAGAGCAACAAAGATTGTAAATGCAGCCGGGACCGACGGTTTAAACTGCTCGCTTAAGCACTAAGAAGCGATACAAAATTTTGGTCACCCATCCTACGACCGACTATTGCTTAACTATCACGATCGCAAACCGGTTGAGTACTACGCTAATGAGCTCCACTCGACCGAGGTCATATGAGGTTGGATTAGTATAGCGTAAGGAACTGGTGCGAATCCAGTGTGTCATAAGAGCCCTTTCACATTTTTTGCAAAAAATCGTAATTTTTGAGCGCCTCGTTTACCCCCTTAGAAAAGATTTTGACTATTTCCAATAGAAGTAAACAATATATTTATTCTTCCTATTGTAAGTTAATGTAGAATATTTGCAAATACTATTTTCCTTTTTTGTACTGATCATTCTACCGCAGCTAGTTTACGGAAAAAACGATAATATGGACGGACAACTTCAAACGCCTGAATCTCTAAATAATGTTCAATAAGTTAGATCAAATTAATTACTACGACATCAGACATATGTTTTTGTTGTAACATAATGTATTAGAATTTTGATTTTCCATCACATTAATTTTCAAAAAAAATCTAACCTTCGTGAGTTTTCCCAAAAAACAATGCAGGTTTACCTCGTATTGTGATATTGAATTAAATAGAGTTATCATCAAAAACTTTCATAAAACTTATCTACCATCATTGAACTACTGAAATATGTATATATTTCTATGATTAATTCATGAATAATTATTTTATAAGACTCGAAACATCACCCGTAAAATGCAATATCATCATCATCATCAGCCTATTAATGTCCCCACTGCTGGGGCACAGGCCTTCCTTATGGATGGGTTAGGGAGAATGGGCCATGACCCACCACGCGGGCCCAGTGCGGATTGGCGGGTGCTAACGACTGCAGATGCAGCCGGGACCAACGGCTTAACGTGCCTTCCGAAGCACGGAGGAGCTCGAGATAGTAAATTTTTGGTCACCCATCCAATGACCGACCACTGCGAATGTTGCTCAACCGCAGCCAAGCGCGCTAACCACTCGCGCCATCGAGCTTCTCAAATGCAATATATACTAGTGCAAATCTACCTACGCGCCGATCAGTACGGCAGCAGCGCATTTTTGTAAAAGGGGTTATCAAATACATATGGATTACCAAATTATTTTATGCCAAGTCTCGGATAAGATGTTATAAAAAAAGTCTCGTTAAACCAAAATTATATACAGGGTGTTACAAAAATACAAATAAAGCTAATGACGAATAAAAATATCGATCATTTTAAGACACGTAGCTAGTTCGAGGAACTTTAAAAACAACTGTTTCTATAAAAAGTTAAAACTCCATGCAAATATTTTAAGAAAATTAGAGAAGACTCATTATATGATGTACTTCAACGCCCTTCAAGCTTTATTTGTATTTTTGTAACACCCTGTATATAAAGTATGTGCTAATATAATCAGAACCGTTCAACCGAAGGACACATTTTACTGTCTCAAGTTAAATGGATAATACACAGAAACACACAACAGAGCGAAATGCAACATTTAAAAAAATATCAAAGTTTCAATAAGAAACGCCGTAAAAAAGACTAAATAACTACCAATGCAGCTCCATTTGCAACTTTGACGACCTCCGTGGCCGAGTGATTTGTACGCAGGGTTTCATGGCTGTCGCCGACTCGAGAGGTCCCGGGTTCGAATCCCGGTGGGGGCAGATGTTTGTGTGATGAATACGAGCATTTGTACTCCAGTCATGGATGTTTAATATGTATTTCTATATAAATATACTTATATATGTACAGTATATGTATTCTATCCGTTACCCTAGCATCCCATAAACAAGCCTTATAGTGCTTACTTTGGGGCTAGGCTGATTGGTGTGAGTGTCGGAAATATTTATTATTTTATTTATTTACTAGCTGACCCAGCGTACTTCGTATTGCTTACAATAATTTGGAAGAAATGATAAACGACGAACGTCAAATGTTTGACAGGAATATACACATAGCCATCTGTCGGATCCAATGTAAAACATTCCAAAATCAACAACTACTAATAAATTAAAAATTAATTAAAAAAACATTGCCCAGCGGACAAAATTGTGAATCTAAACCATTCTCAGATCCCCTTGAACACACACAAAAAATTTCATCAAAATCGGTCCAGTCGTTTAAGAGAAGTTCAGTGACATACACACTCACAGAAGAATTATATATATAAAGATAACGCACTTCGCTTAGTTGCAAATTTCAATGTGGTACCCATCCTTACTTACAATTAGGGGTGGGCGTTTTTAGAATAACGATGCGCGATAACGATACCTGGTTTGGATGCATGCAGCCAATGCTACAAGATGACTTTATTGGATGCCGATGCCATCTAGTTTTTGTCAACGTTACTATAGCAACAGTGCCACAAACTTATCTGTTCCGGTGAAGATGTGAACAAATCTATATATATATATATATATAAAAATGAAACCCGTTTTCCGTTGTCACGACATAACATGAAAACGGCTTGACCGATTTGGCTGATTTTTTTTTTGTAGTTTTCTAATACTCTGTACAAGGTTCTTACGGAAAAAAATATAAAGAAAATCTCTCAGAAAGATTGAAAAATATAACGTAACGAATGTCAACGTCATTCAATTTAAATACATAAGATAGGTCAGCTATACAAAATAAAGAAGTGCATCAAAGCTACGCTAAGGCGGTACGAAGTTCGCCGAGTCAGCTAGTATGTTATAAAAATGTTACAATGCTATGGATAAATTGTAGTTCCTATTTTTGCCACCGGCACTGAAAAGTTTGTGATACTACGATACTGCCATTCACTTGGCATCGATGCGATGCCGGCATCGGTGCGCGGATCCGATTCGATTTATCTGATACCGATGCGCATCGATTTCACAAATATCTAAAAACGCCCATCTCTACTTACAATATAAAAAAAAAACTAAAAGCAAAGGGAAGCGACAGAACGTGCAAAAAGTCTAACATACACCAGAGTATTGCTTGCGGGGCACATCTATGTTAACATTGGGCGGGACCTGTAGGTCTCCGATCTTAGTCTTAGCCTGGTGGACGGTGGTCTGCAGGTCCTTGAGGAGAGCATCAGTGGGCTTCGGGCTGAGCTCCTTACGAACTGGGCTCGGTTCCTTGGGGCTTGTGTCTGCCAAATCCAACTCTATAGCGTCCTCTTCGCCTGTCACGCAATATGGACAACGCTTAGGGAGTATTCACACAATACATATCGAAAGTGCAAAGGCAAATCGCTTATAAGCCACTTTGGTCAAAAATTTGTTATCTCTTATCTATTAGACAAGTCCGTCCGTCCGTCTGTCTGTGGTGCTGTTTCAGCGGCCAAACCGTAAGAGATAGATAAAGAGAATATTTAAGTTATAAGTTAAGAATAGTCTGATAATAAGATACAAACCGGATTTGAGTAACGTAGCACTTCCGGTTTTCGATAAATCACGAATTTCAATCAAAATCTCCGAAGTTCTCAATTAATTAAATACAATTTTTTTATTTTTTATTTTTAAATCAGGTTTTGGTGAACATTTGGTTCACTGGTTTGCTAGTATGTATATAATACTAGTTGTGCCCTGCAGTGTTACCCGCGGTTTATTATGGACATTTTCTCGCAGTAAAACGTAGCCTATGTATTAATCCAGGGTGTCAGCTAACTCCATACCAAATTTTATTAAAATCGCTCCAGCCGTTTAGACTTGAAGAAGTAACAAACATACACACATACACGCTCACAAACTTTCGCCTTTATAATATTAGTGTGATATCATTTGAGTCAGATTTAGATTTTTATTCTCCGTCGATCTGTTTATGTTTCATGAAGATTTGAGTACTTTTTTAGCGCTTAAGCAATTGAAATTTTTGGATATTTATATTGTTCACAATGCTGAAGCGACATAAATTTTGGTGTTTTTTGAACCAATGGCGTTTACGCCCTTCTATTTGGTATATAATTTGATGTTTGCTTGACAAAAAATGTTTGGCGGGCCGATTAATTTTCGCTTAAGCGACATCTAATTCGTAACGTAAAGGCAATAATATGTAACTTTTTAATAATAAATAAAAAATAGGATGATATTTAGAAAAAAAAAATTTAATATGTTTTTGTATTTATGGCGCTTAGATAACCTTACTCTGGAGGGTAAGGTTATCTAATGAGGGTTCTCGGGAATGACGACTCTTTAGTGAATATGAATCTTTAGTGAATACTAAGATATTACAATAATAAATATACTTCTCATTTACAATGAGTAATGATGTTTTTAGTGAGAAAAAAAACTTTGATTCTCGTTTCTGTAAAATTACTAAAGTGGCGTATAAGCAATTTTGCTTTTCTACTGTCGATTTGAATTGTCCCTCCATCAATGTCTTTTTAAACAAGAAATCAATTATTGAATACTGCGAAGAATCTTTTAATTCCGCGGTGAGTTGTACGACGTCGTAGAGTTCTAACGGTGAAACGCCGTAACGCAGTAGAACGCAGTGTTGTGGCCTCGCCCTTGCAATTTAGGTACTTATTTCTGTCAATGAAAGGGCATCAAAGGGCCTAATTTTTCAACTTTTTCTACTTCAGTAATTATTTTATTTTCATAGTTGATGAAGAGATTAAAAAAGTATGTCATATTGACACTTATCTCTTAGTAGTGCCTGGTAAGGTAAGGTTTTGTACTAAAAATATTTAGCTAGTTTGAAGGCATGAATTAATTTAACATGAACTCTTGGCGCCACTGTGCTATGAGGTCTTTAATATGAAGTTTTTGGCGCGAACTCCTCGAACGAGCATTTAAAATGATCCATAGACTATGACGACATAGGTGATTTAACGGATGAGTAGTTCTTTCATCTCAGTGCTGCCACCTGGCGCCAGATATTCCAGAAAACTCTCATTAAAAAAATCCGTCTGCTGCCTGGTCTGCGTGTTTTTTTTTCTAGTTTAATCTTTTTTAAACATGAGCAGTTACATGCTTAAAAAACAAAAATTAAAACTTTCATTAGTTAGATAACCTTACCCTCCAGTGTAACCTCCAGGGTAAGGTCTATCTATCTAATGAGGGTTCTCGGGAATGACGACTCTTTAGTGAATACTAGTTAGTGAATATGACTCTTTAGTGAACACTAACCTATTACAATAATAAATATACTACAGTGGATCCCCGGTAGTCTGACAAACATTTTGCAGGGCAGTGTCGAACTAGCGAATTTGTCGGATTATAGAGTACTTACTGCCTAAGACCCTCTATAGTCCGAATTGTTTTACAAAAGTGTACCTTGTAATCCGACAAATTACAGATCCAATGATAAGATTACAATTCATACTTCGTTATGTATGTCAAATTTAGTAAATTAAACAACACAATAGAAAGATTACGTTTTATTATAAAAGTAATAATAATAAATAGTGATGGTGCGTACAAGTTGTAACTTGTTCAATCGTGAATTAGCGAATACTTGTATGTAATAGACGATGTCGGATTATAGGGGGTGCCGCATTAGCCAGGGACCGGATTACCGGGGCTCCACTGTATTTCATTATCATCAGCCTATTATTGTCCCCGCTGCAAGGGCACAGACCTTCCCTATGATTGGAATAAGAATATTGGACCTTGACCCACAACACTGGTATGTGCCAACGACTGCAGATTCAACCGGATCCGTCGTCTTAACGTACCTTTTGAACCACAGAGAAGCTCAAAATAATAAGTTTTTGGTATCCAATGTCCGGCTTAATAGTCGCAATCGTATGTTTAACTT
This sequence comes from Chilo suppressalis, assembly GCA_902850365.2. NCBI lineage: Eukaryota > Metazoa > Arthropoda > Insecta > Lepidoptera > Crambidae > Chilo > Chilo suppressalis. Next base: position 60,697,028 of record OU963894.1, on the reverse strand, counting down.
CCACAATAGGTAATTTGAAAACCAATCTGTCAGCTTGTCGGTTAGTCGGCAATTTCTATAGTCAGCCCATCTCTAATACACATTTTTCATTTTGGTTAAACAAATTGAAAAAATATTTATGTGATAATGTAGATAAGTTACATATTGAAAGAAGAGATCATTTAATACACTAGGTTGTAGGAGTAACACAAGCTGATAAATTCAAGCTTACCAAACCAGAGTGCTTGAGGGGATTTGCTCCGGGGAGGGTTGGGGCTGCCCTCGGGCTCCGCATCCTGTCCCCATAGTCGACTCAGAGTGATCTCACCGTCGAGGCTGGCCAACAGGTCCTGACCGAGGCTAATGCATTGCAGGTCAATGTCCGTCTCCCAAGTCTTCACACTACCTGAAATATGAAATTTCTATAAAAACAATGAAAAATCCTCCCCGTAATCAGAGCCGCTCAGAAAACTACTCTAAGCAATGGGCTGATAAATATTGGCGTTTATATACCTATAAATATTAGCTACAATTTTTGTGAATTTGTGATGGAATACAACATTTCATGAATTCCTATTTTCAATTTCAAAAAAAACTGTTGCCTACTGAAAGAAAATACTATAGTAGTCTACCATTATTATATTGTTTGTGGAATAAATGGATTCAATTTTAAAAACACAATATTATTATTCATCAAATATTTTTGTACAAATTGTCACTGTATTAAAATGAAATAAAATACAATCAGATTTTGGAGATCCGCTATGTGCTATGCTGTCCCACGAGGGTCGGCTGCCTCTGGTAGCACAGGCAGTACAATTTCGATTGCGGTAAACAGTTGATAATTTTATTTATAATACTACCTAGCCAAAAGAGAACGCACAAGAGAGAGCAGAGAACTGCCAATTGAGCGTGCACTATTGCCTGCACTGCCTGAAATGCCGAGCAGACTCCCACTTCGTGCTCCATCCGCTAAATGCAGCAGATACTCTTACACATTGATGAAATCTTACCTTCAATAATTCTATCATAGATCTTAACTTCATTCCTTCCTTGCCTACCCCGCCTTTGTCTCATCACTGGAGAGGATTTAATATCGACTGGCTCAGTAGAGTTCACTGGTACTTCTTCGACAACATTCATTGTCTCCATGGGTACTCTCAAATCATCAACAATTTCTTCATTGATGGCTTGTTGCAATATTGGTGCAGTCGTCTGAGTTATAAGTGTCGACAAAGCTGACTCTACGGTCGGTTTATCTAATTTTGTTTCTATAGCTATTTCCTCTTTAGTTTCCTTTATGTTAGCAGTATTTGACTCAACTTTATTATCCTTTTCTGCTTCCTCAACGTCTTTAACTTTTAAGTAAGCTAATAGCTTCTCATTTAACCAAGCAGGATTAGCCAACGTATTGTCGATAAAACCGTCAAGTTTCTTTGCTAAAATTCTTACCAGCAGCTCAGATTGAGGAGTGTCCCACAGCTCCCAAGGCACCAATTCTTTGAGCACTACTCTCAGAATGTTAGTGCAGTGCTCGGCCGAAGAAGTTTTCTTGTCGGGATTTGAGATAATATGTGATTTTTTGTACAAAGATTCAACAGTGTTATTTGGTAATTTCTCATACCGCTTTATGGCTTTTCTATACTCCTTCAAATGGCTTATGAGAACTGCACAACTATCTACATAAACATCTTTTGGCTCTATTTTATTACATATCTGTTAAGAAACAAAACTTAAGTCAGAAAATTGTCTTTTTGAATACAATGAGGGTGATGACGGTAACGAAACTCTATTTAGTCTGTCAATTAGATGATCATAAAATAATGGACACGTATTTTTTCTTTGGGCGTTCAACCAAAAAATGACAACGATATAGCGCGTCAAATTTTGGGAGTAGGGGCTTGTGACTTCGTGTACTCAAATGTGACATCATGCGACTTTTCAAATCAGTATATCTCTACAATGTTTATATTATGTGAAAAAAGAAAAAATATCTGTCCAATACTTTTTGATAATCTACCTGATAAATGAAGAAAAAAAAATAGTCATCATCCCTATTAAATAAAATAATCCTCAAGTAACCAAACTTACTTGAAAACATTTTCCAATCATCTGATCCAACATTTGCTTGCAAGCAAACGGAAACCCTATCTCCTGAGATATGTGTTGAACGTACCATGATGACACCAGTTTCCTTTCCAGGACGGTCGTTATGACACTCAACTCATTTGTATCATACTCTTTGTATTCCTGCACAAGTCTCTTGCGGGGTTGCGGCAAAATATGTATCAATGAAGATAGGTAAGGGTAATCTTTCACAAGCCCGTCGAGTTCGTACTTTATGGGCTTATTCAGATGTAACAACCACTGCAGAAATTTAAAACTCAGTGATAAAGAAACTGCAAATAGTACAATGATATACGCAAGGAACCACGCTCCAGTTAATGGTGAAATATTAGTCACACAGTTTAATAAAATGCACACGATTGCGCCAGTACAAGAAAATATCGACAAGCACTCGAGTAAATTCCATTTGAATAACATTTTATTATTATTTTTATATTAAAAATACCGCAATTCTTTCGGAGAAAGTTATAAATTTATTGATTTTTGCCTTGTTTTGTTTTTTTTTTTTTTTTATATCTTTTTTCCCATCTTGGGAAAGGCAAAGGCAGAGCCATGCAGCCATAGTCTTCATTTAGGGCCTTGTTTTGTTTGCGATCTTTTTGACAGATGCGAGACGCAGACTTTAAAAGTCTTTGGCGAGACGAGACCAGTGTTGCCAACTTTATTTTTCAGAAAATCGTACCTAAAACGCCTTAGACTAAAAAAGATTGTATTTTGCCAACATTTCAAGGAATAAAATAGTACATAATGCAATTTCAATAAAACAATGTAAATCTTTTTAAAACGGTCATTATAATTTTAAATCAATATTTATCATTTAAGGAACATGAATCAACAACAACGTCAACAATAGGCTAGTTTACTCACGTCGAATTGAATTAAATAAATGTTTATTTCTTAAAGTGCTTAGTCTAAGGAACCTTAATATATCGATTTCACTTCATAAAAGCAGAAGATTGCTGTAGAAATTTAATTTTAAAAATATTTTCTAGTCTATATTTTTTAAACACTAAAAACGCTGTTCGCCACATTCGCCATGATTTTGACGTCTCTTGTGGTAAACAACTAAATGTCATTCGCGTGTTACTGTAGGTGGATTCTTTCGTCTGACTAAATTTATCTTAAAACACTTTTAACTTTAGGAAAGAAAAAAACAGTAAACTTAGTTTTTTTGACTAAACAAATTATGGATGACGGCTTTGTGAAAGCAGAAAGCACAAATCTGCCAAGAATTGACGCATTGATGGTTGGTGAATTGATTGCACTAAACCCCGATAAGCGGAGCAGAGAAACGACAAGGCATCTATGTAAGTACAGTGCATTTAGTATTACAATGTAGTAATAAACATAAAACTGATACAACATATGAATAACTGTAATAAAGTTGCGTAGGTGAATTTCTTTCGGCACTTTAATCCACAACTTTCCTGGAGTCTTCAAGGATGTGTTTTTATATTCTCGTACAATACAGTAATGATAATTACTTTATTTTTCGTGGTATTTATTAGAAATCATGTTTTTTTTTTTTATTATAAACTTAGTTAAAAGTAATTTTCTACGTGTTTACGAGTTTTTGTTTACCACAGTTCACGTCATAGCATAGATAATCTATAGACTAAAATGGCCGACAGCGTTTTTGTATGTCCATGAAAAGTCTATTTTAAAATTAAAGATTTGTAGCTTTCTAGGTTTAAAAAAAATACAATACATTGTTTTCGGTCTAATAGAACATTTATTAACCATTTAAAACCTTTTTCCAAAAAGAGTCAACCAGCCTATTTAGCATTAAGAATTTTTATATTTTTAGATATTATAAAAGTTACATAGGTATATTCTAAAACGAGATGAAATCGTGACTAAACCACAATATCGGTATCGCTCGCACTGTACTTATAAATATAGATATATATTAACATACATACTACCTAAAAAGCCTATTACACTACCCAATTTTAAGGGACCCTTACCAGGGTAAGTTAGTCAGGACTAAGGGTGGTGTAATATGAGTTAGGGAGTGAGGGATCCGATCTAGGGCAATCGGCGCGACCCGATCTCCCTTACTTCCTGACGATCAAGGAGTGAAATAGCTGTTAGGCAGTAATAAATAAATAATAAATATCTCCAACACACGCACCGATTAGTCTAGCCCAAAAGTAAGGTAAAAGCACTATAAGGCTTGTGTTATGGGATACTAGGGTAACGGATAGAATACATATAATGTACATATATAAGTATATTTATATATAAATACATATTAAACATCCATGACTGGAGTACAAATGCACATATTTATCACAGAAACATCTGCCTCCACCGGGATTCAAACCCGGGACCTCTCGAGTCGGCGACACCATGACACCCGGCGTACAAACCACTCAGCCACAGAGGTCGTCAAAGGGAGCTCAGTAGACGCGACGCTTGGAGAGCGTATAGTTGGGGAGACCGGAGTTGAAAGTTCCGATTTTCAAATAACATGGTATTATATGATGAAAAGGATAAATTTAATTTTTAATAATCAAATTTATTAAAGTATCTTAATCGGTCATTTTAATAGTATAGTAATTTCTGCCAATATCACAATAGTTTTTTTTTACAATCGTATTTATGCAAAATTTCAGAAGGGAACATTCAACCTCGCGTTGGGTCGTGTTGTTCTATGTGTGGGGCAAATTGTGCCGCTTGGATCATATAAATAAAATATGAGAATAATATAGCTGCATGCATTAACCCGTAAAAACTAGTTTTATTTAATGAGTGATGTGCGTGAAAACCTAAGAAACAAATAATATAGCTTTTAAATAAAACAGTAATTTTTAAAATTATATTTATTGTGTGTTATAATAAAACATATACATTACTGTTTATCTTCAGATAAATGTTTCTTTAAAACTATAATAGAGATTTAACAAGTTGAAACTCTTATCAAATACACTGCATTTATTTTAACTAAATAACATAACTGATAACCACCAGACTAACGTTTCAATAGTATAAGTGTAATGACAAATGAGATCACAACTTCAATTCTAATTAAATAACAAAACGAAACTTCATACGTTCATATTTTTTTCATTTACTGTATTCTTGAGGTTAAAAAAATATTTTAATGGAATTACAATGAAAACTAATCATCAGTCTTGTTTTAAGCAGTCTTAATTAACTTTGGCAACTTTTATTCTTATTCTTCATCTGACTCACAATTTGGGACATACATAAGTAATACCAGCTTCATTTATACATTTAACCGTAATTATTTTTCTTCCATCTTGTATGACAGCTTGTCTTTCAGTTTAAATTTTTTACGTTTGTAGGTACATACCATCCTAAAAAAAGAACAAAGGCGTAAGTTGTTCCGGGGAACAACCAGCCCCTTTAGGAGGGAACTTGTAGCCCCATATTAAGTTTTTGTATGAAAACTGTCAACTCTCCTTAATTCATCCATAGGGAAGGCCTGTGCCCCAACAGTGGGGACATTAATAGGCTGATGATGATAAAAACTGTCATACTAGCAATAATTGAAAAAACATTCATATAATAAGATACCTAACTGATGCCACTCTAAAATTGGAAAGATACACATAAAACGGTCAATAATAAATAAAAATAGACCAAAAACACTAAAAACGAAAAAATTTACTCACGTGGTGTTTAAAAGCACGGTGTACACAGCCGCTGTACTAGTCTCACTAGTCCGCCGCTGTCGGAGCAACTAGAGCTGTAAAAGTAACGAGATATTCGTATTCGTTACTATAACATTCAATACTCGTTACTATCGTATCGTTACTCGTTACTTTACTAGTGTGAAGCACTGCATTGATCGAGTCAAGTCGAGTTAATTTGACGTTGTACGTTTAAAGTAAACTTGTTTCAATTTCAGTTTCAAACTTTATCTAATCAATTTCCTTACTTACTATCCTTATTATAGTATACTAGATTGAAGTTCAACTGTCATCACATTCATAATACTTAGGCCCGTATTACAGAATAACAACTAAGAGTAGATCTTTTCCTGAGTACAGTTAGAAAGGGATGCCGCTCTATGCTATATATAACGCCATCCCTTTCTAACTATGATCAAGATTGATTCATTACTAAGAATCTTTCTGTAATACGGACCTTATTATTGAAATGTTGAGCTTTTGCAATATACAAACTTGTTGTTGTATAAACAATCATTTTTCGTAACGAGTGTTTAAATACATTCGATTCAACGAACAATATTAAGTATTTGTTCATCACGAAACATAAGGTGATACAACGCAAGATGAGCAAACCGTTTCAATTCAAGCATCAACATTACATGCGCAGTTGAATTCGTACGTCCATACACAGAATCAAATTGACATCATCAGTACGACATATACAAGTATTAAATGTATTCCTGAGTAACGATTCGTTACTTGAAGTCAGGTGGTGTACCCGTTACTTGGTAACGAATACATACGGTTTGTTACAGCTGATGCTTAAACGACGCACTTCACGTATATGGATATCGTTTTCCTTTACAAAGTTATTAACTGTCGGAACAATTTACCCCGGGAACTTCCAGCCCCGGCCTCCCCTACAGACGTTTTTGTCGTTGAATTAGTTTATTTGCGGACATATTTTGATTTCCTGTAGTCTGTGGATGTTTGACGTATGTTGGATACGTCACGTCGTCCTCACGTCAACGTCACTTTATTTATGCATCTCGGAGGTTGTAAATGAAAATCGAGAGAAGAAATCTAATAGAATAAATTATTTAAATTGTATTAAACTGTCATTTCAAAAATGTAAGTGCAAAACTGCTTGTAAGTATAAAAACTAATTGTAGGCTGTTTCTTATTAATTTGTTGTTTCAGGTCTAAAGTTACTTTCAAGATCACATTGACTTCAGACCCAAAGCTTCCTTTTAAAGTGTGAGTACTTGAAATTTTATTAAACCCACAAACAATTTGTGGACTAACTTCAACGTAGAAACACAGTAGAATACCAATAGCAGCAAATTCACTTGTTAAAAGTTTTTGTTATTGAGCCTTTTCGTTTTAACAGATGCTGACAACTTCCTGGGTTCTACGTTGAAGTAACTACGCTTAATATGGATACAGCTGTTGTTCGACAATTCCTAGACTTTTTCCAAGACTTCATTAATTTGTGTCATTCAGCAAACTGGCCTGACAACACTACAAGTGAAACAGAAATTCAAAATGCTTTTCTCGTAGCGGAACATGTTGAGAAATGTCTTAACAAACTACAAAAGAGAACTATTCTTAATGATTTTTTATCTAATATAAGTAATACACAAGATCTGCACCATACTACACTCAAAAGATGTCTTTCTGATCCATCAAAGTATGTGTTAAAGAAAGTTGTAAATTCAAACACAAATATCCAGCAATTAGATATAACATTTAAAGTTTTTGTTGAAATATTCTCTGAAGAGAAATTAGAACAATGTTTAGCAGATATTATGTTAGAAACTGCATCAAAACAAACACTGTTGAATAACATGTCTCGAGAGATTCCTAAACAGAAAATATTAGGGTTCAAAAGTCAAATATTTCTTAGTGAATTGAATAATTGTAATGAACCAAAAGAAACAATTTTAACAATGTTTAGTGATTGTAATCAAGACACAGTTGATTTACTTGTGGTTAGTATGACTAATAACAATTTACAAAACCACAAATCAATATCTTGCATTGTAAAATTATTGATAGATATTACTAGATCAAAAAGACATGATCACAAAAAGTTTTGGAAATACCTGTTCAATGTTGAAGAAACATATTTTCTTGAAATGTGCACGAGGCACAGTGATTGGTTCAAAATCATTGTCCAAGCTCTGCTTGATTGTGGAAAATTGTTACAGGAGAATATGTCAGCTGAGTATTTCTACATAGATTTAACATACTCAGAGTTAGTTAGCAATGTTAGGAAAATATGCCATAATGAATGTTTAAGAATTGAATTCTTTGACATTGTAAAAGAATGTGATATTGATACAACTTTCTGGGATAATTTAATTAAATAGCATTTAGTTACGATATATCCAAATAGGATTTATACAATTATTTTTATCATTATATGTGTTTTTATTAATAAATCATGATGAATATGTTATGTATGACATATATTATTTACACAAATGTAACCTTCCTTGGTCCTTAAATTAAATTAAAGTTCACTTCAGTAAGCTGACACCAAAAACTAACGATTTATTCAGACAATTTTACAACACTGCTGGTTTTAGTAACATTATATTGTTATCTGCAGAATTTTTGTTTCATTGAAAAAAATAATAGTGAACAACTAAGTCACCATAAAATACACAAGTACCTAAGACTTATTTATTTATTCCATATAAACTGTTACATGTACTTCTAAAAGTTAGGTAGGTCATGCTATTGGTCTACTAATCAGTCTGTCCAGTATTAGTACCAGTCTTTCGCCTAACGGAAATGCTTTGTAAAACGCTAATGCTTACATATGCAGATTTCATTTTGTTATTTCTAGCCGCCTGGGGTTTTTAAAATGCCTCGCACTCTTTTTTTTTCTTTTGCATTGGTAATAATAATATTAAAAAAAATTGCATGAGGTATTTGAAAACCTTCGGCGGTCAGAAATAACAAAATAAAATCGAAAGCGTTAGCGTTTTCCAAAGCATTTCCGTTAGGCAAATGGCCCGCTGGAGAGATTCAATAACTGTTAATAACCTCAATCCAGGAGGCCTATTCGCTATCGGTTTCTGACAGATGGTTCACCAAGCTATATGCTGATACAATACAGTACTAAGATACTTGAACTTAAAAACAATGGTGGATATGTAATTTGTTTATTATTTACACACTGTTTAATATCAAAAAAAGAGGCCAAATGGCCACAGACCTGTAGGCCTACGCCTATTTACCAACTTTTACCAATCTAAATAGATAATTGACTATTCTGCCTTCATAATTCGTAGATGGGTTATCGACATGCAATAATTATTTCTTTACATCATAAGTACAAAATTTACCAAGATAACACACCATGCTTGAGGCAATACACTGTATCACTATTGCCTTTAAAGTGTTTTAAATTTGACGCAGATGTTTTGAGTGTCTGCTGATACACGACAATACTAATACAGTCATTTGTTTAAATAAAGTGCACCAAGATTATCTGCTTATTGTCGTATTTTCATGGTGTTTTCCATATCACATATGCACAGACCCGAGACAATAAATAATTTAACCTGACCCCATAGCATGAGCACCACAATTAACATTCTATCACGTTTTTTATCTCTGTCTAACTGTCAAACTCCCTAGTAATTTGACAATTGAGCGTGATAAAAAGGAGCTTTATATCATATCGCGATGCTCAATGCTCATGCTAGAGAGGCTGGTGTTGTACTATCGACAATAATTTTAGAAACCACTAGACCATGTTTTCTCTGTTTGGTACTAACAGCACATATAGTCGTGGTCAAGTGACAGTGGGTACAGATTGTGAAGTGGGTACAGATGGACCCAGCCCAGTGGGGGGGTATGACCCCCATGACCCTCCCTCTGGATCCGCTCTTGATGAGCCGTAGGCGCACGATTGGTTAAGGCGTCCCGTCAACTACCTCAAGTTCTTCCGTGCTTCGGAAGGCACTTCAAGCCGGCATCTGCAGTCGTCACCCACCAAGCCGCACTGTCCACGCATGATATGTCGTGGACCAATCTATCTCCCTTATGCTATCTTATGATTTCGTATATTGTAGCCATCGCCATGTGATTAGGATGTATGATCCGTTGGTAGAGGCATGATGGAGGAAGCTTCCCTTGGTCTTAGGATCGGTAGCGAGGAACGAGAGAGATGTTTTGTGGACACATGTTTATTGTACGGCGTCGTGTAAGGAAGTCCGCACGTTAATATTATAATAGAGCATAACCCCCTCATTAATTAACGAGGAATAAGTTAAGACTAGTTACGCCGTGTATTGTTCACATCAATCAAATGTCATTTGTAATTCAATGAACAGAGACAAAAAATGGATTAACTAGTCCAAGTTTCATCATCATCATCAACCCATGTTCGTCCACTGCTGGACATAGGTCTCCCCAAATGCACGCCACTGCTCCCGATTTTGTGCTACTCTCATCCAGCCAGCCTGCGAATATCATCATCCCATCTTGTCTCAGGGCGTCCTACACTACATTTACCGAGTCGTGGTCTCCACTCGAGAACTTTCCGGCTCCAGCGGCCATCAGTTCTCCGGCTAATGTGACCAGCCCACTGCCACTTCAGTTTGCTAATTCGGTGGGCTATGTCGGTGACTTTAGTTCTCTATCGGATTACATCATTTCTGATGCGGTCCTTCAGGGATACTCCGAGCATAGCCCTTTCCATAGCTCTCTGAGCGACTTTAAACTTGGGGACTCGTCCAGCCGTGAGTGTCCACGTCTCGGCGCCGTATGTCATAACTGGGAGAACGCACTGGTCGTAGACTTTCGACTTGAGACATTGAGGGATGGGTGACGAGAAGACTTGACGAAGCTTACGAAATGCTGCCCAGCCCAACTGAATTCTTCTATTGGCTTCGCTCTCGAAGTTGTTTCTGCCTAATCGGAGCGTTTGTCCTAGATAGACATATTCCTGAACAACCTCGAGATGTACTTCATTAACAGCAACCAGTCCCGGATCAACGAGCTTGTTGAACATGACCTTGGTTTTATCCAAGTTCATCCGGGGACTGATGCGTTTAGAAGATTCAGCCAGGCTGCTCACCATCTCCTGTAGGTCTTGCAGGGTTTCAGTAGGCAGTACAAGATTATTCTTTGTTTATTAATAAGCTAAGTGGTAAGTCAGCAGCATGTCGAGAGTATTTAGCAGTCAATTTTATAAGTCGCGCGAAGCACGATACTAGCGTTGTCCGTTATTGTGCAGAAGTCAATATTAAGATGTTTTGGGGGGAACGAAGGGGCGTTGCGCCGATTGTCTCTCCAGTCGTATCCATGCGCAGCTATACCCCCAGCGTTTTGTTCAGCTCTAGAATTACGTGCCGCGACCTGTATGTGTTACGGTACAGGTCTGAATTCATACACTACAATGTCCTAGACCAGTGGCAGTGGCGGCGCTAGACCACATGTGGACGTCGGCGACATCACGTTCGCGAGGCCTATTTTAATTCGCAGACAAAAACCGTTAAATTAAGTGAGCCAAATTATAAAATAACGTATGAGTAAACGAGTTTTATTGTTGATAATCAAATGATGACAAAAAATAATTACAAACATAGAAATTTAATTACAAAAATAGTGTTGCCAGACAGACGATTCTGAATACCCGTAAAGTACTACTCGCTTCCATCACGCACGTGTTCGAAAATAATAAAAGTCATTATCATCTACTTAGCTTTTTCCCCGAATTGTTCGGAGTCGGCTATCTAAGCCAGGCCAGGAGAAACGAAAATAAATAGGTAACTTGTAAAATTTTTTTGCGAGGCCCCCTCAGGCGCGAGGCCGTCGGCAGGTTCTTAACCTTTTAGTGACGAGGGATCATTTGTATATTTTTTCTCACTACGGACCCCCCCTTCCTTTGATTGTTAATCAATCAGCGTTGTTACTTAATATTATTTCGAATGGCTTTGGGGACCACTTCCAGGAGCATTCAGGTTAGTCAAGAACCAATGTACTAGACATTCGTACAGTAATATGAATTATGAGGAGTTCGATGGCGCGCATTAACAGCAACCGGTTCCGGATCAACGAGCTCGTTGAACATGACCTTGGTTTTATCCAAGTTCATCCGGGGACCGATGCGTTTGGAAGATTCAGCCAGGCTGCTCACCATCTCCTGTAGGTCTTGCAGGGTTTCAGGGTGGTTAGCGCGTTTGGCTGCGACCAAAAATCTTCTATCTCGAGTTCCTCCGTGCTTCGGAAGGCACGTTAAGCCGTTGGTCCCGGCTGCATCTGCAGTCGTTAGTACCCGCTAAGTCGCACTGGGCCCGCGTGGCGGGTTATGGCCCAATCTCCCTATTCCAATCATAGGGAAGGCCTGTGCCCCAGCAGTGGGGACATTAAGGCGCTTTGCAGACGACGGGGCGGGGCAGGCTTTTTGGCTGCGAAGCAATAAAAACCGCGTCTGCCCGTCGATGTCTGCGGCTGCTCTCGCCGCGTACACAAAGCACACGACGGGCAGAGGCAGACAGTTCAGGACGTTCGTTCTAGTGTATATTCCATCACTAAAAAGCGCGTGGCGCGGACTGAGCTGACCGCCCCGCGCCGCCGTCTGCGTTACTGCATATAAACTGGTTTGTATGATCCACGGCGGGCAGCCGCGGACATGCCGCGCCGCCACTGCCCGCCGGGTACCCAAGGCGCGGTCTTTTTGCCCTCTATGTGCGTTTGTAGTATAGGATTCACTTTGTGCTATCGTTCGTAAATTTTCGCAGGCTGAACGTGCCGGACGTGACTCCATTCACGGCTGTGCTGAAGTTCGCAGCGGAGGAGTTCCGCGTGGAGGCAGCCACCAGCGCCATCATCACGGACGACGGCATCGGCATCAACCCCAATCAGACCGCGGGTAAGTTCATTGAACACCATACAGACAGACAGTGGCGTATTTGGAAAAAAAAATATATGTAAGCTCCATCCTCGTACTTCAAGGAATATTCTAAAAAAAGAATAATCGAAATCGGTTCAGCTGTTCTCCAGATTTGCGCTTAGCAACACATTCAGCAATTCATTTTTATATTATAGACTAGTGGCCCGCCCTCGCTTCGCTTCGGTGTACAGCTGTAGTGTAAACTATAGTTTTTGTTCTCAGGCTTGTGTTATACACAATGACATTATTTATATAATTACACGTGTTATTGTGAGTCAACCATAAAAGATAGACATATGCTGTTGCGGGATATTTTTTAGACAATTTCATGTAGAATATTTCCGTCCTACATGATTTCTATGTAACTTTAACCATTAAAGCTGCACACGCGACGGAAGCTTAAAAAATGGAGTAACTTCTCCCGTTTTTCCAACATTTCCCTTCACTACTCTGCTCCTATTGATTTTAGCGTGATGAAAAGTATACTATAACCTGCTCAGGAGTATGAAGAATAATTGTACCAAGTTTCGTTAAAATCCGTCGAGTAGTTTTTGTTTCTATAAGGAACATACATACATACATACAGACAGACAGACAGACAGACAAAAATTTTACTGATTGCATTTTTGGCATCAGTATCGATCACTAATCATCCCCTGATAGTTATTTTGAAAATATATTTCATGTACAGAATTGACCTCTCTACAGATTTATTATAAGTATAGATATATCCGACTTCTTTATATATATAATTCTTCTGTGAGTGTGTATGTCACTGAACTTCTCTTAAACGACTGGGCCGATTTTGATGAATTTTTTTGTGTGTGTTCAAGGGGATCTGAGAATGGTTTAGATTCACAATTTTGTCCGCTGGACAACCCCTATTTTTTTAGGGCGGTACGAAGTTCGCTGGGTCAGCTAGTATATATATATATATATTGTCGCATGTGATACTCGTAGCGTTTCAACCCTCGCGGAGGTACCGAGTTAAATTAAATATTATTCAGCAGTTTGTTTTCATTCTATAGTTGATTTTAATTTTTATAGATTTAAGATATACCCACACTTATATTTTCGGTTGTTTTTGACGTGACAACGTCTTAAATTAGGTTGCGGCTGGGAGTCACTTATGAAAAAGTGTAACGCTCGGTAACGTTACGATGAGTTTAAGTTTACATGTACAATGTTTTAGTAAACAAAATATATTTCTATAGTTAAAATTTGTGCAATTCTTATTTTCATTCAATTCCTTGTTCCTATTGTGCAATTTAATTATATTCATATCAATAAATATTCTACCGAGAAAAAGACGTTGTCACGTAAAATCTTCGCCCGTAAAACCGACTTTACAGGCAACCATTTTTTTTTCCTTTTCTGAATAATGTTATGAAAAGGATGTGTTTTTATTTTGGTATTTTATGTTAAAAGCTTTTAATGTCATAATGTCTTTATGTTGCGTATATTTTCATTCATATTTTCGGGCCATCTTCAGCGCCCAGCTTCCCAAGATAGCCCAATACCAAGTTTCTAAAAATTGTTTACATTTGTGTTAAAATGCCGAAAGCTGAAGGTACTACTTTTTTAGATAACTTGTTTCTCAAATAAATAATATTACAACTTCCATTATGTTGTTTCTTTACTTATTTGCAAGATTTTACGAGGTTTTGAAATTAAGTGGGCCTTCATTGGTGCCTGTACTTCTTTCATATTTAAAGAAAATTAATGCAACTAAGAAATACTAGAAGAAATGCGGTACGGCCATTAAGGTCGTGGTAGCATAATTGTTAGTGCATCCGCGCGGATAGCTGAGGGTGCGGGTTCGAGTCCCGTCTGCAGCCTGGACCTTTTAGAATGTTGTTCTCGTAAAATTTTGCCTTATAAATGTAGCAGTTAAATTCTTAAAATAAATATAATACACTATAGCTATTAACGGGATTGTTACCATGTACCTTGTTTTTTATGAGTCCCCTATATTTCGGCATCCAGTGGTTCGTATGTGCAAAAACCGCAAAAATCAAAAAAGTGTCGTTCCGCGATCTGATACTGTGAGTATTGTGTGTCGGAAACAAGTGCGAGTGAATTGTGAGAATGTGACCAATGGTAGGGGTATCGAGCGCAGTAAAAGACGACGTCAGAGGGTAGACCGATATGTCTGCCAATAATATCTACCCGCAATAGGGATGATGACTAATTTTTTTTCTTCGTTTATCAGGTAGATTATCAAAAAGTATTGGACACGTATTTTTTCTTTTTTCACATAATATAAACATTGCAGAGATATATTGATTTGAAAAGTCGCATGACGTCACGTTTGAGTACACTTATAAGTGAAAATTCACTCAAAAGTGAGGTCACGAGCTCCTACTCCAAAACATTGACGCGCTATAACTTTGTCATTTTTTTGGTGGATTGCCCAAAGAAAAAATACGTGTCCATTATTTTTTGATCATCTTACTGACGGACCCTTTACTGTACCCAGTCATCATCCCTATTACTTCAGTTACTCCGTGATCATGGCGCTTGCAACAGTGCAGAAATATCGGAGACTCATAAAAAACAAGGTACATGGTAACAATCCCGTTAATAGCTATAATGTTGGTGACCATGAAAGTTTAAAACAATATATAATTTTTCCATCGTTCGTTTGCAGTGCAAGCTGTACATCTATGGAATTCTCTTCCGGTTTCTATAAGACGTGCGGAAACTATTATTACATTTAAAACCCGTCTGAATTCCTATTTTCTGACATTGTAATATTTTTATTTTATTTTTATTTATTGACGTGACAACGTCTTAAATTAGGTTGCGGCTGGGAGTCACTTATGAAAAAGTGTAACGCTCGGTAACGTTACGATGAGTTTAAGTTTACATGTACAATGTTTTAGTAAACAAAATATATTTCTATAGTTAAAATTTGTGCAATTCTTATTTTCATTCAATTCCTTGTTCCTATTGTGCAATTTAATTATATTCATATCAATAAATATTCTACCGAGAAAAAGACGTTGTCACGTAAAATCTTCGCCCGTAAAACCGACTTTACAGGCAACCATTTTTTTATTTAAACTTTATTGACCAAAATACAATATAATGGTACAAAAGGCGGACTTAATGCTAATAGCATTCTCTCCCAGTCAACCTTTGGGAAAAAAGAAAAACGCGAACGGCGGTATAAAGCTAAATATACACATAAATATTGATATAATAAATAATATTAAAATACGAATTAACATAGATACATATATAAATACATATTACGAAAGGAATACACATACATACATACCTCTATATTTAGAGGTATGTATGTATGTGTATGTATATTTTATTATCTGATGTGCTTACAACTGCCTTCTAACTGGACTGGATCAATGTATGTATTTGTATTTATACTTATTATATGTATGTATATATATATATATATATATATATATATATATATATATATATATATATATATATGTATGTATATATATCTTATATGTGTATGGTATATACTAATATATTATATAGTTTACCAGCGATTTACACCGCCGTCTCTACCACTTCCTTCTAATCCTCTCCATCCAAAGGTTGCCTGGAAGAGATCGCTTTAAGCGATAAGGCCGCCCATTGCATCACGTGTACTAGATGGTTTTGTACTTAATTTTCAATGAGAGAGAGAGAGCGCGAGAGAATCATTTCTATTGACCACATTATAAATTTACAAAACAACATACAAAAAAATAAGAAAATATACATAATGGAGAAAAGAAGAAAAAAATAAAGTACCATTTGTGGTCAATCAGGACCCTGCCTCAGCGTAATGCTGCCGCAACACGCTATAAAACGTGTCACAGCAGCGCTGGTATTCTGGCAGGGCCTGTTATGCCGGAACCTCACATGGCCAATCGCATCCGCCTCGATAGCAGTTCCTTCCTCTCACTGCCCGTTATGGATACATATCTATCAAATAGCAAACACGATTAGCCACATGACTTGCCAGCACAAGGTGCGAAAGAATACACTTTCTGAATTCTGCGCTCCGTAATCTGTGGCTGTCGCCGCACAAAAACAGTGAAATTGAGTGGTACAAACTCAGTAATTGCTCAGCAACTTGAATGGAAAAGGGAAGCAGCTATATAATCCCGTCAATGGTTTTTTTTTGTGGTGTACAATAAAGAGTTTTTGTATTGTATTGTATAATACACTATCTTTCGTATTGTTACAGGGAACGTATTCCTGAAGCATGGCTCCGAACTAAGACTTATCCCGAGGGACAGGGTGGGGCACATCCCGACTTAGTCACAAATTCTATACTCTCACCATTCCCTTGATTAATTTAAGAACCTTTTTTATATATAGAATATATTTTATGTTTAAATATTATTATTATTAAAAGTTTTTTAGTATATTTCACAATGTGTTGTTTTGATTATAAACCTATTCGAAATACTATATGTAGTGTTGGGTAGGACACGACTTGAAAAAGAGTTTGTAAGAGTAGCCTCTTTTTTGTACTGAGCCAGTACAATGTCCCACTTCAAATGAGGCGAGGCGTACAGAAGCTTGACGAGTAGCACCTCCTTTACGCACTATCAATCTTGCTGGATCCAGCATGCAGGACAGCGCTATACACGTAAAAGAGATAGAGATACAGATGGATAGTGCGTAGAGGACTTAAATGAAATGTCATGCCTCGCTCTCTCTCAGACTTACGAAGAGTGAGTGAGTAACGAGACGCGACTATCGCGACATTTAATGTGAAGTAGTACATTTTAAAATTTTGAGCCGCTCTTAGCCGCGCCGGGACCAACGGCTTAACCTGCCTTCCTGCTGGGGCAGAGGCCTTCCCTATGGATGGAAACTAAGATTCCCTAAGAAGCTCAAGATAATAAATTTTTGGTCACCCATCCTAAAACCGACCATTGCGAGAGTTGCTTAACTACCACAATCTAAGATCGAACGCGCTAACCACTTACGCCAATGAGCATAGTTTTCATCATATATATTTCCAGAAAGAACTATCGACACACCCAGCAATATAAGTTTTGACGGTCCCTACTAGTGTTGCCGATCGATAGTCGACTATCGATGATTAATCGATAGTCTATCCATAGCCAGCCAATCGTATGACAATCGATCGGCTTATCGATAGTATCGATACTATCGATAGCACAGAAAAAGCCAATACTATCGGATGAGTTAAATACTATCGATAGCATTGTAGTTCGTTAATAAGAAACTATCGGTAGTATCGATACTGTCGGCTTTATTTGCAACCATACTATCGATAGTTTAACAATTTGCAATAGTATTGTTTACAATTTTCAGGTATTATAGTCAATCACAAACTTTAGTCTAAAACAATCGCTAGTATCGATACTATCGATAGTATTGTTGCAGATAAAATCAACACTATCGATACTATCAATATTTTGTTATTAACGAACTACAATAGTATCGATAGTATCTATAGTATTACACTCATTCGATAGTATTGCCTTATTCTGAGCTATCGATAGTTTCGATACTATCGGTTGTATCAATTCTATCGATAGGGTACATGATGTTCGATGTAAACTGTCGATAGTTTTAATATCGATAGTTCGGCAACACTAGTCCCTGCCTAAAAATAAATGTTGCATTGAGCATAAAGTTATTACCAGTATACGCAGTTTTAAAGCTGATTCAATAACCACCTTTTCGTGTGTTTTTAAAATTATAGCTCAACCATATATATTGTCACTAACGCTCACGAAAAGTAACCGCGAAAGTGCTAGAGATCGAATTTGCCAGATCACCACGGGTCGCGATAGAGGTCGAGTAATGCGGCTCATTCTGAAATGAGCCTTATGCAGTGCGGCGTAAGGGTGAAAGTGCAACGACATCTGCACTTGTTTACAAGTTATGCGCGTTACCTGCGTAGGTATAAGTAGGTATTTCGTACTCGCGGGTGCTAGCTAATTCTCAATTTAACAGGTACTTTCTAGAATGCGTCGATCGGCGTATATAAGCGCGATTGGCGCCTCGCAGAGACAGTTGAGTTTCAACAGCGATTTCGGAGCAAATCCAAAGGCGATCAAAGTGCAACAAAAGTAATCCAGTGCAATAGTTTAGTGACTTATATAGTGAAATACAGTGTTTAGTGAGTGTTTTGTAATTAACATTGTGTGTTAATTGTGTGAACTGAGTGGTGAATAAAGAACTGTCAAGCGTGAACTGGCATATAATTTCGAACCCCATCCCGACAGGTAACAATATTTTTGCTACAGGCCGTTGAAAATTTTAACACCAAGTGGACAGATAGATGTGGCCGAAAGCACATAAATAATTTTAAACTTAAATGCTCTGATGACTACAATAATAAAAGAAACAAATTAATGTGTAACTTTGGTAAAATTTATTATAATTATTGTTCGTAAACAAATAATAGTGAAGCTTAAAACTAATGGAACAAATTTCACAGCGCATTCTGAGCACTATCTCCATCAATTCAATTCAATCTAGCCGCATCAGAGGCTCCACAGCCCTCAGGAATGACTTCTCGAACTCCATACTGGAGAACCGATCCACTGCAGCTCTGCAAACAAATATTAAATTAGTTATATTATGTATACAGGATGTCCCACGGCTACCTCACACGGAGGGAAAGCTTAATTAAATATTGAAGATAGGATATTTTACTCAAAGAAGACATCATTTTATTTTTAATAATAACTAGAACTGCATTCATAGATTTTTTTTAAATCACCTGCTACAACTGGGAATCGAACTCGTGAAATTTCGAAAAAAGAACACGACATATTTTATGATAGCCATGAGCCCAGGTATCCGGTCCGGGCGTCCAACAATCCCGTCTTCAGTAGCAACACAACAAAGCTCACCCGGTGCTGCCAAAATCTCTTCTCATCCATCGTCTCACCTGGCCACTTCCACAATCCTATATCTAATTATTTCTGCAGCTAATCAGCTTATTAGGCTGTCTCCATAATTTTCTCTCTGCAACTACTCGACTTTTTTTTTATATTAAGGTAGGCAAATGACTCTACCCCACCTGATGTTAAGTGGCCCAAATGGTAATAAAGTCCAAACGCGAAGATAGCTGGTACAGCAGTTATAAACTGCTACACCAATCATCCTCACCTTGCCGGCCTGCAAAAATGCTTCTTCACGCCTCTCTTAAAGGACCCCAGGTTATAGGAAGGAGGGAACACTTGCGCGGGTAAAGAATTCCACTTACGAATAGTACGACAAAGAAATGAGTCACCAAATTTCTTTGTTCGTGTAGGAATAGTGGCCACAGTAAGTCGGTGGCAACGAAGGCCAGCGCGCGTGGTCCTCCGAAGAAAAGGTGATGGAGGGATAAGGGAGAATAACTCCTCAGAACACTCGCCGTGGTATAGACGATAAAATGCGCTTAATGATGCCACATCGCGTCGTAATTGTAATTTTCTTACCTGGCTACCTCTACAATCAGTGCCGTCTTTGACCTATTGGAGGCCTTGGGCATATTAGGATAATGGGGCACCTATGACTTCCGTTTGGTGATTTAACAGGAACTAGGGACTTTGTTGAGGAGAAGGAGTTGAGGAGCTCGATGCCGCAAGTGGTTAGCGCGTTCCGCTGCGATCGTTGAATTTAAGCAACTTTCGCAGTGGTCGGTCATTGGATGGGCGACCGAAAAAATACTACCTCGAGCTCCTCCGTGCTTCGGAAGGCACGTTAAGCCGGTCGTTAGCACCTACCAATCCGCACTGAGCCCGCGTGGTGGGTCATCGCCCAATCTCCCTATTCCATCCATAGGGAAGGCCTGTGCCCCAGCAGTTGGGACATTAATAGGCTGATGATGATGAGGGACTTTGTATTTGACCTGAGGTCTTCGTATACAATCCTGTGTCTTCATATCGACACATCTGTTCTGGTGCTTCTAAAATCCCAAGTCACCGTATCTAATCAGCTTGACTGTCACCAGATGTCTCTAATCCTTTCACAGCTTCACACAACGTTCGGTATGCTATTACGGCAAAATTATATAACTATCCTTCTATTGACAAAGACTGGGGTCGCCAGGAGCAGTTGGTGATGAAAGACTATGTACTTTGTTCTCCATTATACACAATAAAGGACATGGTAAATTTTTGTATGAGCGACTGCCCTGGCAATGTATAAATACTATACTTAGTAATATTTAATGGTAAAAGGCTGAATATTTATTATTTCTATGAAAAAAGGCTCAGGAACTTTTGATAAAGTCACAATCTTGAAAATTATGAGAACTCTAACTATGTCATTACCTTACTACAGTTGATAAAAGATGCTGTCAATTATTTACAGAGTCATCAATTTCGCATTTTCTTAGAATCTTTCTTCCCATTTCTCTGATTAAATCTTCACAAAAAGTTTTTTTAAAGCAAAAATAAATACAAATTATTTGTTATCGTCGGCCTGACAGGAAAGGATATTGCTCGTTCCCCATACATTGAATGCCCTAGAACGCCCAGCAATGAGAAAATGCTAGTTGTGTTCGGAATCATTCATTAACTCTAATTAGGCATTTGTTGAGATACGGACAACTTGAGGAACTGTGGCCTACTACAGAATGTATTAGATTTTGAGGTTATAAATATTATACTTAAGCGTAGAAGATGTACACTTTATATATTCTGAATAGATTTAGTGTTTACCTCTATGTAAGCACTTAAATAATATGCATTAAATGAACATAAAATGCAATTAATAATAAAAATAATAAATGCTTATATTCATATTGATTTATGACTGTTGTCAGTTGGCACCTATGATACCTTTACCTACCTATAGTAATAATAGATTTCTTTTCAAATGAAATGTTCAAAGTATTTCCATTTACCTATTTCTATATTTTACTATCGGTAATTAGGTATGTACCTGGTTATCATTATGATTTTCATAAAAATAAACAGATGGGATGGGAGTATAAAGTATCTTTACATAATTTCAGAAATAATCTTTTTATAAATATAATATAAATACTCGTAATAAGTATTATCAACTAAGGTACCTAGTTCTATTTTTATGTTGATAAATACCTATGGTCGCCTATATTGCATTTATTAAGGTAAACAATCTTGGCACAACTTTTTAACAGAATCACCCATTTAAGAATAAAATATTAACGATGCCAATAAACTATTAAAATAAATCGTTATTATAGACTGAACCTATTGAATCCAGTTATCAGTTGATTTTTAATGCTGTATTTTCAATAAAAAGGAGTGCCAAGTTGGATGAACAGACTGTAGTATCTAGTAACAGAACTTTTATTTTATATTTTTTTAAACAGATTGTCCGTTTACTATGATTAATTGCTAATAAGTTAAAAAAATAATAGAGAAATAATAGTGAAGGACATTCTTTTGGGCATGCTAGGGCCGATTTCGTCGATGTCCTTTGTGAAGTTTTATTTTGTCCCTTTGCAAAAATTAAAGGATTAATTTTAATTGTCTCAAGCCTAATCAGAATAATAAAATCTATTATTTTAGGCCTTCCGTGATTTGTTGTAACAACAATTAGGGCCAAATATGTCATATTTTGAAGGAGTTTAGAAATAATATTGTTGATTTCGATATACTTACACAGATATTTTTTGTGTACATTTATTGTTAAATGAACGTAACTCCATAATTTACATTTACCAACATTTATATAATGATTACTTTAAGTTCTGTTTTAATTAATTTGTTAATTTATTAATCATTTAATGTATTATTTAGATCATAAAAGCCTGAAATACAGGTACAATTTTAACTGTAACCTAGTTCAGGCATCCATTATTTTGTATTTTATATTGTTATTAGTATTATTATGCAATGTATGACCTTATTTGAATAAAGATATATTTATTATTATTATTATTGTTCATTTATTTTGTAAAACGGAACATTTTGCTTTTGAAACAGACATGGAATTCAATTTTTATACTTTTAATTATTTGACTACTTGACGAAAGTTGTATGAGAATAATAAACATGTACTTAACGAAAAGATATTGTAAAGCTACGGGCTAGTGCGAAATATTTATACACGTTAAGGGCAGTTTCTTAGCCATGTCCTTTATAAGTATTAGCTAATATGCAATAGATCATGTCTTCCTACATCTTAGTACAATTGTGAATTTCATAGAAAAACTATTATAAGCCTTATATTAGAAGGATATTTTTTTTTATGTTACTAAGCTGTTGGTTTTCTGAATAAATAAATAAATCATCGATATTAAATACCCTAGATACACCAACACGAACAAAATCGTGGCCGAAACCTGTCCAAAAGGTACATTGAACGATCCACGGAGCTCCGTAAGATGATCGCGTAGTCAAAATCAATATGAGGCATTATTTAAATATTGAAAGTAACCTTTAATACATACTGTATAAGGTCTTAAATAAAACGCATGCGTCAAGGACTCATGACAGTTCGAAATGCAAGCTCGTAAAATTTTACGACTTATTGATATATGCGGAAGAATTTAGACCTTAGTTCTTTGACTCTACGCGCAATTCCGAACGCGCTGTTAGCAATATAGCAGGCACGGACCGCGAGGAAAAGAGACGGCTATATGGCGACGTATAATGCATTTGAATACCACAAATGTTTTATATTAAATCAGCTTATAGTAAGTATTAGATTAAAATTTACTTCAAATGCGTTAAATCAACAAACATTGACTAGATATCTGTCGAAAAAACCACACTTTTCGTACTCTGAGTATTATTTTCGCATTTTTTCGCGGAGCTCTGTGGCATCTTGGCCTTGTAACGGTCCGCGCGTGACTGTGAACCAAGAAGTGCTTGAAGTTCAAGCACTTCTTGCTTGGGACACGTTTCGAGCGCTCGTGGTGTATCTAGTGCGTGGTGTATCATGCAACGAATAGTATATTCGGCAGTATACCGAATATTCGTCGAGGCCCCTGAACGAATAGTCGAATATTAGGCAAAAGTATTCGGCTGGATTTTAGCGCCAAAAACTTGTACAGACGTGATTGATTCGCGCTTCTTTGTTTTGTTCTAATCTGCCGTCCTCAAGCTAAAATGCGGCTAAATGACAAAACCAACTTTTGAGATATGGCCAAAAACGGCGCGTAAACTTTAAATTATTGCTATTATGTAACCATTCATCACATGACTGAATGAATTCAAAACTGTTAACTTGTTTAATACAGAAAATGATTAAATTATGTACCTGTTTTATGTACTAATGACTACTTAATAAATGATAATAAAAGAAATGAGAACCTTACCCTTCTAAATCTTGATAACCACAATAATTCAAATACATAGAATCCTCCATTTTTCTAATTCAGAAGATGATTATGTACCTGTGTTATGTACCAATGACTACTTAAATGATTATATAACAGAAATGAAAATATGTTGATGATGACGTAATCAATCGATTTTAATTTTTCAATTTACCAATTATTTCTCTATGACAAAATATATTATTTAAGTATTCGGTATTCGGTCGAATAATATGTAGATATTCGGTATTCGGCCGAATATAATAAAAGCAGCCGATAGGCTTGTTGTAAATATATCGATGTATCGATATATCGATATTTTTTGCCGATATATTTTGATTCGATATATCGATACATCGA
Organism: Chilo suppressalis; assembly: GCA_902850365.2. NCBI lineage: Eukaryota > Metazoa > Arthropoda > Insecta > Lepidoptera > Crambidae > Chilo > Chilo suppressalis. The sequence continues at coordinate 60,672,754 of OU963894.1, read as the reverse complement.
TACAAAATAACCAATATCGAAATTCGTATCAAAAACGATATTTTTTTAATTATTAGCGGCATATCACGATCTAACTAAATTCGTATCTGGAAAAATCGTAACTTGATCTCAGATTAATGATATTCAACATATCTACGATCTGTGCTGTATTTAGTATTGTCTATGTCATCATTCGAAAATAGGGTCTATTTTTAGGGAGATAATTTTCGTTCCATTATTATTCCGCATGTCATATTTCGTGAGCTACTGTACGATATTTTTGGGAAAATTGGTCCGATATATCGATGTTTTTTTCGCGATATATAGAAGCCGATATTGATATTTTTTATAAGAGCGATGTATCGATATATCGATATTTTTCCAACTTTCGACATCCCTAGCAGCCGAATAGGCCGAATACCGAATAGTAACCGAACATTCGTTCTAATCTAGAGATTAGACTTGCAACGAATATACTCTAGTATTAAAATTAATTAATTAAATACAGTCTAGTATTTAATATCGTTGAAATCAATGAATAAACTCACCTAGCGGCTTCCACAATCTTCCGTCTCTCTTCCCCCGATAACGCTACAGCCTCCAATATGGCGCGCGCGTATTCATCCGGTTCCGAAGCCAGGTATCCGGTCCGGCTGGCCGGCGCCGTCTCGATAATGTCGGCTAACGGCCCGCCGGACCGGTGCGCGATCGTCACTAAGCCGGCAGCCATGCATTCCACCACGCCTGACGACAAACGACCGTTTTAACTTCATGTATTTGATCGTTGAAGTTAAGCAACTTTCGCAATAAATAAAAAAAATTATGTAGGCGCGTGAGAAGTTATCCTTCTTTGGCATCGTTTAAAATTAGTTTTTAATTGCATGCAAATAATTAATTACAATAAATTAATAAAAAGTCTGGAAAAGGACACAGTCAATAAAGTTCAGTTTTAATTTGAAAAATTAAATAAATAATCAAAATATTCAATTAAAATCGCTACTGAATATAATTTATTAGAACATATGTGATTTGCACTTGTATGAAACTCAAACACGTATTCCGAATATACAAACTAGAAACATGTGGATAAATATTATAAATATGAATACCTATAATTGTTACTTTATTACAAAAAATAAAGATGTGGTTTTTGGTTCTACTACACCAATGGTCAAGAGATGGCGCTGTAGTCTCCTGAATCGCGCTTTGGTTCCGTTGTTCCAGATTAATAAATACTTTTGATAGGCCTTCACAATGCAGTCGTTAGCACCCACTAAATAGAGATTCTATTTCTATTTTGTTGGTAGATTTTCTTAATGTGCGGTAAACACAATAAGAGCATGAAGTTGGTCGCTAAAGCGATCTTAAAATTTCACTCTCATCATTTTTTCATAACGCGCCTAAAGAAGTATAACTTCAAAAACCGGTACTCACCAATACCGAAGTGCTCGTTCCACATCGCATGCAGAGCTATACTGCTGGTCTGGTAGAGCTGCAGCAGGCGAGCATACGGAGCATTCACTACAAACTTGACGCTGTCCTCCAATGAGAGATGTCTCGCCAGATCTTGCAGCTGTCTCACTCGCTGCTCGTCTTCCGAGTGCCTGCATGACCCTACTAGCACCAGTTCCATCTACGTAAATTATTATGTAAGTCAAACATTGGGCTGGAGGATTTGATTTGATCGTTGAAGTTAAGCAACTTCCGCTGTGGTCGGTAATTGGATGGGTGACCAAAAATTTACTATCTCTCACTCCTACGTGTTTCAAAAGGCAGGTTAAGCAGTGCGTCCGCTTCTCGGGAGGAGTTCGATCGTTGCGATCGTTGAAGTTAAGCAACTTTCGCAGTGGTCGGTAATTGGATGGGTGACCAAAAATTTACTTTCTCTCACTCCTCTGTGCTTCGGAAGGCACGTTAAGCTGTTAATGCCAGCTGCATCTGCAGTCGGTAGCATCCGCCAATCCGCACTGGGCCCGCGTGGTGGGTCGTGGCCCGAACTCCCTATTTCATCCATAGGGAAGACCTGTGCCCCAGCAGTGGGGACATTAATAGGCTGATGATGATGAATTTAATTTGAGGCCTATCCTATGAATGAAATAGGGAGATTGGGCCATAACCCACCACGCGGGCCCAGTGCGGTTGACGGGTGCTAACGACTGCAGATGCAGCCGGGACCAACGGCTTAACCTACCTTCCGAAGCACGGAGGAACTCGAGATAGAAGATTTTTGGTCACCCATCCAATGACCGACAACTGCGAAAGTTGCTTAACTTCAACGGACGCAGCCGAACGCGCTAACCACCTGCACTATAATAACCCCCCCCCCCCCCCTTCAAAGCCTCTAAATAACTTTTTTTCCTGGGTCCTTTCCCGGTCGTCCACCTTTAAGGGCAGGGCCCCCAAGAGGGCGTTATCGCCCACTTTGGGAAAGGCTGTTATAGACGCTTTCGGTACAAAAACTATCTACTCTGACGAAATCCCTTGCACCGCCAGAATAGGGTATTTGACAGTATTAAAAATAAAATGCCAATTGTAAGCATCTGTATTTAGAATGAATATTGGAAGGAGTTTTTACTATTTTTACGGAAAAAATAATTATAATTTTACTAGAAACCCACGAAAAAGATAATAGTTTTCTTATCTATTGTCACGTGACCCAAAACGCTTGGGATTGGCGGAGCCTAAAATGACGTCACACGCAAGTAAACTTCCGGTTAAAGTGACATTACATTGTATCGTTTGACGTTTTAATAACAGTCGTGTGACGTCACACGCTAGTAAGACGCCATATTGTCCAGAGAAACGTTTTCGCGGCAACTTGAAAATGGAGTTGTTGAAATGGTTATTTTTACTGAAATACACAACAGAATGATGAATATCCACTTTTTACGGACTCCTTAAACATTAGTCAATAACGTGAGATCATTTTCTAAAACTTGTCAAATATTATGATTGTTACACAGTTGCAATAAAAACAATCTGATTTTGACATGTGTATGGTTTTTACGCACCTTGTTCCAGAGTAGTTCGTTCTTGACGAGCAGGTTCCTTAGTTCATACATGGCTTGAAGCATTAGAGGATGGTCCTTTTCGGGCCGGAATTGTCCCACTGACAGTATCCTGATTGGGTCCGACTCCTTGACCAAAGATCTGAGCTGCTTTAACTCAGCTACCTGTTGTAGATAACATTAATCAACATTACCATATTGAAAGGGAAGATAAATAAAATAAATAAATAAATATTTCCAACACTCACACCAATTAGCCTAGCCCCAAAGTAAGCACTATAAGGCTTGTGTTATGGGATACTAGGGTAACGGATAGAATACACATACTTTACATATATAAGTATCTTTATATATATAATTCTTCTGTGAGTGTGTATGTCACTGAACTTCTCTTAAACGACTGGACCGATTTTGATGAAATTTTTTGTGTGTGTTCAAGGGGATCTGAGAATGGTTTAGATTCACAATTTTGTCCGCTGGACAACCCCTATTTTTTTAGGGCGGTACGCAGTTCGCTGGGTCAGCTAGTATTTATATAGAAATACATATTTAAACATCCATGACTGGAGTACAAATGCTCGTGTTCATCACACAAATATCTGTCCCCACCGGGATTCGAACCCGGGACCTCTCGAGTCGGCGACGCCATGAAACCCGGCGTACAAACCACTCGGCCACGGAGGTCATCAAAAAATCAAGATAAAATAGGATTAGAGAAAACTAGCAAACCAGTGAACCAAATGTTCACCAAAACCTGATTTCTCGAAAACCGGAAGTGCTACGTTACTCAAATCCGGTTTGTAGTCTTATCAGACTATTCTTAACTTATAACTTAAACATTCTCTTTATCTACCTCTTACGGTTTGGCCGCTGAAACAGCACCACAGACGGACGGACGGACTTGTCTAATAGATAAGAGATTGGGAAAAATACAACATTAAAAGATGTCAGAAGCACAAGTAAATGTATTTGTTTCTTAGGTTTTCACGCACATCACTCATTAAATGACATGTTCACTCATGTTTTCCCGGAACAATATAATCTGGACATCTTCAAGGCCAGAGTGAACAGGCATCTACTAGGCAGGCGTGTACCACCTTAGGCCACATCATCGCTTTCCATCAGGCGAGATCGTAGTCAAACGCATTGCCTATTATGCATTAAAAAAAAAGTATTTTTTTTTTCATAATATCGAAATATAATTAAAGGACACCCGACATTTCGTGCCAAAGTTGTATACTTTAATTTTTTATGTTTCATAATTGGGTAACGTAGTCTGGCAATATTTGTCATCAGCAGCTAGCTGTCAATGTCAAATACGTAGGTTTGTCATCAAAAGGGTTTCTATATCAAAAAATATTAATCATTAAATAACTTCTTTCCACGATTCACTAAAAATAAGGCAAAAGTAGTTTTATGTAGCAAATAATTTTGGCTTTATTTTGAGACCAAATTCAACTGTATACAAGTTTAGCATTTTTTCTATGAAAAGTGCCGGGTCTCCTTTGTTTCTTAGGTTTTCACGCACATCACTCATTAAACAATTTATCATTATTCTGGCGATGCAGACCTTAAAAGGTTGCGAAACGTCAATAAATAAATAAAGTACGTGCATTAACCCGTTAAAACTAGTTTTATTTTTATATTTATTTATTGCACTCATGTGGTTATTACAGATGTTACATAAAAAATTAAAGATACAGACACATGAACCCTGAAAGGGTAAAGCAATTTAATTTAAAATGTCCTTAATTACAAAAATTAAATTAAATAAAATTAACTTGAACATAATTGGTAACTAATAATTAATAACACTGACAAATAGCATTCAATAATAACAATAATAATAATTTCAAATCAAATAACATTACGTAGGAACATTAAAAAAATAAATAAGTAAGGTCTTGCTTAAACTAACTAGGTACTATTAAAATTGAAGAACTCTTGCATCGAATAAAAGCTCTTTGATAAAAATGATTTCAGTAGTTTTTTAAATTTGACTGCGTTTTTTTAATTTTTTATATGTTCGGCAATTTTATTGTACACTTTCACGGCCATAGCAAAAGGTCCTGTGTGTACTAAATGCAACTTGGAATTTGGTGGGAATAAAAAAAATGTAATAACCACATGAGTGCAATAAATAAATATAAAAATAATAATAAAACAAAGTTGTTTATTTTTTGTTTTCACATCACTAGTCATGGCCCAGTCTCCCTGTTCCATCTATAGGGAAAGCGTGTGCCCCAGCAATGAAAGAAAGAAATAATTTTATTTAAGACAACAAAAAAAAAATATAAAAAATAAAATAAAACAATTAAATTTAGTCTCAAAACGGTTCCAACTCAGCATAGTGCTAATGTTGCCATTAGCGCTGGTCTTCCGTTGGAACCGGTTTGGTGTCGCACGAATCAAAGAATAACAAATAACATACAAAAATAAAAAACAGAATAAAAAACCAGGAATAAAAATAAAAACAAAACATTCTTGGCTGAATGTATCAATATCTTTGCCACAGCCATTTAAAAAGAAAGAAGAGAGTTTTTGTCGGGATTTCATCGAGTGTGGTTGGCGTCTTATTTTAATTATTCTTAAATTCGTTCATAGTGGATATTGTGAAATAAAATTGGTGTGATTTTGTGTTACAAATGTCTGCGTGGGGACATTAATAAGCTGAAGTTGATGATGCCTCACCTCGCAAGGTGGATAAACGCGGTGAGTGCTGAATGGTATCCGCCACAGGTCATTGATGTGGTCCTCCGTCCAAGTGCCGTTGACCATCACAACGTCAGCACATCTACCCATCACGCCATACAACTACAACCAAAACTTAAAGTAAAGTATAAATTAACTATGTAAAAGCTTTGCGAACTATTTTGGCGTATTTTTGCACCCCAAAATCAAATCAAAATATAGGCCAGAAACGAATGCGTTTCTATGGTTTTGACGCCCTTTAAAGCTCTTTTTTTTGTTACGAAAACATATTTATTGTATTTAATTTAAGGTAACCTACATTCTTAACGGCAGAAAACGTAACTCAGCACGCAATTTAAAAAAGAAAATGTTATTCTAAGAAAAACAGTACATTCGTGCGGAAAAACAGGAGAAATTTGAGAAAAACAGGAGATCTCTTGTAAAATCGGGAGACCTGGCAACACAGGGCGTACGTGACTATGAGCAACACCGCACTGCACATTTTGTCCAGGAGAAATAGGAGATTTGGAACATATTATTATGAAATGTCAAAAGTTATGAAATTGTGACATACCAACAGAATTGCATAAACTTTTAGGGAACCATTTATTTTATAAACCTATATTTAATTTTAGAATGTTACACTGTAGAAAAATTGTTAAATGTAAATAATTAACTAATATATTAAGTTGTATGTTCTTAGTAATAAGCTAGGCATAAGGACAATGTATCCATTGCCAATAAATTAAAAAAAAGTGACTACGAGCCTGCGCGCTGCGCGCCTACCAATTTGAATCAAGGCAATAGAACAGCTTTAATGTGTGCATATTTGTGGCAGGACCTACTGCGTTGCCCGGATGGTATACGCTATTGAGCTAACACTTTAACAGAAATGAGTCAATTGCATAAAAAATGTACGTCATACAAAAGAAGTATACAAAGGAATTATGTTTTTTCGTCATACAAAAGAATTTGTGTTAGACAAAGGAATTCATAAAGCAGGGTTCATATTGACATTATCCGTCTGATGTAATAAAAATAAAACAAATTAAAAGTATAAGTAGTTTAAATCTTTGTTTTTTAAAATAATGGGTCCCATTAAAAATTTGAAAAAAAAATGTAGTTTCATCTCCAATATTACTCCAAACTATAAATTAGCTTAAAAAACAATTTAGGCTCCAAACAAAATATAAAACAACCTAATTTAAAAAAAAAAATAGCTCTTTAGAAATAAAAGGGAGCTTGGAATCCTAATTTTAAATATAAAAAGGAAACTACAAAATTAGACATAGTCAGTCTATAATAATAAGTCTTCTGAATATTAAAATCTATATTTAAATCAACAAATCAAAATATGGGAAACTTAATACAAGTACGTTAGTTGAAAATAAATCTGATTGACATCCGTTATCACAATCAACTTGTAATAGTAATTAAACATACCTACTCGTTATGCAAAATGACGTTTATTGTTTGGCTTGAACTGAAATATTGGCACATAATACCTAATGTAATTGTACAGTCCAGCATTTCTCTCGTAATATTTTACTAAAACATGGAGTTCAATTTCCAAATAAAAAAAATGGTTGCCTGTAAAGTCGGTTTTACGGGCGAAGATTTTACGTGACAACGTCTTTTTCTCGGTAGAATATTTATTGATATGAATATAATTAAATTGCACAATAGGAACAAGGAATTGAATGAAAATAAGAATTGCACAAATTTTAACTATAGAAATATATATAATACGTCAAAAAAACATATTACAATGCATTGTGCTTGTGAATACCATCGTAGCATGCAACCACGCTACGACGATTCGTAGCAAACTTGCTACACGGCTACGGGGTTCCAGCATGCTACGAGACTCATCGTAACGTTACCGAGCGTTACACTTTTTCATAAGTGACTCCCAGCCGCAATCTAATTTAGACGTTGTCACGTCAAAATAGATATTTTACAGCTCTTTAAAAATAAAACATAATTGAGTTTAGTTTTCAAAAATGACATTAAAAAAATAAAGACTTAAAATTATTAAACATCAGTCTAAACAAATAATAATACTGTGCCTTACAATCTTCATTAGATTAACAAAAAAATATGTGTTACATCAAAATATTACCCTTGACTTAATTATCTTGTATTAGCAATCAAAAGTAAACACGATCAACATCATTCGTCAGCTGAAATTCATTTAACACGGTTTTCAAATTAATAATTTTAACGATACATATAGCTGGAACAACGTCAACATCGATTTTTTTTTGTAATAATGAATTTTAGATAAGGATTTTTTACAGTTTTTAAAAATCGGACTTTATAATGAATTTCATCCATTTTCATTTCTTTATCTTCTACGAAACCTACATAATATACCCACTTTTTCTTTTCATAGTATCTGACTAAGACACTATCGTTAATACTGTATATCATGTCACTTAATTTTGCTTGTACTTCAATTTGCCTTTCACTCTTATTTACTTTTTTGTCATTATTTTCACAACCTTTATTTTTTATTTCAGTTGTAGTATTCTGTATAGTATTCTCTTTTTCCTCCATAATTGCCTCCACAATGTCAATTTTATTTATATTAGATTCATTTAGTTTCAAGTTGGGTTTTTTTAATGTTCCCTTTTCCTTTTTAATGTTATTTTTGTTATGAATGCCTGACGTTGACGGGGTAGGATTATTGTATATATCATTATTTATTTGCGAATTTTTATTTATCTGTTTGAGTGTAAGAGGACCATATTTACTTAAATCAAAAAGTCTCTTGTTTTCTGGCGTATCTCTTATATCTGACAAAATTGTTACTTTTCTATCAATACATTCAACATTTTTTTCTGATTCTTTACTAACCGCAACATTATTTTCATAAGCTTTACTTTCTATTGTATTTTCATCAATAATTTCACTATCTTCGAACTCAGATTCCAATCGACTCTCACTTTTCCAGCTACTGTCATCTGACTCGGCATAACTAATCTCACATTCATGTTCAGTGTCACTACTTGATCCTTCAAAACGCCTTCTTTTAATGGTCTTTGGGGTCTTACCCTCAATTTTTCTCTTTTTTTCATAAATCTTTTTTTTCTCTTTTAAATTATGTTCCTTTATATCAAAGCAGGCACAGTAACCAGACATCGTCCCACAAAAACAACTTAATTTTCTATATTTGATCGTATCAGTATTTGGCATAGAAATTACTTGGTGAATAGCTATGGTATTTGGTACAGGAATGAGGTCTTTTACCGTTGAATCTAAACCTTTCACGCCAGCATCTACATCTTCATTGGATACAAAGAAAAAAATAATCTTCGAAGAAGCGCTCTCAACAAGTGCGTTGTATGCTGCCTTCGCGTCGGGAATGTCTTGTCCGTGAGTAACATAGCTATCCAAATTTCTTTTTGTCGCCCCTCCAATTCCATCTGCCGCACCTTTCCCGTGACTGGCTTCGAAAAAGGACCATGTTGCCCTTGTGAATCCATATAGGGACATCATTTTATTAAGCATGTAAAAGTTTTTTTTCTGCCGGTACTGAGTTGTTGGGCCATCTGAATAGAAATGCATAGTAGTTACTTTCGGATATTTCTCATTGATAAGCTGTAATATAGGTGTCAGATGGGCCCATATTGCGCCAGGACTATGATTTGTGTTGGGAGATATAGTACAGAAAGATGTTGTCTGCAGTTTACCCTCAAATTTGGCATAAAAAACACCTGTGTGTAAGGAAATCTGTTGTTTGGATGCTCCGAAATGTATAGCTTGGACTTCTTCCGCGAATTTACACGCATAATTTTCGGAGAAGTCACAATGCAAAAGAATTTCTTGTTCAGTTAAGTTATCCTTACAATACTTGTACATTCTATATTGATGAGTGATATTAAAATGGTGTTTCTTAAACAAAAGCATCTGGTCACAAAATGTAAGCAGTAGTGTTTCTAGTGTCTGTGTTACTTCCTCTTTCACTGTTCTTTTAGTAATCTTGTTGCCATATTCGTGTTTTTTTGTAATCCATCTTTTACATGTCACTGTGTCTTTCCGGTTTCGGTGCGATAAATCATAGCTAACACTTTTTTTAGAACAGACGTTACATTCACCATACGTACATTCCGGATTGTTGATATTACATGCGATAGTAGAAACTAACTGGGTTAAATTATCAGTATTTATTACACTTAGCTGTTTTAGTTTTTTTGCCATGAAATCCAAATTAGCATGTTTAACACAGGCACAAGTATTTCGATCGCTTAATTTTGGACTAAGAATATAAAAAGGTTTGTATCGAGTAAACATGGTGTAAGATAATTTTCCTCCTTCGCTTTTATATTTCATGTGTAAATTTTTCATTGTATCTAATAAGTATCGAACCTGTTGCCTTTTTTTATGTAAGGTTCTATATTCTTGTTTGCCGGCCGATGCACGGCTATTGTCATCTCTACTTAAAAAATCATTTAGTTCTTTTAAGCGACGTATTTTTCTGTCTTTCTGTAGTTTCCGGCTTCTTATTCTACCTTTTAGCCCTAAAATAGTACTCAATTTTGTTTTCATTTTATAGTTTGATATGACATCGTTATTTACAATTTTTTTAAATGTTTCTCTTTCAGAATTGTTTGTTGTTTGAGAGTACTGCTTACTCAATGAATCTTTAATCAATATATTTTCAAATAGTATTTTTTTTACAATATTTTTCTCTGGAGTTGCAATTTGTATTAAACTTTGCTGTATGAAATTATCGGTTTTAGATTGCGGAGTTTGAATGTTCTCTTGGATTATATCTTCATTCGCAGTCTTTGTTTCTGGAGTTGGCTTTTGTTTTGTTTTTACAATATCTCTTAAATGCTTTACTTGCTTTTTGTACCTATAGATGCACTTTTTCTGACTTTTTATTTTTAATAATAATAAATTTATAGTAGACTTTAAGTTTGAATTTTCTTTAGACAATTGATAACGAAATTTACGTTTTTCTTTTTCTTCTATATCTTTTTGTGAGTCTTTAAAAACTTCTTTATTCTTTTTGTCTTTTTTCTGTTGCCTCCATTTTTGTCGTTGCAGATTTCTTTCACATTCATTAAGCTCCTTTGCTTTTCTATATTTTCTTTTAGTCTGCTCTAAATTTTTTATTTTTATTTCTTTAAGTTTCTCTGGATCGCTGTCTCTTAGCTTTTGAAGATATCTTCTCTGCCGTTCTGCTCCGGATAGAGGCATAGTCTAAAAGAATAATTAAAACAATTGATTTTTATACATTAAATAAAAAAATTACTGCAAAAAAAAACAGAAAAAAGTGCAAGTGACAAAATATTGCCGAATTTCGGGACCTCTTGTTGGTAAGAAAAGAGAGGGATTTCTCCATCTCTTTTTTTACTATAGGGGGTCTTTGTTTTTCTTCTTTTCAGGTTTTTTGGAGTTGGGTTTTTTATATTGTTTTTATAATTTTTTTTATGCTCTCATTATAATAATATTGCTAACAACACTTCCGCAAAAGAGACCAAACAATATGTCATTTACTAATATACAAACATTACCTTACCCTCTTTTTATTGGTAGGTAGTTGGTTAAAAATATCATTTCTTCAAACAAACATTTAAAATGTTGAAGTTTATTTTTGACAGGCATAATAATTTACTGAGTAATGTGTATAGACCCTATCGTCATTTCCTTTGTATGACGGTAGGCAATGTCATACAAAGGAACCAAATTTTGGTGTGACAAAACCAATTCTCAAAAGTTAGGTTACGAATTTGTAAAATTATCACAGTTCTGATACACTCATTGTTTACACATAGGTTAATCTATTACGTAAAGAAAAATGACAAACAAAAACCATAAACTTACCTAAATATAACGTCATACAACTGGAACTTTTCTCACAACAAAATTCACTTCACACCGGCAATCCGAACACCACTGGACAACTAAGATGGTTGACATTTGATGTTGTTAGGTTGGCAGTAGCATTAATGTTGCCACACGTGAAAAAACAAACAGATGCGTTCCTCTAGGTTTAGAAACATCTAAATCTTAGTCATACAAAGGATGTTACACAGAGGAAGAAAAGTTGAGACAAGTTTTCTTCACGGAATTTAGTAAGAAAATTGATTATGATTGATTATAGTTTTTGACATACAAACAAACGCTTTTTTCTCTGTCGTTTATAAATCTAAGCTAAAATTATAAATTTTATATAATTAAGCAGAAATAGTAGTTATCAACAAAAATAAATTATCATATTAATAACTGTTTGTTTGTTTTTTAAGTTCATTTTATTATGATGGACAATTTATTTTTTCACTAAGTACAATTTTTATGCAATTGACTCAAATGTCAACATACTTAAATATTGAATTCATGTAAATATTGGTGTGGATCCTGGCAGGATTCTCTAAAACCTAAATTTAACAGCAGCAGTGACAACAGTGTATCCTTGTCATTCTCTATACAGAATAAAAAGGATGGATTGATGTTAAATTTAGCTTTAAGTTTAGAGAATCATGCCAGAATCGACACCATTATTTATTGATAATATATTATAACAGCGTACTTGTAAATATATATTCTAGGGTAAATAAAGTTTAAGTGTAGATATAAATTTATTGAACGAGCATTTATTTGACGACATTATGTGATTTGACGAATCACTTGACCTTTCGGCACAGTGCTGCCATCTGGCGTGTGGAATGAAAACACTTATTGACCACTAAGCTATTCCATCATAATTTTAATTTAAGCATTAACCTGTTTGCATTAACCATTTTAAATCTAAAGACAGCTTTACTATATTTTTGCAAAAAAATGATAGGAAAAAATTCCAAGCCGTCCAGGCAGCAGACGGGATTCCGACGGGATGCTTATTCTTCTTTCAAATATTGTATACTGGTAAAAGTATAACGTCTGACATTGTGGGTTACCTGCAATGCGAAGAGATGGCGCTGCCTTGCAGCCAAAAAAAAATACTAGAAAGAATTCGACATGGCCATTAAGGTCGCAGTAGCATGATTGGTTAATGCGGCCATCCGGATTGCAGAAAGGGCGACTTTGAATCCCATCTTCTGACTGGACCGCGTGGAAATTTTTGCTTGAAATAAATATACACTGGTATACAAAACTAAGGGCTCATCACATTTTAAAATTTTCATGTTTTTAAAACTATACAAAATAGAGATTTAAAATAAAAAAACGACGGGTTGCATTCCGGAAGAAGTGCAAACTTGAAAATTAACGTTGTGCATTTTTGATATTTTGGAATGGTTAGGGAATAATTTTGCACGAATTGTTTTAATTTATCAGCATAAAAGTACTAGTAGAATACAATATTTATTTTTTGCGCTCTCGTAGACAAACATGACAATTTAATTTACATTAAAAAAGTTTATCTCTCAGAAAAATCAACTTACATGAATCACGTTTAAGCGCACTTAGCGACATCTATTGTAAAGAAAACAACTTACATGAATCACATTTAAGCGCACCTAGCGACATCTATTGTAAAAAAAATGCATTTTCTTCGCAATAAAGCTGCCACGTGGACGTCCTAGATAAAGACTTATTATTATAATACGGTAAAATAAAATATTACTATATTTCGTCCAATATATTGAAAGTCAACAACCTTTCCAATTATATTGTGTGACATGATGCGATCAGCCCACGTGTTTAACCTGAAGCGAGTTTAACATTTTTTACCCATACAAAAAAAGTGTACAACGCCGCTAAAGAAGTTTTCACTTCAAAAAGTTTTATAGCAGATTTTATCAGCTTTCTTTGAAATTCAAGTACAAAACTAAATCCTTTTTCGAGTCCTTCTAATTTCGAAAGCTTATCTTCTGTATCAAAAAAAGTTATTGCATTTTTAAAAGTGTGACAATCAGTTTTGCAGGCCAGTGTATTAAATAATCATTTTTTTTTAGATTTATTTGGGACCTTGCGGCCCCGGTGCCCACCATCTTTCCAAAGATATCGCGAAAAGATTGGTGGAGACCACTGGAGACCGCAGAGCTGGCGGCTATTTCGCTCAGCGCATAAGCCTCGCCATTCAGCGGGGAAATGCCGCCAGCGTCCTGGGAACCTTTGCCGACGGGGAAGACTTAGGGCAGCTATTTTTTTAATATTTTTAATTTTTGTCTAGTTTTAGTGTAGTTTTAGTTTAATTACCAAATTTTTTTTTTTATGTTATAGGTGGCATACGAGCAGACGGCTCACCTGATGATAAGTGATCACCGTCGCCCATGGACACTTGCAACACCAGGAGTATCACAAATGCGATGCCGGCCTTTAAGGAAGGAGTACGCTCTTTTTTTGAAGGTTCTTTTTTTGGGTCGTATTTGTCCGGAATATTTATGTAAATTGTTGTTTTTGTATATATTGTTTATTTCCAAGATAGTCTCGTTGTTGTTGTATGTAAATAAATAAATGGCAGTGTTAAAACAAACAGACATAAACTCACCCAACCGAATATTCTGTAGTAGAGCAGCTTCACCCACGTGAATATTGGATTCCTCGCTATCACCGACGAGTTGTTGTATGTCACGATGCGATGTTTGACGCGACGCATCATCGCCGTTGTGATGGTCGGGTAATGCGTGTACGTGGCCACGGGACACTGGGCCAGGTACCGGAATATGGGGTAAGTGAACGCGAAACCAGTTGTGTCTATATAGATATCTGCGAGAAAACAAAATTCGAAGAGTTATAATTTTTATTATTTTTAAAGCATGTAACTGCTTGATGTTTAAATCTAAAGAAAATATAACTAGAAAAAATTCCAAGCGGACCAGGCACCAGACGGGACTCGAACCCGCACCCTTCGCAATCCGGGCGAATGCACTGACCAATTATGCTACCGCGGCCCTCACGGACCGCGTCGAAATTCTTCTAGCCAACTAAACTAAATAAACATAAATAAAAAATAAAATAAATTAAACTATCATAGTTTTCGAGGGGTGATGACGGGGTACAGTAAACGAAATTCCATTTAGTCCGTCAGTTAGATGATCAAAAAATAATGGACACGTATTTTTTCTTTGGGCAATCAACCAAAAAATGACAAAGTTATAGCGCGTCAAAGTTTGGGAGTAGGGGCTCGTGACGTCACTTTTGAGTGAATTTTCACTTATAAGTGTACTCAAACGTGACGTCATGCGACTTTTCAAATCAATATATCTCTGCAATGTTTATATTGTGTGAAACAGAAAAAATACGTGTTCAATACTTTGATAATCTACCTGATAAACGAAGAAAAAAGAATTAGTCATCATCCCTATTGTAAATTATGTTTTTATGTCCATTCTGGTGACAAGTAACCAAATATACTTAAAATTTCACAAGACCCAAATGATTTAATGGTAGAATTTAAACACTGTTTATTTGTATTGAAACGAAAACAATAAAATCAGTACCCTTAGTACGAGTGCGAGCTCACGAAAACTATCATAGTTTTCGTAATTGTAAATTATATATTGTTTTAAACTTTCATGGTCACTAACATTATAGTAATATAAGTTATTTACGGGATTGTTACCATGTACCTTGTTTTTAGCGAGTTTCCGATATTTCGGCACTGTTGCAAGCGCCATGATCACGGTGTAACTGAAGTAATTGCGGGTAGGCTGTTATTGGCAGACATACCGGTCTACCCTCCGACGAAGTCTTTTATTGCGTTCGATACCCGTACCACTGTTCATATTATCACTATTCACTCGAAACTGTTCTCGACACACAACACTTTCAGTATCGGATCGCGACACGACACTTTTTTGATTACTTCCGGTTTTACACATACGAACCACAGGATTCCAGACACTCGACAATTGTAATGCCGAAATATCGGAAACTCGCTAAAAACAAGGTACATGGTAACAATCCCGTAAAATAACTTATATTACTATAATTGTAAATTATGTTTTTATGTCCATTCTGGTGACAAGTAACCAAACTGAAAAAAGTAAAGTCAAATTATGACGAATCAACTCTCCAATCAGCAGGCACAAACAGTAAACAGATATGGAGACACATTAAAAATATAACATATGCCCCAAAGCAAAATGAGTCCTCTTCAAGTTTATTACACACACACTCGTCACAATTATTGTCAGCTAATAATGTCAACGATTTTTTTGTTAATGTCGGTAAATGTTTAGCCGAAAAAGTCCAAACCACATCACAGTGTCAAACTAGCCCTTTATTTAAGTCTAGTACCACGCAAACGTCTTTTGTGTTGTTTGATACAGATGAATCAGAAGTAGGAAAGATAATAATGAACTTAAAAGAGAATTGCGCAGTTGGGTGGGATAATATCCCTACCAAAATCATTAAAAATTTTAGTTATATATTAACTCCACCTCTCACATACGTTTTCCAGAAATGTCTTTGTACTGGGTATTTCCCCAAATGCTTGAAAAAAGCAATCGTTACTCCAGTTTTTAAATCTGGAAATAAAACTCAAGTAACTAATTATAGACCAATATCCGTACTGACGTCATTATCAAAAATACTAGAAAAAATTATAAATGTTAGATTGGTAAAATACTTAGAATATAAATCGATATTATCGAAAAATCAGTTTGGTTTTAGATCTAAAGTTTCAACGGCGGATGCTGTACATGAACTAACTAACTACATAGCTCAAGAATTAGATAAAGGTAATTACACCATCGGCATTTTCCTTGATCTTGCCAAGGCATTTGATTCTGTATCTGTCCCGTTCCTTCTGCGCAAACTTGAAAACATCGGAATAAGAGGCACGCAGCTCAAACTTTTTACAAGTTATTTAGAAGACCGCTCCCAATGCGTCAAAATAGGTAATATCGTAAGTGCCGATCTAAATTGTACACCCTTTGGAATTCCACAAGGATCAATATTAGGCCCTACTCTGTTTTTAATTTACATAAATGATCTCTGCAACATTAAAATTAGCAACGGTACTATTATATCATACGCTGACGACACAGCTCTCCTTTTTTCAGCCGAGTCAGAAAGTCAGGTACACATGCATGCGCAACGTGGTTTTAATATTGTCAATAATTGGCTTCAACACAATTTACTAACATTAAATGCAGACAAGACAAATTTTATTAAATTTTCGATGCGTAAATCAAAAGCAAACTACTATAATACAGTTTTATATGCCCATCATTGCAGTTCAGAGCCTTTTAATAATAATTGTGAATGTCCTGCCATTAAAATTACAGACAAATTAAAATATCTCGGAATAATTTTAGATGAAACCCTGTCTTACAAACACCACATTACTGCAGTAACTAACAGAATTCGTAAGCTGATAATGATCTTTAAAAAACTGCGCAATATTGCAAACTGTAAAATAATTAAACAGGTATACTATGCTTTATGTCAATCAATACTAAAATATTGTATCACGTCATGGGGTGGAGTGGGTAAGACATTGCTGCTAACTCTTGAGAGAGCCCAAAGAGCAATCCTTAAGGTTTCATCTTCCCTACCTTTCTTTTATCCCACATATGAACTTTATAAAATTCATAAGGTATTAACAGTTCGGCAACTGTTTATAATGAACATCGTACTAAAACAGCACGTAGCTGTACCATACTATGTTGAACTTATTTCTGGTAAAAGACGCAAGGATCTAGTTTGCCCCCAGAAATATGGAAGAACAAAATCAGCTTTTGCATCCAGATTTTTCACTTTCCTAGGACCACTGCTCTACAATAGACTAAATGCAATAAAAAACATATATCCCTTAAATTACAAAAATTGTAAAATAAGCCTACAAGAAGCCTTACTATGCATGTCCTATGAAGATACAGAGAAGTTATTAGTTGTAGTTAAGTAGCATAAGGATATAGTTGTGAGAAGTGTTCGTTTCTCTTGATATTATTATTCTTGAATCTAGTATATTGCATCATTTTAGATTAGTTTTAAGTTAATTATATGTGTAATGTTTTACCAAATTTACTGTAATTTACCATAAATAAATACACATGTTATTTTAATGGAAATTAATCGCCCGTTTCCGCCTGAAACACAGGATTTTCTTAGTTCAGGCGCATGTTTTGTTATACCTAAGCTAAAATTGTACTTTTAAGTTATTATTTTTGTACTAATTGTTAAAATAAAATTTTATTATTATTATTATAAATATACATAAAATTTAACAAGAGACAAATGATTAAATGGTAGAATTTAAACACTGTTTATTTGTATTGAAACGAAAACAATAAAATCAGTACCCTTAGTACGAGTTCGAGCTCACGAAAACTATCATAGATTTCGTAATTGTAAATTATGTTTTTATGTCTATTTTGGTGAAAAGTAACCAAATATACTTAAAATTTAACACAACGCAAATGATTTAATGGTAGAATTTAAACACTGTTTATTTGTATTGAAACGAAACCAATAAAATCAGTACCCTTAGTACGAGTGCGAGCTCACGCAAACTATCATAGTATTCATAATTGTAAAACTCGTACTAACGGTACAGTACACAAAAGAACATAGTTGAAGTGGTGATGGACAAGGCACATCTTAAGAAATACAAGAAAGAAACCTCAGATTACAGAACAAAAGGCAGATTGAAAGCACGGTGGAGACTTGAGAGGAAGAGGCTCACCACAATCTGTCTCGCCACGACGTTGTCGTCACTCTCACGACAAATGAATTAAAATTATTCATTTGTCGTGTGAGTGACGACTGAACATCCAACGACCTTTTTGAAAGAGGAGTTTTGACCGAAATGTGTGGTGCTACGGCGTTTCAAAAGCAGGCTACCTGTCACCACTCCGCGCCACACGTCGCCGACTAAACGTGTTATTTAGATTTTTTATATAAAATTATTTAGTAACAATTCAAATAAATCTATTTATATAAAACTCAAAGGTGACACCCAAACCACTGGACGGATCGGGCTGAAATTTGGCATGCAGGTAGATGTTATGACGTAGGCATCCGCTAAGAAAGGATTTTGATCAATTCTACCCCCAAGGGGATAAAATAGGGAATGAAAGTTTGTATGAAACTTTGTCAATTTTAAACCGATCGGGCTGAGACTGCATGCAGGTACAAGAAGAATCATATATGAATGTCATTGTGTATAATACAAGTCTGAGAACAAAAACTGTAGTCTACACTTCAGCTCTACACCGAAGCAAAGCGAGGGCGGGCCGCTAGTAAGTAAATAAAATAAATAGTGGGTCATGGTCCATTCTCCCTTATCCATCCATGATTTTATAGCTCGACTTATCAAGTGTCTGGAATCCAGTGGTTTGTATGTGCAAAAATAAAAAAGTGTCATTCTGCGATCTGATACTGTGAGTATGTGTGTCGAGAACAGGTACGGGTGAATAGTGAGAATGTGACCAGTGGTAAGGGAATCGAGCGCAATAAAAGACGACGTCAGAGGGTAGACCGATATGTCTGCCAATAACATCTACCCTCAATAACTTCAGTTACTCCGTGATCAAGGCGCTTGCAACAGTGCAGAAATATCGGAGACTCATAAAAATCAAGGTACATGGTAACAATCCTGTTATTAGTTAGTGACCATGAAAGTTTTAAAGCTAATAATTTTTTACAGTAAATTATCTCTTATCTATTAGACAAGTCCGTCCGTCTGTCTGTGGTGCTGTTTCAGCGGCCAAACCGTAAGAGATAGATAAAGAGAATATTTAAGTTATTAGTTAAGAATAGTCTGATAAGACTACAAACCGGATTTGAGTAACGTAGCACTTCCGGTTTTCGAGAAATCACGAATATCAAACAAAACCACACAAAATCTCCGAAGTTCTCAATTAATTAAATACATATTTCTTTATTTTTTTTTTTTTTTTATATATCAGGTTTTGGTGAACATTTGGTTCACTGGTTTGCTAGTACATTTATAATGTGTTAATACAGCGCTACGCAGCGCACGCTATCCTATACCAGTATTCAGCAAACCAATCGCTCGCACAAACGTATAAACACACTCTGCATCATATCGCTTCACCGACGCTTACAACAAACTGAGTGAGAGTGTCATCTTCCATGACTCTTTTCTACGATTTAGGACTAAAGTTTCTGAGTTATTAAGAGATGCGTAGGCAAATTTTATTTTTATTTTTGTCGTTAAATTTGTTATACCGCATAATCTAATATATAAAATTCTCGTGTTGCGGTGGTCGTGGTTAAACTCCTCCGAAACGGCTTTCCCGATTCTCATGAAATTTTGTGTGCATATTGGGTAGGTCTGAGAATCGGACATCTATTTTTCATCCCCCTAAATGTTAAGGGTAATCCACCCCTAAATTTTTTTTTATTTTTTTTTGATACATCATACACAAATACATACAACCCTAAATTTTCACCCTTCTACCACAAATCCCTATTTTTTTTGGCGGTACGAAGTTCGCTGGGACAGCTAGTTATATATATATTCGTTTTCTATTGTCTATAGTTTCAAAGCCACTAATAGTTCATAAACTTCATTATTTACATGTAGTTTCAGTTTGTTTATTTAATTAAAATTCGGTCCGTTCGTACTGTCTCTTAAGCATGATGTGGCTACCTTCAATAGAATTTTGTATGTATCAATATAATGTTTAAAAATAAGATTTAATGTCTTTTCTCTGGTGGTCCTAATAAATAAATAATTGTGGAACCGAGAATGGTACAGTGGATCATCTTTTCTTTAACTGCCCCAAATTAAACATCTCTCTCTGTTTAATCTAAAACGGGCTAAAATAGGGTAGTCTGGAAAAAACTCTCACGGCGAACGCGCGGTCGTTTTGTCTATATACTTAGGCTAGCCGCTGAACGGCGTGGTGCTCGGGCCGAGTTTTATGCAACGGAATTTGCATCTTGAATTTTTGTTTTTCGGTATTTAAATTACGCGATCGGCAGTGCGTTTAAGTAGTTTTGTTGGGTTCACTGTGGACAAGGGGAGTTGTGCAGTGCTAAGCGGAGGAGCTTTGGGGACAGCGTACTGGACCCAAGGTTGGAGCAGTCAAGCTCGCCTTGGATCACCACACCGGACTTAGGTTCTACTTGTCACTCATAACACTAAACATACAGTACACCTTGATTTCGTTTAGTTTGCATTAACACTATTCCAATTGTCTAGGTGCGCCTCATTAATCTTCAAGTGAGTTATAGTTTATTGTCATTAAATTTATTTTCAAGGGCCCAGCACGATCTTTATTCTCAACACTCTCTATGACATTTTACCTCCCACTATTCCACGTCCTATAAGCATGAAAGTCCTACTATGTTTATGTGATTACTCAACCCTCAAGCTCTTGGCCAAATTTATTTCCCATAACAAACTAAGATTATAACAAAGCTCCTCGCTTTACTTGTTTTATGTTTGTGTTGTCCTGATTGTGACGTTTTTCTTTACAGGTAAAAGTGCTTATAAAATAGGTGACCAAAATTCTGATTTTTAACTGTCATTCCCTTACGTGTAATGACTAATCACTTGACATTGGCAGAGCTGTGCTAAGTCACAACGCCAGCCATCATAAAAGAAGAATAAATAAATAAATACTGCTTACCTGGATTGAATTTCATGAAAGCTTCCATGCCCAAAACCATGGAACCCAAACTTTGCAACAGCAAAGTAAAATAGGGATATGTTCTAGCTTCGATGGCTCTGCCTAGGGCGAGTCGAACAAAGTTGATCTTTGTCAAATCAACCCTTACATTAAACTGGTTGTGTGCTTTATCTAATATGGCCTGGGGCTCAGCTGTTTCTACTGTGTAGATGTAGATGGTCGTGTCTGGATATCTGTAAATCATTAATAACAATAATATACATAGGGTTTTTCAACAAGAACTTTGTTTTCTAAAACAAAAAATTTAGATGATGATGATTGAATTTTTTATTGAATTACAAAGAGAAAAGCACGGCAATTATGAATGAAAAATGATATCTGGCATATGATATCCGATCTTCCGATCTCTTTAATTTATTAAAATTATGTATTCTTTCGCATTATCGTCTATTTTTGACTTTGAATTGACTTAGCAGGGGGCCCCTAGAATCCACGGGGCCCTGAACTGAAGCCCAAAAAGCCATATTGTAGATCCGGCCCTGATCGCAGTCATCTGTTTGAATATGCTATTTAATTCAATGACTAGCGCGTTTATTGAATGACGACATTTGATTGAATTACTAAAGGACAACTCGTCAAGTTGTTTCATGTAACGTTCACCGTCTTGACTGAGCGTCATTTAGCATAGTCGTTGAATGGGATATAGCCGGCTTTGTAATTATGTAAGTAAGAAGAAAAATACCATATTATTTACGACAGATTCGTGATAAGTGGGTTAGGTTAGGTTATTGTTGTGACCTGAGCTTAGATAAATAGAACCTACAAATACCTATTTATTTATTTATAGATAATTAAATAAACAAATAAGTTTTTGTAGGTTTTTTATTTTTATTTTTTCTATCATCCTGCTGTTTGACGCCATATTTGTTTTGGTGACTACTAGCGCCGCAGTGGGAAAAAAAGTTCAAAGGGCTATGTTACAATCCGTTAACTAGTTGGACGTTGAGTGACGCTTGTTTAATCAACGTTCGGCCTAGTCATTCAATTAAATGTCGTCATCCAATGAACTCGTTAGTCATTCAATCAAATAGCAGATTCAGCCAGATGACGGCGACATATCGATACAAACGACAACAAACTGTACCAAACCCCTAGCACGAACCATTATCGAATTCGAATAGTTTTCAAACCGAAATGTCAATGTCAAATTTCGTATGGAAACTTGAACAGCAGCGCCACAAACCTCGTAACGGGAACTAAAAATCAGTACACATTTGACAATGACATTTCGGACTCGCAAACGAAAAAAAAAAGCAAACAGAGCTATGGAAAGGGCTATGCTCGGAATATCCCTGAAGGACTGCATCAGAAATGATGTAATCCAGAGAACAGAGAACCAAAGTCACCGACATAGCCCACCGAATTAGCAAACTGAAGTGGCAGTGGGCTGGTCACATTAGCCGCAGAACTGATGGCCGTTGGAGCCGGAAAATTCTTGAGTGGAGACCGCGACTCGGTAAACGTAGTGTGGGACGCACAGAGACAAGATGGGATGATGATATTCATAGGCTGGCTGGAGTGGGCTGGATGAGAGTAGCACAAAATCGGGAGCAGTGGCGTGCATTAGGGGAGACCTATGTCCAGCAGTGGACGAACAAGGGTTGATGATGATGATACGATACGAATTCGATATTGGTTCGTGCTAGGGGTACTGTTCTGTGGAATAAAAGAAACGCACGTCGACGGCGCTTTTAAAACACTTGGTGTAGCTCTTGCTCTTGTCTAAGCAATAGTTCATTTGGGTAGAGTAATCGGTAAACTGTGCCATCTTTCATTAATGTAAATATGTAAAATAATTGTATTACTACAAATAAGTAAGTCGGTTGACTGTAAAGATCGTGATGTATTTCTACTGATAAAGAGTATACTTTTAAATTAGAAGATTGTCAATTTAATATAAATTATTAGTCTTATATATTTCCTTTCTATCTATATATATAAAACTCAAAGGTGATTGACTGACATAGTGATCTATCAACGCACAGCCAAAATCACTGGACGGATCGGGCTGAAATTTGGCATGCAGGTAGATGTTATGACGTAGGCATCCGCTAAGAAAGGATTTTGATCAATTCTACCCCCAAGGGGATAAAATAGGGAATAAAAGTTTGCATGAAATTTTGTCATTTTTAAACCGATCGACTGAGACTTTGCATGCAGGTATAAGAAGAATCATAGATCAATGTCATTGTGTATAATATAAGCCTGAGAACAAAAACTGTAGTCTACACTTCAGCTCTACACCGAAGCAAAGCGAGGGCGATTTTCAGAATGTCTTACAATGTAATAAAGTATGAAATGATTATAGAGATTATTAAACGGAAGTGGCGCCACTGAGGCGAAGTTTAGTTTTTCATAAAATAAATGTAACCCATATTACTTTACCTTGTTTTTCTCCTGCAAGCGACAGGCAGTGTTAAAGTGTCTTCGGTAGTGTAAAGTTGAAAAGTGTCGGTAACTACTGTGCTAGTGACTGTGATTATAATTAAAATAATTGTCGGAATCCAAAGTGTTTATCGACAAGCCCTACATTAGAGAACAGCCTCATCAATAAACATGTACAAAGATTCATCATTCTTTTATTTCAAAAACGGTTAAGAAATGTAAATGTTACAGTTTGGTTTTGCTTTTAAATTATTGGATTTTGAAATGAATAACAGACTATGTTCATAGAACGTACAGGCAGCAGAGTGAAAAATTTACACAATGGATGCTCGTTCTGTTGAATCAAATTAAGTTACTGAGAGTAGGTATATCAATATCATATTAACATAGCACCTGTACAAACAAACACATACAATTTTCAATACGGTAAAAAACATGTGAAGAATATTATTCAAAATTTAAAAGGGTATAAATTATCACATTTGCATTGTACATTTATGGCAAAAGAAACCGCTACGGATCTGTACTACAAAAATTAAGTTTAAATCAGACATATTTTCACTGTCTTATCCTATCCTAGAAAATAGTATAGGAATTATAAACACCACTGCGGTTAACGCCTTTGGCTGCGATTGTTGAAGCAACTTTTCAGTCACCCGCCAAGACACACTGGGACCGCACAGTGGGTCACGGCCCAATTTTCCTATTCCATCCATAGGGAAGGCCTGTGCCCCAGCAGTGGGGACATTAATAGGCTGATGATGAACACTACACTTCCCCAAGGAGCATTTTAATGATGTGATTATTAAATAGTCCACAAATATAAGTAACATAATTGTACGTACCTGGCTAGCAATGCTTTGATGGCAACCCAAAGCACTCTTTCCCCTCCTCCACCAGCCTTACAATACGGATGGAAAAACGCCACATTAGCACCGTCTCTTTTCCTCCGTTGTAACTTGCGTTCCTTAATACGCATATACCATGATGCGAATATGAAAGCACATGGTACTATGACAAAAGCTCCAAACAGCAGAACTCCAATAAAAATTATAGGTAAAACTATGAGTAAACTGAAATAAAAATTTTCATTTATGGGAACAAGGAAATCAACGATAAACATAAATTTTATGAATTGAGCGTTGTTCAACAGAAAGTCAACAAAAATTTTTTTCTACGAAGCCAGAACCAAACCATAAAGTTTGATTGTGTATGATCCCAAAAATGACCAATGGTCTCTTTCTGCTCAACACCACTCAACTATCAGTTGAATTATATAAAAATCACACTGTAGCCCAAAACATAGTGTCTTTAAGATAGCCATTAAAAAATTACATTTAATGCTAAATATAGTTTCACTTAGAGAAAAAAGACACATTTGGCAAGACAGCAAGCTAAATTTTTTGCAGTTATAATTTCTATTATTTTAAAGCATGTAACTGCTTGATGTTTAAATCTAAAGAAAATATAACTAGAAAAAATTCCACGCGTACCAGGCAGCAGATGGGACTCGAACCCCAAAGGAGCCGCGGTAGAATAAATGGTCAGTGCATTCGCCCGGATTACGAAGGGTGCGGGTTCGAGTCCCGTCTGCTGCCTGGTCTGCATGGATTTTTTTCTTGTTATATTTTCTTTAGATTTAAATTTTTGGAAATTTGTGTCTATGTAGGAGACATCTGAAACTATTCAAAATCCAGACAAATACTGGGAAAGTGTACTTTTTTCTATCCGAAGATTATTTAGGCTGGATTTTCTATATGGATGGATTTAGTAAAGAAGCTGTTTATGTAAATTAGAAAATTAAAATACATCTTATTTTATTTTCTATGACAGCAATTTTGTAGGGAGCGTCACGGGTAATAAATCGAGTTCATCCAAATGCCTATGGTCTTGTCCGACATAAAAAAAATACCTATTATTGTCTCAAGTTTGGGTATTATTACAAAAAACTTTCATTAAACTTGCAAACCAACCCCGTCACTTAACTGCTAGAAAAGCGTTCGATAATATTCAACACAGTTTTTTTACTTAATATTATAAAATAAACAGTAAATCTACAGTAAACTTACGTGAAACACTGCCAAAACATAGCGCTTTAGAAACAAAGAACTTAAATATCGCGTAAATTCTGTAAACAATTAAGATGGGTATTTTAGTTCGTGTTGTTTGATATTCTTAATCAATCAAACATTGCTAAATTATTTTCTAATTTCTATTTTCCTCTCAAACGATTTCTAACCCAAAAACTCATCTGGAACTCCAAAAACCATAGACAATACATACGGAAGACTGTCATTTTCAGTATTTCCATAATCGGGTAATTATTTTACCCTATATTTCTTTTAAATACCTCAAATTATTCGGAAAACCTTTGAATCAGTGCGCGAAAGAAGGATGCCCATTTGTGACCTGTCAAATCTGTAAAAAAAATTTGCATGTATAATTATGTGACATACCTCAAAAAAAAGGTAATTATTCGCTTATTACGAAATCAAAATATCAACAAAAACTACAATCCAGTTTTTTCAAAAATAATTTTTGAAAATAACCATTATGTAGGTACATTTTTTGCTATCACACGAACGCATCCATTAGGGAAGAGTATTGTATCAAAGTAAAATGACATAATTATGAACGCAGCTTAAATGTAGATTCGCACTCTCCTTTCCAATGTTGCCAGCCATGCGGTAAATACCGTATTTAAATGGTAATGTAATACTTAAAAGGCATGGCTTTCATTTAAAGTTTCTTTCCGTTCTTAACAAAGACTGGCCATTTTCTTAGTGAAACATGACCGAAATAGTTAAGACTCCATCATCTCTTCGGCTGACTACATGAGAAGGAAATTCGTTCCGAAAAAATGCCAGCAATAATGACAGCTGCTCATAGTACCAATCATCTCAATTAATGGAAGGTATTGTAATTTTATTTTAGATTATTACCTACTTATATACTTGTCTACCAGAGATTTAAATAATACATAGTTAAATGTCTTAGATGTCTATAGATATAATTAGGTAAAGGTCAAGATTATCATTTATTCATTCGCTTGCAGAAACTAAGACATTAAGTACCTACTATTTCAATAAAATAATTGAAACTGAATTATTGATTAAATATAAAAAAAAACTTGTTTAATTCCAAAGACAATATTATAAGGATGACACCTCAGCATGATACATGTTATGATATTAATCCTTTTTTCTTCAATCCTCAGATCAAGCTTCAATCAAACAAAACAAGCGAACTGAAATAAATACCTAGCTGGGCTAAGACACCACAGCTGTGACAGCATACAAATGAATAATCTTATGCTGGCACTTCACTTGGCTATTCATGTAAACTTGACTTCAGTCTGTCCTTTTCTTTCCTTAAAACATGATAAGGACAGACTGTTGTCAAGTTTACAAATAGCCAAGTGAAGTTCCGGCATTAGATAATCTATAATCAATCTCGTAACCACAGAGTAAGTAAATGACATCTTCAGCAGTTGAATAACCTCAGAATTAGTTTTCGTTATAACTTCTATTCCTCATTGCCAAATCAAACCAAATTATCAGCATTATTTCAGAAGATTGTAATAATTAGTTAACAACCTCAACAGTCAATATACATCCATAAAGAAAAAACCGAAGTGACAGGTTTTCGAATGTATGGGCAGTGGGCATTGTTCTTTAATCAGTTAGAAATAAATCAAAATCTTACAGTCTTATTCATAAAAAAGTTAAAATAGATCCATATTCATATAAATTATTGCATCACGGTAGTTACAGAGATGGTTACAAACACATGTCTTAGGTGCTTCACCCTGTCAAGGTATCTGAATACTTGGTATTCTGTTAATAAAATTATATTCATATTAATGAAAAATTCTCAATTTACAATAATCTAATTAACAATAGTTGTTGAATTTAGTACATCAATTTTAATAAAATATGTTATTATATATACCTAGCCAAGTCATAAATTCTAACACATGTTTAATATAAAATAATTGAAACAAGTTTATTCATTATGTAACAATTTATATACCAAAATGAACTTAACAAAACATAGATTCTTATGACAATAAAGTTCATTTAAAATTACCTCCGTGATTTTGAATGTAGGCCTTCAATATGCGCGGCCAGTCGTCTATCGCAGCACAAACGAGGTCCATGTCAATATCGGCGGCTGCCTTAATCAAGGATGTCTTGAGTGACTTCAAATTGGGATGAGGCTTTAAGCACGCCTTTTCTTCCAAGTGTTGCCATATCTTGTAATCTAATGGACTTAAATCTGGACTGGAGGAGGGCTAGTCTTCGTGCCGGGTGAAGTCGATTTCACGCGCCGCCAGCCAGTCTTGTGTGCTCTTCGCTCTATGAGCTGGCGCCGAATCTTGTTGGAATACCCAGTGCCTGTTATTGAACATGGTATGGGAAACAGGTTCCACAAGGTTCGTCAGGACTGTATTTTGAGACACAACTGCATTCGTTATTACACCTTTTTCACAAAAATGTACCTCTGTTAAGCCCCAATAAGAAACTTTCAACCATACCATGAGCGAGGATAGAAAATGACCTCGTTGGACACGCGGAATTCGGTTGCTCGCTTCTTCACTATTGTGTGCGTACACCTTATCATTTTGTTTGTTGTAGCTCTCTTTTACGGTAAATTTTTTTTTTCTTCGATATGCCCGAAGCCCTAAGTCTTCATTTAACACCCTTTTCACCGTGGTTCTGCTTAACCCCATCTGAAGGGCCAACAGTTTCTGCTTACGTTTGGGATTTCTTTGAATTCGCGCCTTCACAGCTTTTATCACTGCTGGAGTCCTAACAGACCGAGGGCGACCACTTCTTGACCTGTCATCTATACTAGAGTCTTCATTGTATTGTTTGATAGTACGATAAACGAATCTTTTGGTTATATTCAAGTTTTTCAGTATGTCAAAAATTTGAATTGGCGCGTAACCGCAATGATGCAAGGATGCAACGCAATAACTGCAACATTGATTTCATTGATTTTCCAATAAAAATACTAATTTGAATTGAATTATAAAATAAATATGTAAAAAAGAATCTACGTAATTTTTTTTTTCATATAATCTACCTTTTGCAAGGACCTGGGAAGTAGAGATATTATTTTTATAAAATTGATTGATGATATTGTGTTTTGCTTTAGTTATGCAAGCATAACATGCGAATGAGCAGAATATTTTCCATGTCGTCCAAAGATTTACTAGGAGAGATATGATCCTTTTTTCTATGCCATGAAATGAAATGAAATTTATTTATTCACACAAAACAAAGTAGATATATTTTGGTGGTGATTTACATTTAGTTTTTCCATTTTGCCAACGACAGGGCATGTGAATGTCAAACTTAATTTAGTTCTAAAATTTATATGTACTTATGTCATTTTATTTATTCTATTGTAAGTCAATTTTCGTTTCTAAATATTCTGTAACTGAGTAAAAACATTTCGTTATTAGCCACATTATAAGCTTCCTTTTAAATATAGGCAAACTAAGTTCCGTTTACATTCCAAAA
Organism: Chilo suppressalis; assembly: GCA_902850365.2. NCBI lineage: Eukaryota > Metazoa > Arthropoda > Insecta > Lepidoptera > Crambidae > Chilo > Chilo suppressalis. The sequence goes on along the minus strand of OU963894.1, from coordinate 60,643,600 downwards.
TATAAATAGAGGCAAGTGTAAGTAATTTTAATTTCGAAAATAGCTGCCTGCATGATGTCATTTGCGGGACATCGCTTAAAGCTCGGACGCATTGTTTTTGGGATATAAAAGCTCTGTTAATGTCCGACGAATTTCCCCATAAGAGTATACCGTATTTAAGACTGGATGCAACATATCCGTGATAAGCCGTTAGAGCTGCGTTTTGGTTAACAAGTCAATTAAACCGCCACAATGCATACGCAAACCTATTTATCTTAAACAGATTTTTTTTATGTGATTCTTCCATGAACACTGGTTATCTGTCACCATTCCTAAAAATTTTAGTGAATTTGATTAAATGATAGGATTGTCATGTATGCTTAAACTTATATTATTTGATTTCCGTTTTCTATTAAAAATGTCATATACTTAGTTTTATTTATATTCAAATTTAATTATTATTTTTGAGCCAATTAGAAATATTATTTATGACAAAGTCATGAATAAATTAAAAAAAAACTAATTATGACAGTTAACAGTGTTGCCATTCGTAATAATTCAAGTGCCACGACTCACTTGTCAGACTCTACAAACCAAAAGATTTTTATACCACTTTAAGCAGACTTAGAATAGGTCATTGCCTTTTTAAAGATCACCTGTCCCTATTCAAGATGGTCAGCTCACCTGTTTGCAACTTCTGCAACATAAATAATTATTTATGTTTATATTATTTATGATTATAATCAGTCCCTGGACCATATCTTTTTCTTTCGCGGTTCATCTCAAGTACAGAGAAATTTGCTGCTTCAAGACCTTCGAAGTACTTTTGGCGAAGAAACCATCCCGCGCGACTTGAGAAAACTTTTCCAAAATAACGACACCTACATTCCTTTATACAAATTTGTAAAAGCTACAATCAAAACATTTTAAGAAAGAAAAGTTTACAGACAGGGCTGTATGGACTCAGAATCCTTTGCCCGCCCCAAAAGAGACAAATTGACCAAAAAAAGTGCCGTCATCCGTCATCAGTGCTGTCATATCTACCAACTTTTTGGTAGATCTACCAATTTTCACTTCAGTCTACCTATCTACCACCCTAGACCTAAAAACTACCTATTTTTTTAATTAGTTTGACATATCACCACTTTGAATTATTTTTATATCGACGAGCGATGTTGCTATGTATTGCGTGAGCCACGCAACGATGCGTCAAGCATACATAGAGTCCAGGCCATAAACCACAAAAAAAACGTCAGCTACAGTTCGTCATGAGTTCGGCGTTCGCACAATTTCGCGCCCATATTTTACTATTCCTACTGTGGCCTATTCCCGGTTGGTTTGTTGCGTAATCAATGTTCAATCTTTGCTCCTGTTTTATTGAAAAAATTAATTAACTGCGTATTAACGGTGCTGATTGCTGTTTGTTCTTTGTTGCGTGCATTTATTTATATAATGGATTCTGACAGCAGCGAAAGCGATAGGATCTACGTTAGGAACTCCGCCACGAAAACCTAGAAAAAGGTATGACCAAAAATATTCGAAATTATGGGAGAAAGGCATGGAATTTGCAGGTTGGCTTCAAGAAATTACTAAGGGTGACGGATATTTTTATTGCAAATCATGTAGGTGTGATCTGAAGTGTGCTCTGCATTGCATTGATTGCATTTTTAATCTTAAAAAATCTTCTAAATTGAGGTGGTAGATCTACCAATTTTGCATTTTACATTCTACCAACTTCTACCAACATTTGGCACATAATCTACTAATTTTCTAAAATTCGAGTTGGCAGCACTGTCCGTCATCACGAATCACGAGTCTTCTTTTTCTGGAGTTTTTGGCGGGATTTCATGGATCGCTGTTGGCGTCTTATTTTAATTATTCTTAAATTTGTTCATAGTGGATATTGTGAAATAAAATTGGTGTGATTTTGTGTTACAACTGTCTGCGCAACTGAAAAATTAGTAGAATCTTTAAAATATACGCTATGCCGGTCAAGTGGACGTGAGAATTTTATTGTAGTATTAACTACCTCACAGAAGCTTATCGAAAAAGCCAACTCGATATATTTTGTGCCAAACACTCCAAGAAGCATTAGAATGCGTCACACTCACATTCTAATGTAAAAAGAAAAAGAAGATTAATACAAAAATAAGACGATGGCTGCATGGCTATGCCTTTGCCTTTCTCAATAGAGAAGAATAGAACTAAATAAAAAAAATGAGTCTTCTTCATCTTCATATTCTTTTTTGTGGATCACGCGTCTAAAAACTCTTGTTTCATTTGGTTTGTTTTTAATTTTTTGACGGCTAAGGTCAAATTCATTTAAAACGAAAATGATTTATCCAAATAAAATAATCATAAGGTCTGTAATGTAGGTGTTGTGATAATCGTGTTGTGTGTAGTGGTGTTATGTAGGAATTTCATTACACAGCAACTGACGAATTTTACTTCTATGGTTATCTTTGTTGTGCGATATTTGAAACTGAAATGTAATTGGCTACCACACACCGCTCACTAATTGTTCTCTTGAGAATGTGATCTAAGTAACAAACTTGTCTCTAAGCTACCCCATGTTCAGCAAAGTATGAGTTATTTTTAAACATTCTTTATCTGTGAACATTGTGTTTATTGATGTGTAACATCTTTCCTCTCGGTTTCCTGCAATTTGTGGGAGTGATTTCGTGAAATGGGACAGAAGTGTGTAATAGGAAGTTGCGAAAGCGTGTGTTATTTGATTTTAGAACATAATGTTCAAATGGCTTATTCCTTTTGTAGTAGGTTTTATTTCTTTCTTTACTAATATAAGGTGAGGTTTCAAATGTTACATATCATATGCGACTATTATGAGGCTTGCTCATTCTTTTTTGGCTAATGCAGAACTAAGTCACTAGATCCGGATTTTATTGAAATCAGCGTTAAGTCCATTCAATGGGAAAATAAGAAAAGAGGTTTTTAAATCAGTCCTAATATAATACAGGTTCGTATTGCATATTGCGATTAAAACACTAACAAATGTATTGTTTACTACTATAAGAAATTTACTTTATATTGAAAACAGTCATCATCGTTGCAAATAATACAAATCAACTCAGTTTTTTTTTCTGCAAATATCTGTTAATGTTTTCTATTAATCCATTATTGTGATAACAATTGCTATATGTAATGGATTAATGGAAACACATAAAATAAATTTTGCAGACAAAAATGTGAGTCAATTTATATCAAAAACTAATAAAGATTTACTGGGTTTTCACTGTACATAGAAGATTAAGTTTATATTATATTCCACATGCAGGGTCTTTGAACCACCTCTCTCTCGCTCTCTTTTATTCCCTCGTGTTTGTTGCTTTCTAGGCCACTTTTGTATAGGAGGTAAACATTTACTATGGTACTGCGGTACAAAACATGCGTTTTCGCCTAAAATTTTTAGTGGGAGGGGGGGGGGAGTCGTGGAGACACATTAAAACCACAGCTAATGCTGGCCTTCTTTTGGACGCTTCCACACATCAGAGTTCAAGGAAATGAAGATGCTGATGCTCTTTGTACTGCTGTAGTGAGAAACAACAGATGTGCTGTGAGAGATATAGCTGTACCATATACAGATCATGCCTAACCTCAAACCAGAAATCAAGACCCAATGGCTCGACCACTGGAAGATATCTCTGCAAGAAAGGAAAATGGCTTGGAGAAATTCAGAAAGACATATGTGCCTCTTGGTTTGATAAAGGACAGTACAAAACAAGAGATTTTTATACCACTATAAGCAGACTTAGAATAGGTCATTGCCTTTTTAAAGATCACCTGTACCGGTTCAAGATGGTCAGCTCACCTGTTTGTAACTTCGCAACATAGATAATCAGTCCCTGGACCATATCTTTTTCTTGCGCGGTTCATTTACTGGGTTTTTGCTGTACATAGAAGATATAGTTTATATTATATCCCACATGCAGGGTCTTTGAACCACCTCTCTCTCTTTTTTATTCCCTCGTGTCTGTTGCTTTCTAGGCCATGGTTTCGGTAGTTGTCCCACACACTAAGGTAAAAAATGAATAGTCTCTTTGTAAGCATTTTAGAATTTGGTTTTTTTTTTGTCTCTATGATTTGTTGGCTCTAGAGTAACACCACCCGCCCCCGAGTACTATTAGGAGGGAGGGTAAATCTTTTTTTAAATTAAAACTGAAAAAATCTCTTTGTTGCAGCTGTGCAACATTGCAATTGCAACAATGTTTGGGAACAGAAATAATGCCAGTTGTAATAATGATTTAGATTAGTAATGATTTTGTATGAACACAGGTTTTATTTGGGTGATTCTCAGTTAATAGGTAATTGGTTGTATGGAAGCAGCGGCACAGCAAAAAGTGTCGATATATATACATATAACTAAACCACTACTTTTATCGAGACATGATTTTAAGATGATCAGTATTTTTTTTTATTTATTCTCTTTTTACGAGACACCAGGGGAGATACTGAGTACAGGGTAAAGACAAGATGAACAGGGGAGATACTTTTGTGAGCAGGGAAGAGACTAAGGAATAAAAACACATAGTTAATATATAGAATCAACATTATTTTTATTTTTTAATAATTATATTTATTATTTAAGGTAATCAGACTTTTATGAGCTGTGAGGTCTCTTTTGAATACTTCAGTTGAATATCACAATAGTAAATTACAGTAAAGAAACATAAAATTCAACCATCAATAGGCAACAATCAAATAAAAGAAACAAAAACCTTTCATATTTCTAGGAACCATACACTAGTGTGTTTGTTTTTAATCTATACTTATACATATTGCTCTGCTAAGCAAATATTATAGTTAAAAATCCCAGTGAATTACAGAAACAAACATAAAATTCAACCATCAATAGGCAACAATCAAATAAAAGAATCAAAAACCTTTCATATTTCTAGGAACCATACACTAGTGTATTTGTTTTTAAATCTATACTTAAACATATTGGCATATAACAAGTTAAAAAAACTAACTCTAAAAGCCGCGTTCAAAGATATCAATTGGTTCTTTAAAAGCATATGATAAGCGTTGACCTTTCATTTTCTTTTATCGTGCAAACAGTCGGAGTGTTTTGTGGGATTTCAGTGTTTTCTATGCCACTATCACCAATTTCATCATAGGAGACCTCTTCATCAGCTGATGATTCAGTTTAGTTATATTGAAATAATATTTTTAAGCTTTCTTTACCCTTTTAATACCTTTGGTTATTGTACGTGTTTCTTTTTAATGTCGTTTCCTAATTTTTTCTTCTAAAATCCCCTTTAATGGTGTCTTCTTCTTCTTCTTCTTTTTCTTTTTTTATGGCATGCACGGTTTGTGCGTTCAGCCAATGTCAAGTAAAAATTGGGGAAACATTATAGGAAAAAAGGAATCGGAAATATTACGAAATTTGGAAAGGATCAGGATTGTAGAAAATATACATATTTACATTTAAAGTTTAATATTATTGAGCAAAAGGAAAGATATAATACATTTATACACAGATAGGTCATTAGTATGTAGAAGTGTAGCTATATTGGTCGGGAATGGTATATGAAGTGATGTTAAGTCATTGAAAATTAAGGATCTATGGAACAGAGGACAGGAAAACACAATGTGATCAACATTTCCATCATCTAACCCGCAGTCACACCTAGGATTATTTATTATATTGAGTTTGGCAAGATGGGAAGGCACAGACGAATGGCCCAGTCTCATTCTGTTAATCATGGAAGTCTCCGTCTTACCAAACTTCATATTGAAAAACCAAGGTTTAGAAGGAATGTCAGCCTGAATTGCAGCATAAAATTTACCTCTTGTTAGTTTACTATATTTCCACATTTGTTCCCATCCTTCATGCAATACAGATTTAGGAATAGCTAATAAATCTAAACAATAATTCTGGAACGGAAAAACATCGCCACATGATTTAGCATCTCTTGCCAGTCTGTCAGCTAATTCATTTCCAGCTATGCCGATATGGGCAGGAATCCACGCAAATTCTATATGCTGACCATTTTTGATACATTCCTGTGTCATTTGTCTAATATTAAAAATGATAGGGGAATAATTTTTCAATTTAAATGGGAACTTTTCTAGTGATTGTAAGGCACTTTTTGAATCTGAAAATATTACAGCAGATTTAAGTTTCATGATTTTAATGTATTCAACTGCTTTAAAAATACCAAAACATTCTCCTGAATAAACCGACGATTCTGGAGGAAGTTTAACTTTTTGCACAATATTATACTGAGAATGATAAACTCCTATCCCAACACACGTAGTCGATAAATGTTTAGAAGCATCGCAAAATATATGGTGGAAATAATTAAATACAGTATTAATAATATGAGAAAATTTTAATTTAGCATTCAAATCATATTTGTCTACTAAATCATAATGCACGACAGGAGAATAAGTTAAAGCTTCAAACGGAACATTAAACATAGGAAGGAAATTAGAACTGTATGTGGGGGCAGAAAGTGAAGCAAATCTTCTATAACTAATTAAAAGACATGGTAGAGATTTATTGGCGCAATAACTAGAAGTTTGAATTTTTTCATTGAGTACTATAAGTAAAGAAAGCAATGGATGATTAGAAAATTGCATTGTACGAACAAAGAACTTGTCGCAGATGAATTGCCGTCGCAATACTAAAGGAGGTTCACAGCATTCTACTTGCATAGAGTTTATTGGACTCGACTTCATGGCTCCTAATATTATTCGAAGGGCTTTACTCTGAATTTTATCTAGTTTATTAAAGGCTGTTATATTTCCTGGTTCTAGCAAAAAGGAGCCATAATCTAAAATGCTTCTTATTAGAGCATTATAGATCAATTTCAAAGAATACGAGTGAGCACCCCACCAAACTCCTGACAGGCACCTTAGCATGTTCAATAAGCGTTCACATTTGTTAACAACGTATTTGCAATGGCGGTTGCCAGTAAGCTTAGAATCTAAGACGACGCCCAAAAATTTGACGTGGTCCGCAACTGGAATTAGAGTGTTATCGTAAGTAAGAGAAATGGGATTGACTTTATTCTTGCGTGAAAAAATAACAACAGAACTCTTAGAAGCAGAAAGTTCCAAACCATTAGAATCCATCCAACTTTTTAAATTTAACAATGCTGCTGACAAAAATTTCTGCGACTCATTGATGGATTTATTAATATTATACAACAAAAGGTCATCGGCATACTGAAGTATCTTAATATTGTTGTTTGAGCAAATAGTGTTTTCTAAATCGTGCGTGTAAATATTATATAAACTAGGACTAAGCACAGATCCCTGTGGAAGGCCCTTAGAAACTGTCCTGGAAAAGACAACATCATCGTTGTATATGTTTATAATACGGTCTGACAACATTTTAATAATAATATTAGTGATGATAGGGGGAACATGTAAAGATTCTAGTTTATATTTGAGTATATCCAATAAAACATTGTCATACGCGGAAGACAAGTCAACAAATACAGCTACTAACGAATTGTTGTCTGCAAAAGCTATGCGAATATCTGTGGTAAGGATAGAAATATTATCAAGAGTGCTTTTACCTTTCCTAAACCCATACTGGGTATTAGAAAATAATCCTTTACTCTCAATAAACCATTCTAAACGATTTTTAATCAAATGTTCCATTAATTTTAACAAAACTGACGATAAAGCGATGGGACGATATGAAAAAGCTTCAGATGGATTTTTTCCCGGTTTTAAGATGGGCAACACTGTTTGCTGTTTCCAAGATGGAGGAATATTACCCGAGATCATCACAGAATTTATTACGTCTAAATAATATTGTAAAGTACTGTTGCAAACATTTTTAAAATAAGCATACGGGATGCCATCACTCCCAGGAGCACAATTCTTACAATTGAGGATTATACCCCTCAATTCGTATAATGTAAACAACGGAGTATCAATGTCAGATAGGTTATGTGATATGAAAGAAGGAATGTTATTAGCTACCCAAGGGGGAGCTAATTTGTCAAGAAACGGATTAATTAAAGCAGGTGGGATTGATGAGGATGAATTATTAAAGGAAGACGATTTAAATCTTCTAATATTTTGCCATACAAGACTAGGAGGGGTATTGGGAGAAATCGAACTGCAGAATCTACGCCACCCATCGAATTTCTTTTGTTTAAAGAGCTTTTTGCATTTTTTTATTAGTTCTGACATACTTTCATAATTACTTATAGTCATATCTGCTTTATACCTTCTCTCAGCAGCTTTTCTTTCATTTACAGCCTGAGTACAATCGCTGTCCCACCAAGGAGGGGAAGGAATTTTATTAGAGGAGCTTTTTTGTGGGAAAGTCTCATTAGCAGCATCATAAAGAACTTTACTTAATTCATCTGCAGCTGCCGGCTCAGTTCCACAATGTATATGCGGAAGGGAGGATAGTTTTGCCTGAACAGAAAGCCTGAATTTCTCCCAGTCTTTACTTTCTTTATTTGGAAGTCTATGTTTGAGATGAGAAATGCGACGAGTGGTTACAGGTTTAGAAAAAGGAAAGGATATTATAATTGGATAATGGTCACTACCATAGCAAGAAGAAAGTGTATCCCATGTTACGCCAGATGCAAGACTTGGTGAACATAAAGATAAATCAACTGCACTATTATTTTGTCCAGGTTTTGTTATTCGAGTGTTTCTACCAGTGTTCAAAATGCAGATGTTTAAATTGTCAATAAAATCTAATAATATTTCCCCATAATTGTTTGTAATGGAACTCCCCCATGTTTGATGGTGACAATTAAAGTCACCTAAAACCATATAAGGTTTAGGTAATGTATTTAATATTTGATTTACTTCATTTAAAATGTTTATAGAAGGGTGAGAAATATATATGGAAACAAAACATATGTTATAGACCTTAACAGCCACTATAGAAATATTTTCATGATGAGTGGGTAAAGAAATAGGAGTAAAAGGGACTGATTTTTTAATGAGAATAGCTACACCACCGCAGCCATCATGCCTATCTTCACGGAGAGCAATATATCCATAAGCTTTTAGCTTATGATGAGATTTTAGCCATGTCTCGGATAAAACAAAGATAAAAGGATCATATTTATTAAGAAGGAAAATTACATCACTTATTTTGTTATGAATACTTCTGCAATTCCATTGTATGATTTTAGCTTTGTTGTCCATTTTGAAGAACTTTGATTAAATTTGATATTAAAGAATCAGCGTTGGACGGTGAAGGAGAAGTAGATTGTGAGTTAGTGTTAAAATGAGCTAGAAAAGAGAGCAGTAATTGGATTATGTCATTAATAGACATTTGAGACTTATTTACATCCTGATGACTGAATCCACAACCATCAGAAGGTAAAGGACAGTCATAATCCTTAATAAGAGCCTTGTGAGATTCAGTATCATAGCCATGAAGTTGTTTTGGTGGTGCACGAGGCTTTAAAAATACAGTCTTTTTATATGATGAAGTTGTGGGTTTATTGTTAGATTCAATGTTGGATGGAATAGTTTTGAGAGTAGAGGATTTGGCAAAATTGTTGGAGGTAACATTGGAATATAATTTACTAATTCTAGGGTAAGACTTGGAGGCTTCAACATACGAAACACAGTTATTAGCCATGTAGACTTTAATCTCTTTTTGGCGGATATACTCTGCACAAGATTTATTTGTAGCAAAATGTGTACCTTCACATGAACAACAGAAAGCTTCACATTCTTCTGTATCACAAGAATCACCTACATGATTCCCACCACACTTGAAACATCGCGGTCTTGATCTACATTGTGTTTTTGTATGGCCAAAGCGGCAGCAGTTATAACACTGTATGGTTGGGTAAATATATAAGTCCACAGGCAATGAATTGTAACACATAAAGATCCGTTTAGGGAGAATTTGACCATCAAAAGTAACAACAATTGATTGAGTGGGCTTCCAGATTACAGAGCTTTCTTGGTAAACTTTATAATTAATACGCCTTACTTTGATTATTTTACCACAACCAATAGGCACTGAAATATTTTCTATTATCTCTTCAGGGGACCATTCCACAGGAACACCACGAACTAGACCCATCCGTGTTACATTAAATGTAGGTATAAAGGCCTTCATTCTGTTAGCTTCTAAAATTTTATTGCAAATGAAGGAGTTAGCTGCCAAGTGAGTTGAAAAAGATAATGTGATTTTATTACGGCCGATAAGTTTCACACTACCATTAACAATGTTATCGAACTTGTTCTTTTTAAGGAAGTTTCCAAATGACACAGGATGAATTGATGTGTTATCATTTGGCTCATTCTGTATTTTATGAACATGTACCACAAATGGAGAATTATCAGTAGAAGTATAGAGGTTGCGACCTATGGGAGAAGGAGTAACTGTGGGTTGAAGAACAGTGGAAGATGATTGAGGATCAGAAACGTCTTGTGACTTTTCTGAACATTCGACTTGAGGCAAAGAGAGTTTTTTCGGTGATAATTCATGACATATGCAACTATTCATTTCCGAACCTTGGTTTCTGCGTCGTTTTTTATTGCATTGCTTGCATACGTGTATGCGACTGCGTTTCAAAGTACGTCCATTAATTGATCCATCCGTTTCCATGCCAGATTCATTGGAAACAGTAATATAAAGTCCAGCCGGGGGAACTTTGTCCCCCGGCTGCCCCCCATCAGGGGGATCGTTCATTAATGAAAACTATGCAACTTACCTAAGCTCCTTCTATGTACAAAAATTATGAAATATATACAAAATTACATACAACTTATATACAAATATACAATTCTGATCACTTTTAAGACTAAATAATAAATAAAAATCACCAAAGCCAAAAAACGCGCCCGCCAAGTTCAACGTTTCCCGCCTTTTTGACCCTTTAATGGTGTCGCAGTAAGTATTTCCGATTGTTGAGCTATGCTTTTTTTTTTGCTTTTGCTTTTTCAATCTAAGGTAAAGAAGTCAATTGTGTGAATATGCAATTTAAAGATCCATTGGTGTCGATTCTGGCAGGATTCTCTAAACTTAAAACTAAATTTAACATCAGTCTGTCCTTTTCACTCTGTATAGAGAATGACAAAGATACACTGTTGTCAAATTTAAGTTTAGCTTTAGAGAATCATGCCAGAATTGTCACCTTTGTCAGTATTATTTTGTTCATTCGTCATGACCTTGCTTGTTGACGGTTGTTGTTCCAAATCGTCTCTGGCCCTGTTAGTCGTTGCTGTCACATCTTTGTTCGAAAGTTCACTTACAACTTCCTCTTCTACAGTGTCTAATATGGGGCCAGAAAATTCTTCAACGACAGGAGCGTCAGAAATATCAAATAATTCTTCGTCATTGTATTTATGCAGATTTAACCCTTAAATGCGCGATTTTTTAATTTATTTTCAAAAAAATATTTTTAGCTCTATTATGGTCTAAAAAGTAAGGGAAAAGTAGTAAAAAAATTCAAGAACTTAATTACAGCCGGTAAACTGAAAATAATCTTATGTTGCATATCTGCAACTGTGCGCGCTCATCACATATTCGTATATATGGGAAACGAAGTATGAAAAAGAAACTGAATATCATTGTATTACTTTATTTATTCCTTATGAAATTTATAAAAACAATTATTATCCCTATTGTAACATAAACTTACTCTACATTTATCACAATATGTGTATGTGTAACCCTTGCAGTTTGGATATTTGCACCTTGATCGATCACCCCATTTCTGCCAATGATCGACATTATCTAGGTGCACGTCTTTTGGAGGCATAGTTTGCGCCGGCCCACGTTTCTTTTTTAGTTCGAATTCAGATTCCAAAGAAGAAGAGCTAGGGCGACCCCTTTTATTTCCATTTGTCTGTGGACCAAGATTGCATAAGGCATTTGCTAACTCTAGCCTGTAGTTACACAGGTTCAATGGTTTTCTGGTCGGGTTTGCCCGCTTGAGGGTTCTTTTGTATAATAACCATGAATTTATGACGGTCATATCTAAAAGATGGAAAAACAGGCGATTTGGTTTTGTCGAGTCCCTCAAACAGCTTTTTATTTTGAGCTTTGAGATTCTCCACGATTTCACCGTCAAAGTGATATGCCATTAAATTTTTTATCTTTATCAGGGGGTTTGCCTTTTTGACCGTTTTCACCTCCAACGACTCGTCTGTTTCAATTTGGTTTGCATCATCCTGAGATTCGCAGCTGAGCATCACCTTACGGTCCCTGGCCTTCCTGACACGGTCCACTTTGAGACCCGTTGTCTTGAAGTCGAGGGAGCGCCTGATGGTCTCAATAACCCCATCCCCGGTTTTGGTTGGGTCTATACTGGTGACAATGATTGAATGCTGCGGGGTTTTAAGTTGTTTTGCGCTGGACTTTGTTGCTTGGTGGTTGCTCCTCCGTTTGCTTGGTTAAATATTTACTATTGTAGAATTCGAGAGTGGTCTTGAGCTCCTTAGCGCCTCCGGATATTTCTGCCACTTCATTCCTTAAGGGATCAAGCAATCTTTCAATTTTGGTTGTGACCTCTGCCAGCGCCATCTCGGAACCCAAGCCCATCTCGGATCGACCTGGAAGCCCATTTGTGAGGACGACGTCCCTGACCTCCTCCACTCCCTCCCGCAACTGTCTATTTGTATTGATTATTGGAGCTAGTGATGTGTTAACAACTTCCCTTAGCTCTTCGCCAGTGACAGGTCTGAGTTGAGTGAAGTCATGTCGGAGCTGCTCCACGTCCTCTCTCATCCTGGATAGCTCAGTTTTCATGCCCGTGATGACCTCGTTTTCTGGTTTCTGTTTTCCTCGTCTGGGGGGTCTCTGGTGGCGGCGAACGGTCCCCTCCAACCTGGCCGCTGGACTTCTCCAGCTTGAGGTAGTAAAGTTCCGTTGCCAGCTGTGATATATTTCGAAGCTCTGGGGGGGGGGGGGGGGGGTGCACAGCCACGCTCTCTTGGACCGGTGCCTGTCTCTGGGTCTTATCCTGATCTTTTACTTCAAGGTGGATGGACTGCTGCTGGTACCGGTCCATGCCTGCTTGGTTTCTTGGAAGCGCTCATCAAAGCTATCCTGCATACGCCGCATTTCCCTGTTGTGGGCTCTCTCCACACGAACCAGCTCTCTCGCGGCTCTTGTTCTCTCAACCTCCAGGTTTAACCTTTGGCGATTTCGAGAATCCGCCAGCGCGATAACTAGCTCGTACAGATTCCCAAGGCACTCGACGGCCGTAGCTCTCAATTCCCTTTTGAGGGTTTTCGAGCTTCAAGCGCCTCTTTGCCCACCTGCAGGTATTTGCGTGCCCGATCTGTGGCAAGGTCTTTGCTCACCCCTGTGTGGATTCCTGTGGGGGGAAGCATACTTATCCTTCCCGCCTGACTCCACGTCTGTCCAGTCAGAGGCGGTGCTGGAGTTCTCCCTTCGTGAGATTGTTGGGTTATGTGTATAGAGTATGCCTGTTTTTTTTCGGATTTTTTTGAAGTATATTTTTTTCATGTATTTATTTATAATTTGTGTATTTGTATGTCCTTTCCTCCTTTTAAGTAGTTATTCATTTTAAACAAACAAACTTACATGTCCAGTGAAAAACAAGTAATAAATAAGCACTTCTAAAAAACGGAAAAACATTAAAATTCCATCGCGGGTCAACGACCGACCGCGCCCGCCAGCTTTTGAGTGAGTAGGTACCTAGAGCTCAGCTGACTCGTTTGATTCCACACAATACAATAAAATAGTCTTAGATGCCTTTATTGAAATTGTAATAATAAGCACAAATGTCATCTTCTCTTAAGCAGAGAAAAACTTTAAAAGTTAATAATAATTTTGTCACGATTGGAAATAGGCAAATGTTAAATAAAAAGAAATACTTATTGCAGTTCAATACTTGGGTCAGAATGAAATTTATAACCAGGTATTCAAAAGTACTTACGAGACCGGCGATGTAGGAAAGTACAACGAGGAACATATTCATTTTTTTCACTAGAACTTTTTATCAAATCGATCACACTAGTAGTACACAATTAGTTGTTTCTAATCAAAAAGTATTTACACTAGCAATAAAAAGAGACTTAAATTATTATCTGCAAAATTGTTGCTCTAAACCACCATTTTGCTGCAAACAAAGGTATGCATGTTTGCGGACGTGTCTTTTCACCTTTTTTTGAAGTGCCCCTATCACTACTCACTGCACAAAATGCAACTTCTATGGTTTGGGGACTCATTCGTAAACCAAACCTACTTCGTCACACTCGCGATAGCAGTACACCATCTCTAAATATTCTTGGTTCGTATACCGAGGCATAATGAAATTACCACAGTGTATGTCACTAAGTCAAAAGATGCGCACGCCCACGCGCGATTGATATACTTGCGACTGCGTTTTGCATGCAATCAAAGCAAACCACCGCGTGCGGGGAAGAGGGGAGGTGGTCGGAATTCACATCATCAAAGACGCCGCAACCGGCGCTAGTTGCCAGCGTGCGGCGCGCCGCCCGCCCGTGCTTGCCGCAAAACAACATATTATTATGTGTGTGTTTGTGTGTGTGACTGTGGCTGTGATTAAATGTGTTGGGAATTTCATGACGTGGGCAAATCAGACACGAAGAGTTCCTTCCTTCACTAAGCTCGTAAGTTATACCGATTTGCTCTGTATGATTTTTCCCAATTTTAAATAAGCCGTTTGTGCTTAAGTTTTAATTAAACGAGGCAACTAACATTAACAATAAAAAAGAAGTTCTTACACTAACAGATAGGCTTTACCGATTTAAAATCGTGACAGTCATATTAACTTTATAGGATTTTTAATTGCTCTAACAGAAGATTTATTTTATTGATTAATTACCTGTGCTTTATGAAATAATATTCAAAGGTATTGTGTATCAGTGAATAAATAATTATAATATAGCATCTAAGACTATTTTATTGTAATGTTTTTAAATAGTGTGGATCAAAGCGGAGAGTAGGTAAGCGCCGAGTCATCTGTGCGTGTAGTAGGTACCTACACAGGCGGCCGCCGGTCGTCGTCCCGACCGGCGCTGATATGTAGACGTGTTTAAAATGAATAAATTACTCATAAGGAAGAAATGACAAAAAATAACCAAATAAAAAATTAAAAAACGAAAAATTTTATTTTAAAAAATCCGAAAAAAAAAAACAGGCATACACTATACACGTAACCCAACAATCTCACGAAGTTTCATAGAAACATTCAATTTCACCCTGTATTTACACAAAAAAGGATTACAATAAAAAAGACACACACACACACACACACATACAAATACACATGTCAACATTTTCTAAAATTAGGCACATTACAATATGAACAATAATACACGGGCATATAACAATCGCTATTTGCAGCTACGTATTCATAATACTGAATACATAGTTTGTAACATAGAAATACATTCGCACAGTTATCGCAATAAGTCAACTTAGCATCACCGGCAACGGGAAAAGCAGGCACGAAAAAACAAACATAAATCATAGAATAGGGTTCCCGAAACTGGGAAATCGTATTATTAAACATAATCTTATTGTTGTTATTAATAAATATTCTAACACTAGAGTCATCACTAAAAGGTAACGAATGACGGGTAAACAATCGTGGTGAAGGAGGGAGAGAAGAAAGCGGCGGCGGCAACGACGGCGACGATGACAACACATCGACGGACACCACCGGGCAAAATGGCGACGATGGCGAAGAGGACAGCGACGAGGGGTGGTCGTATGATAGTTGATGATGTTGTTGTTGTTGTTCTTCTTGTTCAAGAACTACGTCTTCGGTATTATGCAAATTAGTAACACGATCATCATCATCATCATCATCATCATCACCATCACCAATGTGTAATGTGGATACATCTTCTTCGTCTTCTTCGAACAATAAACGTACATACCGCATTCTACTACAGATGACTTGTCCATAAATTTCGTGGAGTGCATTTGAATCTCGAGTGTTAAGTTCTCTGACGATCTCAAAACACGAGCATGTGTATCATGCAGGAAATTAAAACGGGCCTTGAGATAATATGGAGTAAAGGGATTAAACAATATACTGTAGAGAAGGGAAAGGATATGCATGTTCCGGCGAAGTGCGGAAATCGGAAACATGATCATATTTGCGCAAGCCAAATATGAACCTAATACAAAAGTTTTGAAGCCGCTCAAGTTTATTCAGTTGCTCCTCAGTTAGGTCTAGATAGCTGACATCGGCATAGTCCAAGATTGGTAGGAGAAGAGATTCTGCAAGCGCAGTTTTAGTAGCAATTGGAAGAAAATTACGTAACCTTTTCAAGGAACCAGCTGCAGCAAAAATTTTACGGCTTGCTTCCTGTATTTGAGATGCCCAAGTAAGGTTTTTATCTATTATAACCCCCAAATTTTTTACTTGGTTACTAGGTGACAAAGTATTACCATCGAATTTAATCGTTGGTTAACGTGCCCAGTCGATTATATTGGTCATTGCGGGGCTGCCAATTAAAATAACCTGAGTCTTCAGCGGATTGACTTTTATGCCATAAGACTTGCTTCATTCACAAATAAGTTCCAGATCGCGGTTGACTGTGGTAATTGCAGAGAATAGTTGATCAGGTGAAGCATGATAATAGATTTGCAAATCATCTGCATAAAGGCGGTAGGATGAAACTAGTTTGGATGTAATGGAATTGATAAATATAGCAAAAAGTAATGGAGATAAAACGCCACCCTGTGCTGCCACAAGCAGAAATATCACACCAGGAGGAAAATAAATCCTCAATGTGAATTCGCTGTCGGCGACCAGACAGGTAACTACGAAACCAGTCAATCACTGCTGGAGATATGTTAATAGAACGTAATATGCCATGTAAAATGTCAAAGTACACGGTGTTAAATGCGTTGGAAAAATCAAGTAAAGAGAGAACCGTTACTTTTCCATGTTCATCATCATTAACTTCCTTCGATGTCGAAGGTTGTGCAGGTTTTTTTTTTGCTTTCTTCATTATTGGGCGTTTGAGATTGTGTACCTTTTTTTTCTTCTTCTTTATTATTCTGTTCCGACGTTAATGGTTGTGTAGATTTATTTTCATTTTCAATCGCATCATTGGATTGATCATTATCATCATCCCATTGATCATCATTATCATCCATATCTTCTTCGAGTGATGTTTCGAATAATTCATCAAGATCAACAGGAATATCTTCAAACTCTTCCCCGAACAAACGACGAACACATTTTACTTTGTCCAATTTGGTCGAAATATCTTCCGCACTTGTTGTTGGTGTTGTGTTTTCTTGATTTGCCATGGTTTTTTTGCGATGTTCTGTCGAGCTGACCGTTGTTACGATGTGATATGCGTAGATGCAGTTCCTTGCAATGACTGCTCTCTGCAGTTTGCGTTCATCCTTTTATATGATTATTGTTCACCTTTATGTGACATTGTGTGCAATGTGCAAGAAGCACATGCATGCGGTTTGCATCGTCGTATCGGCAATGTAATGTCTGGCATGACTCATATGATGATGCAATATGTTGAAATCAAATACGGGTCATTGTGACGTAGTAGGTGACGTTGTAGTAGTAGGGAGGATGATGTTGGAGTGAGTGAGACGGATGATGATGGAGCGAGATGACAAGAAGCGTGTATACCTAACCTAACCTAATTGGATTTTAAATGATACTATAATTAATTGATTAAACATTTTATTGATTACATTGTGTTAATTAAAAACCCTTATACAGGGTGGGCCATGAATTAGTTAACATTTGAAAAAATCGTATAAAAAAAACCATTTAACATATTTTAGAAATCGTTTATTTACGAGAAAGCTAATTAGTTGTAATTTATTTTTTAAAAATTATTTCGTCTAAATGACCACTGTTTCGGTTTTTGCACTCATCTAAGCGAGTCCTAAAGTTTTCGAATACTCTTCTGCAAAGAGGCCGCGAGATCGCCGACATCTCTTCGATGATTTTTTCTTTAAGTTGACGCAGTGTATTCGGTTTATCAATGTAGACACGACTCTTTAAATAACCCCATAAAAAGAAGTCTGCTGGTGATAGATCTGGACTTCTGGGTGGCCATGGGATGTCACCCCGTCTGGATATCAGCTTCTCCGGAAACATGTCTTTGACCACCGGCAAGGACTCGTTCGATGTGTGACACGTGGCTCCATCTTGTTGAAACCATGTGTTACGATTATAGCCAGCAAATTCCAGTAGCATCGGTGCTAAGAACTCCCGTAACATTTTCACATACTCGGCAGAATTAACAGTAACTGAACGGCCTCGAGAATCTTCAAAAAAGTAAGGTCCGATGATTCCTTTTGCTGAAATTGTAGCCCATACCTTGGGAGAGTGAAGTGGCCTCTCATGTTTAGCTTTAGGATTTTCGCTGCTCCAATACCTGCAATTCTGTTTGTTTACATGTCCATTTAGGTGGAAATGGGCTTCGTCAGAGAATAAGATGTTGTGAAAATTACTGAATCGAGTTAACATTGTTTCGGCATATGACTTACGCAAATTTAAATCATTAGGGTTTAGTTCTTGCACTAGCTGGATCTTATATGGATGTAATTTCAAATCTAATTTCAAAATACGGCGTAATGATGTGCGGGATAATCCTAATTCAGCCGAACGTTTGCGTGTCGATAAATTTGGATCACGTCGAACAGAAGCGGAAACTTGCTGCACGTTCTCTTCGCTCCGAGAAGTCCGCGGGCCGCCGGTTTGTTTCACATTCAGTGTAGATCCCGTCTCTTCGAACTTCTTCACCCATTTCTTTATTAAAGGAGCACTTGGACACTGACTTAAGTCGTGTAAACCATATTCAACGCGAAATAAGCGTCTCACAGTAATGAGCGAAAAGTTGTTTAAATAAAACTGTTTCACGCAGTAAGCGCGTTGCGGCCCCGTGAAGCGATCCATTGCGACTAAATTTCCAAGAAGCGAGCTAGTGCCCCCGCCCGCGCTCCGCGCGGCAATAGTTTGCGCGGTAAGTTACATTTAAATGTTAACGAATTCTTGGCCCACCCTGTATAAAAACCACCACCAAATTGATTACATTATATATTTATATATTCTTATTTAATATGCCATTATAATTGATTGATTACAGTGTTTGTTTTCCCCTTATTTAAAAAAAATATTATTTAATTATTTCACATACACACATATATATTCTGATATATATATCTATAAATTTCATCGATTTTTTCGTTTTATTCGTTAATTATTTGACAATACATATATATATCTACGCATATCACATCGTAACATACTTGCTTTTTACACATGTCATTTATTTATAAAAAAAAGTTTAAAACAAGCACTATCACAAACCGAGCAATAAAATACAGACTTAAAACAATTGACATGAAATGATACGTATTCAACATATCTTACTGTTGTTTTGTTTACGAAAAAGTCATTTGCACACGCACTGCAATATGTTAACATGCGATTTCGTGGTGCCTTAAAAAGGGGTACGTGAAAGATTACCTCTATCATCGATGGATCTTCTTCATATCTTCGGATTGTCTCGTAAAAGCTCATCATGTTTCTGATGCTGAAGTAATCTCTTATATCGTCGTGATAGGGTTGTTGTGTTGCTTTTCGATCTTCTCCTATGTATACAGTTTCCGCTGAGTTGATATTTCGTTTTCGTTCTTCATCATCATTAACTTCCTTCGATGTCGAAGGTTGTGCAGGTTTTATTTGCTTTCTTCATTATTGGACGTTTGAGATTGTGTACCTTTTTTTTCTTCTTCTTTATTATTCTGTTCTTTTATTTATTTTCATTTTCAATCGCATCATTGGATTGATCATTATCATCATCCCATTGATCATCATTATCATCCATATCTTCTTCGAGTGATGTTTCGAATAATTCATCAAGATCAACAGGAATATCTTCAAACTCTTCCCCGAACAAACGACGAACACATTTTACTTTGTTCAATTTGGTCGAAATATCTTCCGCACTTGCTGTTGGTGTTGTGTTTTCTTGATTTGCCATGGTTTTTTTGCGATGTTCTGTCGAGCTGACCGTTGTTACGATGTGATATGCGTAGATGCAGTTCCTTGCAATGACTGTGCTCTCTGCAGTTTGCGTTCATCCTTTTATATGATTATTGTTCACCTTTATGTGACATTGTGTGCAATGTGCTTCTTGGGTTGCATGGTCGGTTCGGCAATGTAATGTATGGCATGACTCATATGATGATGCAATATGGTGAAATCAAATACGGGTCATTGTGACGTAGTAGGTGACGTAGTAGTAGTAGGGAGGATGCGTTACGCATACCCCGCCGCCGGGAGAGCGACGAGGTTATGTGAGACTCTCCCCCCGTCCACCCATTCGGCCAGACTTGCTAAAAACCCAACGATGCTCCTACGCGTCCCAAAAATGGAGGCAAACCATGGGATATGCCGTGGCATGTGACCATAGCCTGCCCCCACGATCGTCCCATTTGGACACTAACCCGTTTAGAGAGTCGTTTCCGGAGCATTCAGAAACGCTCCCTCCACCGAACTCAGGCTGTGCAATGCAGATAGAAGGCTCTCCCGTGCCTTCTATCCGCGGCCTAAGTCGGAAGGAGAAGGAGGCGTTCGTATCGCCTCCTTCTCCCTCCAACGCGCTTCTTACGTATAGAGTCCGCAGCTGCGTCCTCTTCCCTTCGTCGCTCCGCTTCTTCCTTCTGCCGCATCACGTCCTCGCAAAAGGAAAGCATGGCCTCCCACGCTCTCCGCCCCCTAACCATAACTCGGACCACAGCTGGTAGAGACAGGTCCGCCCCAACGACCGCACGCAACCGACTTCGCTGTTGCTCCCACCTTGGACATTCAGCCAGGGTATGATGCGCAGTATCCTCTGGCACCCCACACTCATGGCACACCGTCGTTGGCTCTCGACCTGCAACCTTAAACAAATATCTCCCAAAGCACCCATGCCCCGAGAGAACCTGCGTAAGGCGGAAGCTAAGTAGCCCCCGCCTACCCAATCTCGGAGGACCGGCCTCACTGCCTCAATCGTCTTATGCCCCGCTGCTCCAACCACTTTTCCACCACTACCTCTTCGGCGTCTACTCGCCATTGTCTCACCTCTTCAGGCGCCGGTCTCTCAAAACCAGAGTTCTTCGACTGTAGACGGCTGACCATTCCACCGGTTCCAAGGCGGAGCCCCTGTTAAAACACAGGCCGCCTCAAAGGAAACTGTACAGTACCCGCGTATCTTCCTTATTGATATCAATCGCTGTGGCCTGCGAGCATTTAATGCATCAGCCCACACAGGTGCACCATAAAGCGCCATCGCCCTAATTACTCCCATGTACAAACGTCTGACACAGGTCTTCGGGCCCGCTAGATTTGGGAGTAGGCGAGAAAGAGCCCCAGCCGTTTCAATCAGCTTAGGGCAGAGCCGTTTAAAATGTTCTTCGAAGCGCCACCTTGAGTCTAAGACCAGCCCCAGATATTTTATTTCTCGCCTTATTTCCACCCTGACACCGCCGATCTCCAGAGAGGCCTCACTGGGTGGCCGTACTCTTGGGCCACAAAAGTACAGCGCTTCCGTCTTTTAGTCCTAATCGCTCTATGCGCTGGACAATCTGCGCCACCCCAACTGTCGCCAGCAATTTCGCTTCGCGGAAGTCTTGTGTCCT
This sequence comes from Chilo suppressalis, assembly GCA_902850365.2. Classification (NCBI taxonomy): domain Eukaryota; kingdom Metazoa; phylum Arthropoda; class Insecta; order Lepidoptera; family Crambidae; genus Chilo; species Chilo suppressalis. Next base: position 60,622,032 of record OU963894.1, on the reverse strand, counting down.
GGCAGTGACTAAGGTGTCATCCGCGTAACAGATTACCCGCAGCCCTCTAAATAGTGCACACCGCAACACCCAGTCGTATCCGATGTTCCACAGGAATGGTCCTAGGACAGAACCCTGTGGAACACCGCATGAAACATACCTCCGGTGCAGTTGTCCGACTCCTCCCTGATATACGATGCACCTTCTGCGTAGGTAATCGGATATCACCCGACGCAGGTATAAGGGAACCCCGTGGAATCGGAGCGCCTCGTCAATACAGCCATAGGGCAGGGTGTTAAAAGCGTTGGCTATGTCTAGTGACACAGCCAACACAACTTCACCAGTTGATACAGCCTCCTCCGTAATCTTCCGAACGCACTGCACGGCATCGATCGTAGACCGCCTCGCCGGAAAGCCATACTGGCAGTCCTCCAGGTCTGGACCTACTATAGTGAGATGTTGCACCAAACGAGCAGTCAGTATCCGCTCAAAGAGCTTGCTCGCTTCGTCCAGTAGAACAATGGGTCTATAGGCTGAAGGCGAGTCCTCCGGCTTCCCCTCCTTCTTCAGCAAAACCAGTCGACCTACATTACACCTTGCCGGGAATCTCCGCCCTGTGAGACACGCATCTAGCAGCTTCCGAAACTTTTCGCCGAGTACTCCAGACACTGCAACCCACACTCGGCCAGGAATTCCATCTGAACCCGGTGCTGTGTTTTTGGCTTTGAGCCTGTCGAACGCAGCTTCCATCTCATCCTGGGTTATTGAAGGCACTTCTCTCCCAGATCCAGCCTCCCTTCGCTGAAATGCCATTCGCGGTGGCACAAACCGCATCTGCTCCGGGAAAAGAGACCCAACAATGCGCTGTAGCAACCTAGGTTCTAAAGTTTCCATGATAGGAGGACCACGATTGTGCAGCTTCGCCCTAGCAGCGCGATACGGACGACCCCAGGAATCGCGGTTCAGTCTCTAGCATCTCCTGCCTCGCTGCGGACTTCGCTCGACTGATCTCAATTTGCAAGAGCTTCTTCGCAGCCTTGTACACTTCCAGCAACTCTGCTTCCAGCGACTCGTTTCGCCTTCTTCGCCTACAGTGCCTTGTGTATGCACGTTGAGCAGATATAGATTCCCTGCGCAGGTCTTCGATACGCTTTGTCCACCAGTAGACAGCCTTCTTCGGGGGTGGCCGCTTAGCACGTGGCATGGCTGTATCGCAGACAGCTGTTAGTGCCTTGCCAAACCACTGTGCACCTTCGTCAACGCTTTGCTCCATGGCTCCAGGATCCGAGAACCATGCTTGGACGATGGCTGCCTCTCAACTCAACAGTAGCTCACGGTTCAGCTTTTTCAGTGACCAGCGAGGGAAGATAGCTTGAACGCCTCGACTTCTGTCACTAGCCCGATCAGAGGACATTCTAAATCTAACATAGCGGTGGTCCGACAAGGTTTCTACATTAACCACGACCTCCCAATCCCGTACCCTATCCATAATAGCCGCAGAAACAAATGTCAGGTCCACAATGGATCCACCCTGTTGCCTTACACACGTGAATGTGTTGCCCCGATTCAGAAGGCAGACTCCAGAGCTCACCGCCCATTCCCCTATAATTTCACCTCTTGCATCAGTAAAGGGGGAGCCCCACAATGTGGACTTGGCATTAAAGTCCCCCATCACCAAAGCCGGCACCGGGGCCACATCGCCCACCACGGTTCCGAGATGGTCCATATATTCTTCCAGCTCTGACAGAGGCCTGTTCGGAGAAAAATATACTGCTATAACCAACATGCTTGCCCATCTCAGCGCGACATATCCTTGGCCGCGCTTCCATAGTACCGGACGGAAGGAAAGTCCTATCTCTGAGAACACAACTGCTACCAGCCCGTGGCTATCCCCGAACCATTTCGGAGAAGATGCAACTAGATATGGTTCAGCAGCCACAGCCACATCCGTCGACCATTCCGCCATTGACTGTAACAGAAGATCTTGCGCCCCAGCACAGTGATTCAGATTCGCCTGCAAAAAGGAGATCATTCCGGCTCCATACATTTTTGGGCCTTTTCTGAAAGTACCGGCCAACAAAAAAAATTGGTGCGTATTATTAGAACTAGCTATTTGGAGCAATAGTTAATATGGCACAAAAGTTGTAGGTCCGCTCTAAACCAAGTTATACAAGTTCGATGATTCATCATTTTCATGCATTTATTGATTTTTGAAAGTGCAGGGAATCATATAATGATTATTGATATTGCTAGAACTAGTTATTTGAAGCATTTGTCATTATAGCGCGAAAGCAGTGGGTTCATTGTCTGTTCAGTTATTTAAGTGACAAAAAAGTGGTTTTCATATTACAAAAAAATATGAATGTACTTCATTTAATTATAACCTATTTTATATTATTGTATAATGAGAATGTTATATGACATTCTTTAAGTAATGTATTGTAGGATAGCGTAATTAATTAAAAAAAGCAAAGTAATGATTTATGTTCACTCTTCTAATCAGCATTTAATGTAACTATTACATCTTCCAAATCGTGTGCGGGTAGACGTATGTCCTCATACAGTGCAAAACCCATGTACAACACAATAGTCATGGTGTGTGAACAACATCCTATTGTGCGTTTGCTTATAGGACATGAACAATAATAATGGGGAATAGCTAGTCTTCCATGAAGTGTTGGATCAGCTGCTATGTATACATAATACGTTTTTGACGCAATATGCCTAGACTGAATACGGCCTCGTATTACTAATAGATCTCGTCCAGCCATCTCTCGAACATCTTCCACAGGAATATCTCCAACGAGTTCTATCGTGAATGCCCCATCTGGATGTACGTGTTCACCATAGTAACTACGGGCTTGCTTCAATTGATAACTGCCTAAAGCAAACAGCGTTAATTCTTTTTCTGTCAGTCTAGGAAAATCGTTGAATTGCGGCATGTCGGCTCTCATAGGCTCAAAATGAGCTAGCCTCCTGTTGTAATTATTTGTGATAACCAGTTCTGCTAAACGGTTTGGTATGTTTATGCGTTCATTAATTATATCAAGAAAATCTCGTGCGCGTACGTTGTTATCTATAAGAACATGATAGCTGTTCAGCAATGCTGCCGCAATTCTAAAATAGACCATCATGTTACTTAACGCCCGGTTACTATGGACAATTCTCAGTAAACGAAAATCCCTTTTGAAGCGGCCATTTATCACTTCGACCACCCAGCGGCAAATGGTGACAAGCCTAGATTTATTGGCTTGGTCAGTAGTTAGCTGTGTTTCGTTTCGCTGCTTTGTTTCTGGCATTTGTGTCACATAGCCACATGACTCCAGATATTCTATGGCATCTCTAAAGCCACGGTCTGATATGAATATGTCACCAGGACGGTAAAACCAATTAAATAAACCGTCCACATCATTCAGAGCATCATTTAAAATCTGTGCATCGGAAGTTGTTGCAGCGTACGGTCCGTCTACAGCAATTATGGTTCCATCGCAACAAACATTTAAGAAAGGCTTTAAAAGATTTCGGATCTTATGATTACTGTATGATTTTCTTTGAAAAAAGTAATTAGTGCTCTTCTGTAGGTATATATAAGTGCCGTCGAGTATAGAAATCGCCTTTCTTTCTTCGATCGGACTGTCAGGGTTGCCAAACAAATGCTCTGGAACTATGAGGTTTCGCTGTGCCACTTCCTCCCTGGTTATATGATCATATCCGACACTGGATGGTACAAAATCACTTAATAGTGCTTCTAAGCCCATTTTTAGTTTTCTGTAAAAGCTTGATTCGGACATTTTAAAAATCGAAGCCAATCGTGCGTTAGAATCACCTGTACGCATTTTCGCTAATACTGCTGCGATTATTGTTCGTTTGTTGCAGTTGCGGTTTTGATTTAGGCTGCTTACGTTTTCCAGTAAATCAGAGAACTGGTGAAGAGTTAAACCTATCCACGTATGCAATTCACTAGCATTAAGGGATTTCTAGTGCTCAAAATTCAAAAAATCGTTTGAGATATGATTTTTATTCATAGTTAGAGTGTGAACTATTTGGTCTGCAGTAAACTCCTCTGAGAGGTTGTCTTGTAGTGGAAGCAGGTGCCAAATATTTTCTTGTAGGTGTTCTTCACACACTCGGCCGTTTTCCGGAATAATAATATTATACCGGCAAAACATGCGAAGAACGATTTCTTCCGGTATTCGACATCTTGATGTATTCACACAAGATTGAAAAACGCAGTTATTAGTGCTATTTGGAGTTCGCTTGAACTCAGGTAAAGTAATTGTTTGACGTTGATTTGCAATGTTGCCCTCTTCTACGTTATTATCATCATCTTGTTGGCGTTGCTGAGCGCGTAAAATCGCCTGATACGATCTTTCCGCTCTTTGTCAACAAGGACGACAAATAAAATCGGTGGGTGGAACCTACAACAATAGAAAGATCTTGGTAAATCTTAATGTTATGGTTAACAAGCTGTACTTAATTAAAAATATACTTAATTAATAAATAAATAAAATAACCAACTACTCTTCTGTAACCTCTAACAATCAGGAAATCAATAATATCTTTCATTTGGCACTTTTGGCAGTCGGGATAAACGCCTCTAGATATTGGATTGATTACATCGAACAAAAATAAGTTAGACAGTATTCAACTGTTACATTAGTACCTTCACTTATTACAATTCATTTTATGCGGTACGTTACGATGCCAGGGGAATTTGCTATCTATACCAAGTACTACATAGATAACTAAAATAAAATCTTAAAACTACAAAGCGGGAAAGGAAGTGGGTAGGTACTTACTTCATTTGCCACCAGTTCATCCATTATAATCGGAGCAATATCAATAAAACCTTCCTCTCGCGAAGCCCAGGTGTATCTACGCCATGTACCAATAACTTCATGACAACTTATACACAAATGATTAGCCATTTCACACAACAAACAGAATCTGAGTCGAATATTCAGATAACAATGATGTTTAACGATAACGCAAGCAGGTAGCCGTCCGATGTAACGCGAGTCGCATGGATAACTGGATGACCTTCACTTCAGTCTTCAATGTCCCCGTCTCATTCACTGACACGCTATAAAGGTGATATCAGACGAGTCACTCGGATGAATGTTCACTCGAGTGAATGGTTAATTTTTCTTTCATTCCATGTTCACACGGCTGCTCTGGAATGAAATAGAAATGAACATTCATTCATCCGTAGTTTCTTTCAATATGGCGTCGAATGAAGTCGTGCGTCTTGGAATTAGTTTAATTTGTGATCATTTAATCAAAGAGTTGACAAAAAAGAAGCAAAGAAAACGTCGACGGTGGTGGGTGCGACCATGGATTGAAAGAAGAAATTTATTAGGAGCTTCAAATACATTGTTGAGAGAACTAGCCGTTGAAGATACTGATTCATATTTTAATCATCTTCGATTGGATGAAAGCAAATTTGAAGAACTTCTACTTCTTGTTGCTCCGTTAATAACGAAAGATAAACACCTTAATGAGAGATAGCATACCTAACCGGATAAAACTTCAAATTGTGCTGAGATACCTGGCTACAGGTGATAGTTTTGGAAGTTTAGAGTTTTTGTACAGAGTACCTCGAAATACAATATCCTACTTTTTTCAAGAAGTATGTGAAGCCATTTGGACAGCCCTTGGAAAGGTTATTAAGGTCAGTTATATTTATTTAATAAAATATGAAGTTATTTTCTTGAAACATTTTTATTTAGACAATCAACATTTACATAATACTTTGTAGAGCTTGTGAGAGTATGTTTTCTTTCTCTTGGTTGGATGTTTGGACAATTGTGACTTGATTGGTCTCTTGTGGTGAACTCTCGGGTACAGGCACTGGTTGTGGTTGCGTATAAACTGGTTGGGTGACAAGGTAGTTACTATAATTATACTCCGGTGTAGTATTTTGATATACAGGCGACTGGTTGATAGTAAATGGGGACGGAGTACTGGAGTCCGAGTACATTACTTGAGGAAATGATTGTGACATCTGTGTTAATTGTTCCTGAGTCATCACAGATTGAAGTTTTTCCTGACATATCAAAGCCCTGTTCAAGGGCATTTTCTTGAGTTGTACTGCTAAACTTTTGCAAAACAAATCAAACTCATCTTCAGTTTGGACTTTGGCTTGCTCGCTTATAGTTTTTAATTATTAATTGCTCTATCAATCGGCATATCAATCTTCCTTATCTGGTTTGTTGGCTTTCGAGAATATGATGGAGTCATCAGTTCACTACTTGCATTCGTACTGATCTCAGAATTTGGCGTCTTCCGGCGTGAGGAACACTCACTGCCGGCTTGAGTCTGCTTAGATTAAGCAGAGTCTTCATTTTGAGTCTGTGGTGCATCCTGTAATTAAAATGTTGACACTTTTCTTATTACAGGTTCCTGGAAGTCAACATGAATGGAATAACATAATGGAAGACTACTATAGATTATGGAACTTTCCAAACTGTTGTGGTGCAATGGATGGAAAATTGGTGAATATAAGATGCCCAGGAAATTCAGGCTCTGACTATTTCGACTACAAAAAAAATTTTAGTATTCAGTTATTTGCAGTAGTGGATGCGAAATATAATTTTATTTATGTAGATGTTGGGACAAACGGAAGGGCAAATGATGCACCCGTCTTTAATAAATCAACACTGAATGAAGCTTTGTTATCGAATCTTCTAAATTTCCCAAAGAAAGGCGTAATCGTCGCAGATGATGCCTTTCCTTTGCGGACAGATATTTTGAATTTTGAATAGTAAATCTATTTCTGACAATATTCGTATTGTTTCTAAATTCAATTATATGGTTAGTGTGAAATGTATCCATAATACAATTGGCACTAATGCTAGGCTGTACAGAATTACGAAATAGTAATTTTCTTAAACTATATATAAATTCAAGTGGGCTTGGATTTTCTTGAGAACAATACTAATAAATAAAAGCATAAATTGTATTTTTATTTCGCATCTTACCCGATGTTTGTTTCCTATTTTAATGTTAGTTATTGAACTTCTAGTCGTCTCTTGATCTTTCAAGAAATTGAGTAAATCATATTACCATAATGACGGAGTCTGGTTCTGGAGAGAATCTGGTTCTTCGACAGTCTCTTTGAGGGTCTCTAACCTAATAGGTTAACGGCGGAGAGATCATTGGCGGTGCTTCCTCCTCTGCTTCAGGCTCTTGATGAGCGCCACCTTCGGCATCCTCATCTGGGACGCCTTCTTCTTCGTCGCGCCTAAGCGCGCGTCTGCGCTGCTGTGCGGCATCAGCTTCTGGCGGATCGACTGGTTGTTATCGTGGCTGCTGGGGGCGATCCCCGCTGTGATCCAGGCGTCGTTCGGGTCGCCATCCCTTTGTGACGCCTCGATGTCGGCAATTACCCTTGAGAGGGCAATGGCGGGAGCTGGTAGCGTTTCGTAGAAACGATGAGTCGCGGCTTTCGCTTGGCCGAAGTGGCCGTTGGCGATTGGCTCGCGCGCTACTAGAAGGTGTTTGACGCCCGTAGCGTCGGTGTAATCACCCAATCCTTCTAGATACTCACCTGCTCCTGCAGCAATCACTGCAGTCCCGTATCCCTGCACAAACGATACTAATCGATCTTGCTCTACGCTTGCGGTTCCATTTTTCTGGCTGTTGCGAGCCAGCTTGTACCAGTAGAGTATGTTGTGATAGTACGCATGAGCTGAGGCGGAGACGGCTTTAGAGTAAGTTTTATCTCTATCCGTGATCGCTTTATATTCGGACTCAATTAAGTGGACGTATATAGCGGGTCATTCGTAAGAGGTGTCTCTTTAGTGGTTAAGTGTGTTGGTTTTGGGAGCTGAGTCTTATTTTGTTGACCGGTCGCTTGATGTTAGGCTTCTTCTTGCCATCAGGCTTGATGGCAGATGGTTGGGGTTGGGCATGCGCTGTGGGTGCGTTCACTTGATTATTGTCGGCCATTACGGCTAAACAACCTTTAAAACTTTTACCTTTTAAAGGGCGGACGCAATGGGTTTTTTTTTTTGATTCCTCACAGGCGGAGAGCGGGTGAGAAATCCTCATGGATACCCTACAGCCGGCTGCAAGGTTATGTCAGACTCGTACTGACTAAAAAACACCCGTAGGGGCTGCCTCTGGCCGGGAAGGCCTCTAAGGCTTCATCGGAAGCGATCGTCCCCCAGGGGGGGGGGGGGGGGGGAGCGACGCAGCGCTGCTTTAGTCAGATACTAGAGCATATGCGCGAGAAGGACGGTGCGGCCTCCTAGTGAGGTACGCCCGTATCGGGCAGAAGAGCTGCAGAGGGCCGCTCGTGCATAGGGAGGGCAGGCAATGCCGGAAGGGCCTTGCTGTAAGGGGCCTAACGGGGTGCGATCGCCGTTTATGCTAACTAACGGGGAAACTTGTTTGAGAGCTAACGCGTGTGTGGCCCGTGCCGACCAACGCTAAGTTTGATCGACGCGTTAGAGACTCGTGAGGCCCGCGCCGGCAGAGAATCGGTTCCGAAACCGGCGCGAGACTCACTTGCCACTAGACCAACACCCTCACAAGCCAACCTAAGCGAAACCTAATCGGTGGGGTTAAACTCCAACGTGGCTGATTATTCAACTCTGTTAGCGTTTGCCCCACCGAAATCTTGCCGCAATTGATAGTATAGCCTATGCTAAGTCTAAATTGAAAAGCGGTGTCGCAGTTGCCGTAGCCGCGTAGAGGGCGCAGGCACTAAGTGTGCCTGCGTCCGCCACGCGTCACATCGTTGAGAGGCTCGCACGCGTCCTTGGGCGCTGTTGCGAGTTGTTAGCCGCCCACCGGCGGCTAACGGGGTGCACTCTTGGAGAGCGTCATTAATAATTGAGCCGGCAATTTTAATGACGTCGCCAGGAGGGGAGTGATTGGGATGGAATCTGGGATTGGGATGAGTGAGTGACGTTTGAAGGAGTGGTTTGGGTCCGGGCTACTGTTGGTCGCTCGGGATCCGGGGGGCGGCCGCGGCGTTACGGCGCGGAGGGCCGCTGTTGAGCCTCGGCGGACAGTAGGGCCTCGAGGTCGCGAGTGATTTTGTTGGGAGCGTCGCATAGGGCTTCCGTGGTCTGCGGGGTTACGAGCACTCTGTGAGGTGAGTTTGGATTGTGTCAAGTTGAAGGTCCCTGTGGAGGTCCGCGTTACGGACGTACCAAGGGGCCCCTGTGGCTATGCGGCAGAAGCGATTTTGAAGAACTTGGAGTTTGTTCAATACCGCTTCGCCTGCGTGTGCAAATACCGGTGATGAGTAAGTAAGTACCAGGCGTATACAAACTTTATAAAGCGTTCGCTTGTTGCGGAGAGACATTTTACTGTTTTTTCCGATCATTGGGTGAAGGCGGCTCATGTAAAAGCGCGCGTTCGCGACTAAGCGGGTGGCGTGAGGACGGAAGGTGAGTTTTTTGTCTAGTGTTATCCCTAGATATTTGACTGTGCGGTGCCACGGTATTGCGATGCCTTGCATTCGCAGCGACCGCGCACCGTATTGTATGGTTTTGGAGCGGCGCTTGGGGTCGAAGCAAATAGCCGAACTTTTATCCGGGTTTACGTCGATCCTCCAATCGCGGAACCAATTCCCAAGAGTAGTGACTGCCGGTTGGAGCCTGGCTATGATTTGGTTTGTGCTGGCTCCTCAAGAGTAGAGGGCCGTGTCGTCCGCGAAGAAGGCGAGCTCGACACCCTTGGTCTTAGGGATGTCATTGGTGTACGCTGTGTGTAGGAGGGGGGAGAGGTCGGACCCCTGCGGTACACCGGCTCGGAGTGGGCGGGGCGTAGATAAAGTACCTTCGTATCGATAACGGAAGGTGCGATTTGATAGGAAAGAGGCTATTAACCTAACTAGTCGGTCGGGTAACTCTAATTTGTATAATTTAAAGATAAGGCCGTCGTGCCAAACCTTATCGAAGGCTTTGGCGACGTCGAAGAAAACTGCGATGGTTTTATATTTATTAAATTGGAATCCGCTTAGGGCATGCTCCACTATGCGGTGGACTTGCTGTGGGCAGGAGTGTTTGGCTCTGAAGCCCAATTGATTGTGGATGATGATCGGATTGGTTGGTGACAGGAGGTGCTCTCTGAGTCTAGTCAGTACTGTTTTTTCGAATAGTTTTCCCATCGCCTTGAGGAGGCTAATAGGGCGGTGGCTACTCGGGAGGTGCGCGGGTTTACCGGGTTTAGGGATGCCTATTACGATGGCTTCTTTCCCGGCCGCTGGGAAGTAGCACAGATCGAAACATGCATTGAATAAGAGGGCAAGCAAGGTTAGCACTTGGGTGGGAAAGTGCTTTAGCACTTTATTTGAGATGCCGTCGGCGCCAGGGGGCCTTGCGTTGCTTGAAGTTCCTAATGATTAATTTTATTTCATCGTTCGACACGGGATCGAGAGGGACGTCGGTGAGTGGGAGGGCGGTCCGTCGGCGGACCTCCTCTTCTACTTTGCGGATATGGTGTGGGTCAGTCGTTTGTGTGCTGGGTGTGCATTGATCGGCTATACTATCCGCGAAGCATTCGGCTTTCTCGTCGTCATCGAAGGCGACGGTACCGTCGGGGCGAGTGAGCGGAGGGATGTGTGTGGTGGCATCGCTACGGAGCGTTTTCGCGATTTTGTAGTATGCTAGGTGTGACGGGGTGATGTCCGCCATGAGTTCCTCCCAACAGGAGTGTCTCAAGTCGGCTAACTGTGTTTTCACTTGTCGCTGAAGGCGATTCGCGGTGGCCCTGTATTCGGGGGTGGGGTAGAGTTTCGCTCTCCGGAGAGCGGCGTTTTTGGCTTGGATTAGGGTCCGGGTGGCCAGCGGGAGTTTGCGCTTTGGCGGCGCAACCTCCCGCGAGTTCTCCTTCACCTTCTCGTTCACCAAAGTCGTGAGTGCGTTAATGGCTCCGTCTATCTTTTCCGTGCTGTCAAGGCCGTCCGGTGAGACAGGGAGCGGGGAATCGGGGGAGTCTAGTGCGGTCTCGAGAGCGGAGCGGTATCCGTCCCAGTTGGTGAATAGCCTCTTAGGGGGCGCGGGGGCGTCTAGTGGGTCTTGGGGACCTAAAACTAGGGACACCGGTCTGTGGTCGGACCCCAGGTCGTCGAGCGTTTCGATCGAGCCGAGGCGCAGCGACACATTTTTAAAAAGCGCGAAGTCCAGGACGTCGGGTCGGTTTTGTACATTGTCCGGGTAGTGGGTGGGCGCGTAGGGACAGATGACATCATAGCCAAGCTCCTCGGTGATGTGTAGTAATCTGCGGCCAGCGGTGGTGGTGGTTTCGCATGTCCAGTCGGTGTGTTTGGAGTTAAAATCACCGAACATTATGATTGAGTTACCTAGTGTAGAGAGTGTTTCGAAGTCTGCGCGGTGCGGGTGTGAGCCTGTTCTAATGTATACTGAGGCGATGATTAAGGACTGGTGTCCTGTCATCGCCAGCCTACAGATGGTAGCTTCCATGTTTGTAAGCGGGGGTGTGGGAATAGGCGTGCAGTGGAGATCGCGCCTATAGTAGATTGCGGTGCCGCCGCGCGCGTTGGCACCGTCGTTCCGGATTAGCTTGTACTTGGGGATCGACAGCCCCCTCATTTGAGTTGGTTTGAGCCAAGTCTCCTGGAGGAGCAGAAAATCTTGTAAAAATATTTTTATCTCGTTTAAGTTTGGTTTTAAACTGCGCGTATTGAAGGACACCAGTGAGGCGCCTTTTGGTTTGATGCGCCCGGTGCTTGGTTGTGTAATGTTTATTGTGTTATTGCCCGGCGCTGTCATTGTTCAAATAACAATGGTGTTTATTTGAGCTAGCATCGCTTGTTTTAGATGAGGTGAATGAGTGTTTTTGTTCGTGTTCGTGTTCGGGTTTTTCGTAGTCATAAACTCGATTTGTACAATGCTATTATACGGTTTTATGACTGCGCGCCCGGAACAGCCGGCGCAGGGCTCATTCAAGGTGCGGGTTTTTACTATGTTGTAAGCTTTACAGAGAATCTAACAGATGTACGTATTGGCTTAAAGCTATTAGTCTTTCTTTTTTGCCCGTCGCTTTCCTCAAAAGCGCGGCCAAAGCTGTGATATCTCTGAAATTGATATCGCGGATGGTGTCATACACTAGCTTAGTATCTTCCTCTAGTGATTGCGTGTTGTGTTTGGGGCCACGGGGTGGGACCGTGGTGTTTTGCCTAGGGCCCCACGATGGCGTGGGGGCCGTGGTGTGTGCAGGGCTAGCCTTACGGAGTGCGGGGAAGTTTGCCGCGGTGGTGGCCGGTGCCTGTTTTCGCGGTGTTTGAGCGGGCCGCGTGTTAATTTTGTTGATGTTTGGCCGTGGGGCCTTTGAGCAGCCCCTGTAGTTGGCTGGGTGTCCGGTTTGGCCACACAGCACACAGGCGGGTGGAGTCGGAGCGTCTCTGGTGCGAGTGCACTCCTTAGTATGGTGAGGTTCCAGGCACTTAACGCACCTGGGAGGGGCCGAGCAGTTGGCAGCGGCGTGCCCGTAGAGCTGGCAGCGGTGGCACTGTCCGGGGGTGCCGCGGCGGTGTGGGGGCTCTACCTTGAGCCTGGAAATGTTACATACCGTGAGCTGCTCTGTTTTAAAGATGTCCCTGGCGGACGGGGCAGTCGAGGACAAGATCACGAGTGCGAGCGGGTATTGCTTTCCCGTTCGGCTGTGCATCTTGTGGACCGCCTCTACCGGGAATCCCTGGGCGAGGAGGTCCGCTTGAATGTCCTCATTCAGGAGTTCATGGGGAACTCCTCTGAGGACGGCTCTTACCTTTCGCTCTTCTGGGAGAGCGTACGTGTGGTTAGGGAACTTTGACACGGTGAGGAGCCTGGTCAGGTTCCTGAACTCCGCGACGGTGGGAGTGGTGATTTTTATTGTCTCACCCAAGTTGGATGCCTGGATGTAAGTGATTCTCTGCTCCTTGCAGAGGTCGGCTACTCTCTTCCATACAGTTTTATCCCTGAGGAAGATCGGTGGCGGGGGCTTTACTTTTGCCAGCGTCGGGGAGCACCTGCTGTGCGGCTTGGCTGGTGCGATCGGGGCTGGAGCTGGAGCTGGCGCTGGAGCGGCGGGCGACTGGATGTCTAGGGACATCTGCGCCGGGGCCTGGGTCTGCGAGGAGACGGTGGTGGGCTGACTCACCAGAGTTGGGGAGCTGCGCTTGTTGCGCCTCTTTTTCTTACCCTTGACAAGGGTGAATGAGCTGTCGTCGTCGGCGGAGCCCGACACCATCGTGGACTCGGAGGACTCCGAGTCGGAGACGGACCGTTCGGAGGCGGTCCTCTTGGACGGCCCTTGGTGGCCCTGTTGGGAGACCGAGGGGCTCGCGGGGGAGTCCGGGATCGGTTTCCCAAAGATGTTTGATAGGAGGACGGCCTCCTTGTCAGAGATAGGGTATCCCTTAGATTTGGCAAGTTCGATCATCATGTCGGCGAGCGACATGATGGCGTTCCTCCCTGCCGGCGGCAGGGGGGCGGGAAAATTTAAGGGCGAGAGCTTATAAATTATCGGAACGACACTGCGTACTTACGTGGCTCGGAGCGGGCGGGCGGTGCGGGGAAACGCACGGCCCGCTGATTGTGCGGGAACACTGCACTGACCACAGCACTACACAACACTTGAGCGTCACTTTCGCGGTTGTTAGCACTTATAGAAAATAAAATAGGTGAGCACTCGGGCCGCGGCCGGGCGGGCTCACGTGGTCGGAGTCCACGCACGAAACGCGCGACGGAACGAACAACTCGGGAGCGATGCGGCTGTGCGGCGGGGCGCACGGACCGCGATCGGAGAGGGAATGGACGCAATGGGGTTGAAACTCGGTATATATACTAATGATGAGTCTCCAATCCGCATGACACTAAAGCTATTAACAGACATTCCGATTTGGTTGGTGCCAACCAAATTGGAACCGATGTACCAACCATTCCAACATTGCTATAGACGTTCCGACGGTCGGCCTTCCAACCGTCAGTTTACTTTGCTATGAAGTAGTGAACGGACGTCTTGCCACCTGATGCCGTCGATCGTCGATGCATAAACATCATGCCACCGGTATTATCTAAAAATGCTAAAATAGCGTTGGTTGCAGCAACCATTGCTGCTACATCACCGCTACAAAAGGAACAAAGGAAAAAACGAAGCGAATGGGCTAAATTCTATTATAGGAATAGAGAATATTACAGCCATATGCGGCTCCTTAAGGAATTGGATGATGAAGATTTCCGAACATATCTTCGAATGACTCCAGAATCATTCGTTGAAATATTAAATTTTGTGAAAAAATATATAACGAAAACCGATACAGTTATGAGGCGAGCTGTAACTGCCGAAGAAAGATTAGTGGCAACTTTAAAATATCTCGCGTCAGGAAGAGAATATAAAGATCTTAAATTAAGCACATGTATATCACCACAACTACTGTCTGAGATAATACCAGAGACCTGCGAAGCTATCATTAGAGTACTCAACGATTACCTAAAGGTATGTATTCAATAAAACAACTTTAATTATTTAAAAAAATTATATTTTTTTTTCTATAGTAACAAACATGACGATGGTGATTCTGTTAGCAAGTATAAAAAATTTAATGTATTATTTGTTGGGTGTATCCTTACTTTCGAAATCATAAAAATGAAAATGAAAAAATACCTACGAATATCAATTCGAAAAATTACTTTTTAAAAATCAAATATTTGTTTAATTCCTTCGCCTTTCCTCTGAATACTTGTTGTTGATTGCTGCTTAATTCAAAAGAAGTGTTTGGGTAGTCATTAATCAATGAAGTGGAATCTAATGGGATTGGTGGCAAATCATAGATTAGTTGTGAAGATGAGTCATCCGATGTAAGCTGAGGGGACACTATGTGTTGGTACGAGTGTGATGATGGTGGAAGCTGAGGTAATGTTGATGGTGATGGCTGACTGTGTTGAAGTGACGGTTGAGATTGTGCTGTATGTGAGTACTTAGGTGATGGTGATGGCTGACGATGCTGTGGTGATGGTGTTGGTGATGGTGCATATGGTGACGGCTGGTAATGCTGTGGTGATGGTGATGGTGACGATTGATATGGTGATGGCTGACGATGCTGTGGTGATGGTGATGGTGACGATTGATATGGTGATGGCTGACGATGCTGTGGTGATGGTGTTGGTGATGGTGCATATGGTGACGGCTGGTGATGCTGTGGTGATGGTGATGGTGTTGGTGATGGTACATATGGTGATGGCTGGTGATGCTGTGATGATGGTGATGGTGTTGGTGATGGTACATATGGTGATGGCTGGTGATGCTGTGATGATGGTGCTAGTGATGGTTTTGGCACCTGCTGCTGATACGCATACCGCTGACCAAAAGATTGTTCTGAACTTCTTTTTACATTTATTGATGTTTCAAAAGTAAGGATTTCTAGTTTTGCATAGAACAATACTTCGCCTATTAATTTTTCGGCTAGGCATCTTTGTATTTTTGGGAGCTCCTTGAGTTGAGAGCTCACGGAGTTCCCAAAAGCATCAGCTGATGTGCCGTCGCCTGATATTAATATTTTTGCAGACTCTAGTAATTCCGACTGTTTCTTTAAAATATCATTTTGCTTTTTTCTCGTAACGCGTTCTCTTTTTGTTGCAGGTTCCTGAAACAGAAAATGACTGGTTACAAATAGCTAAAGACTTTGAAACAAAATGGCAATTTAATCATTGCTTGGGTGCTATTGACGGCAAACATGTTATTATCGAGAAGCCGCCAAAATCGGGTACATTGTACTATAATTATAAAGGAACTTTCAGTGTAGTCCTGCTTGGTATTGTGAATGCAAATTACGAGTTTATTTATGTAAATGTAGGTTCTAATGGCAGTATTTCTGATGGTGGAATATTCAAACATACAACTTTTCATGAAAAATTGATATCGAAACAACTAAATTTACCATCACCTTCTATTTTACCGGAAACAAATGTTAACGCCCCATATTGTTTTGTAGCAGATAATGCATTTGCCATTAATGAAAATGTTTTAAAACCATATCCAAGAAGAAATTTGACACATGATCAAAGAATTTTCAATTATAGACTTTCCAGAGCAAGAAGAATTGTCGAAAATGCATTTGGCATTTTAGCTGAACGTTTTAGAGTATTAAAAAGACCAATTCAAATTAATGTTCATAATGTACCCAAAGTTGTAATGGCTTCATGCGCACTGCACAATTATTTAAGAAAAAAGTCATCGAACTATATAACAAGAAATTGTGTTGATACCGAGGATACTGAAACATGTACTTTTCGGCCAGGAGACTGGAGATTAAATGACAACTCAGTAAGTCTTAACAGAACAGAAAGGCAACGTACTGCTGATGGTAATTCTGTTAGACAAATATTCACTGAATATTTTAACAATCAGGGCCGGGTACATTTTCAAGAAAGAATGATTAATACTTTAAATATTTAAAGCTTACCCCATCATTATTTGACAGGGAAGAATTCGTATCCATATTGTCAATAACCTCTGTCGTCGGTGTGGTTTTTTCGTCCAAGAATGAGAGATGTTCGTAGTACCATAGTGATGGCAAATGCACTTCATCGTTTCCAGCACCACTAGTCTTGCTAGCTTCCACCTAAAAATATGTACAATATCCTAGAGTTTATTGAAACCCATAGTTGTGTTATTTCTTCAATGAAGTACTTTGAATATGTAATTTTTTTTTACTTGTTAATAAATATTGTCAAAACATGACTTGATGTAGCAATTATACCGCTATGTCACTTGAACTGTAGAAGCAGGTAGAGGGAAGGGGCGAAATCCTTTAGCAGTCATATCATTATGAAATGAAAAAATTACGTCACATTAAATACATGTATTTAATGTAACGTAATTTTTATTTATTTATTTATTTTATTTTTTATTTAACTTTTCGAGCCCGTAGAGCTAACAGTAGGTGGACTTAATGCTAAAAGCATTCTCTCCCAGTCAACCTTGAGAATAAAAACCGAAAGCATTGTAAGGTAGTTAAAAATGAAATATATAAATAAATAAGGAAAAGAGAATAAGTACAACAAAAGTATGTATTGAAGACACAAATATTAATAATTATAAATATGTAACATACTTACAACAATGTATTATAAATATGTAACAACTTACAAAAATACTCACAACTTACACATTATTTATTTATATACACAACAGATTATTAGACTTGAATTTGCTTACCTTTTTTCGCTCCCTCTTATAGGATGTACGCATATTGTCCAACTTAGTTTTCAACGTTTTCAAAGTAGCTGCACTGTCATTTTTTTTAAAAACGTTCAGCATTATCAAATACGCTTGATTTCTGGCATCTCTATTGGCGTAATCTTTGTGACTTAAGTCCCACAAACAGGGAAAGTCTTTATAAAGTTCTAGTAACTTTATTAATATGTCACGTTCGGTGACCGTCACTCCCTCGGCGTTCATGTTGACGTCCTACAACGCCGGCGTAGCGAGTGCGATTGAGTCGATTTGGTCGGAACGTAGCTTCCATACGTTCCAATTTGGTTGGACGGTCGGCTTGTCGGATGCGTTGGCGATCCGACCACGTCCAACCAATAATAATAATAATTATGTTGGACCGACCGCTCTCCACACTTTCCGTTTTGGTCGTGGTCGGGTGGTTGGCACCAACCAAATCGGAACGTCTGTTAATAGCTTAAGCGAGCGCGTCTATCCCCACTCCATCCCCTCCATTCCACGAACTTTCGGACCACCCCTCGTATAACAACATTTATGGGTTTTATTAATGCCAAATTCTTATGCAATAACAATTAAACAGTGGTGTTATGCTTCACCGCTGTACCACGGCGTTACACGGGCTTTTAATTATTTTGTTTATAGTAAAATACAAAAAATCAAAGACCAAACAAATAAAATACTAAGTCACATGCATGAAAACAATTTCATATGATTTCAGGAGTTTGGTACGTAGATCGCCCAGCATTTTTTGTGTCTGTTTTTTTAATTACGAAAAATTTCTAACCTGTAAATACTTATTTGCTATTTATTTTTCAAAGCTCAGTCTCATGTAAATCTGAGCATATAATTGAATCCGTAATTGCATGTTATAGAGTAAGCATTATCTGCAAACAGCAATTATCGCTCTCACCAACCAATCCAGGGGTTTTGCATGAAACTAAAGACTAAATTTTTATACTCAGGGCGCCGAAATACTGATATTTGTGGGGGTTAAATAAAAATCTATAACCGCAGTGAACAAGATCTATATATATATATTGTCAATATTCAGAAGATATTTCAACATACATTGACACTCTTAATACTATTTATAGATATCTTTGTATATATATATATATATATCTAGCTTTTACAAAATCAAGGATTAAGATTAAATGGTGTACATGTAATCAATAATATGTTTAGATGCTGATATCTTTAAGTTAACATACTATATAAACATTTGGTTTTAGAAAATGACAAACAATGTGAAGTGAAATACAAGTTACTTATTTAATGATACAAATTTAAATCCTTTGTTATGTTCTAAGATACAGAAATTTTATTATTCGGAGAATGCACTGGTTAAATATTAAGTAGGTACAGATTTTACTTAGCTTTTTTTTAAGACCTTGGTACCATCAAGTAGACTCAAATGTCCTCACGATTGAATCAGGACGTACTGTCATCAAATGAACACGTCTACTTTCCAGGATTCAGATTACAGGCTTATTTCATCTAACGCATTCCTTTATATATTTCCAAAGAAACTCCGAGCAGTTCTAATCAATTGATTTTTGTCTAGAAATTTTATTAACTTCCTAAAAGGACCCGTTAATCCGGGGATAAATATCAAAATTTAACAATGCACTGACTATAACTTGCTTATGAACAGTCACTTGTGCAATTAACTGGATGTTCCAGGGTTCGATCATCAAAAAGAGACCTAATTCGGCTGCGCACAGCTATTTTTAGTGGCATATGGTCACGTGTTAACTGGCTTAGGATTTCGCTTCTATCTCCATATAAGGAACGCAAAATCACCTTAACCGGTTAAGCAGACCACGCCTCTTGAAATTCTATCTAGAACATTCACGTGATGTCACATCCAATCTTGTAAATTATTCGACAGAAATCATACACTAACTCCTTCTATAATACTTCCCAAACACATCTATCAGTTTCACTAAGCTTCCATTCGTTTGCTTTATTTAAGCAGCCTACAATATTCGATGATTTATGTGTATGAAGATAGATAGATAGCGCTATTCAAAATAACAATATTAAAAGAAAATTATTTATAAAATTATTATGCTACAGGCTGATTTTTTTGGAAAGTGGCTAAAACTAAATTAGATTGAATAATATTGACACGTATACATCCCATAGCGAGTGTTTGTTTAAAAGTTTAATTAACGTACTTAACGTTTAATAATTAATCATCATATAAGTCGGCAGATAGGTGATCAATTACACGAGTGTCAGCACGGCTTTCGAAAAGGGCGATCGACTACCACTAATTTGATACCCCTGGTAGATTACGTCTCTGCGGAAATGGACGCTGGGCGGCAAGTTGATGCGGCCTATTTTGACTACAAAAAAGCTTTTGACCTTGTAGATAATGATAAATTATTAATAAAGCTTTCGGAAATAGGTTTTACTCCCTCACTACTGCATTTTTTTGCAAGCTACCTCAAAGATAGATGTCAGTATGTTAGGTTGAATGGATACGAATCTAACCACTTCTTTACGAGATCTGGGGTGAGTCAAGGTAGTACGTTAGGACCTACCCTCTTTCAAATCATGATAAATGACTTGCCTAAAGTATTGTCATGCACAAAATGTTTGTTATTTGCTGACGATTTAAAAATATATAGGTGTATAAGTAATAAAGGGGATTCGGATGCCATGCAGAGTGATATTGACGCTGTAGTAGCGTGGAGTGATTCGAATCGGTTGACATTCAATAGCAACAAATGCAAGACAATAACTTTTACGCGGAAGCGGTCCTGTATTGAAAGTATTTATAAAATATATGACGCTCCTTTGGAAAGAATTGACAAAATTAGAGACTTAGGCTTAACTTTAGATACTAAGATGGACTTTCACCAACACGTGATAAACGTATGCAAATCGGCGAGTAGGATCCTGGGATTCATTATCAGAACTTCCTCCGAATTTAGTAGTTCTTTAGTGGCTAGGGTATTGTACAATGCCTACGTACGTAGTAAATTGGAATATGGGGCAGTAATTTGGGACACCCACGAAAAAAAATATTGCCTCATGATAGAAAAGATACAACGAAAATTTGCTCGATGGTTGTACAAGAAAAACTATGGATATTATCCGTTCTTGTATCCATCAACTTTTGTCTACGGTATGGTCGACCTAGAAGCACTGGATATGAGAAGGAAATTGCTCCTCATTGTACACTATTTATCAATTATTTACCAAAAGATAGATTCGCCACACGTGCTAGAAAGAGTACGCCTTTTGGTACCCACTCGCATCCCGCGTGATGCCGAGGGTTTATTGGAGCCGCGCCGGCGGCCGCGCTTGCTGGAGTGGCCTGGCACCCGAACCGTCCACGCTGCTCAAGCGCCCACAGTACGTGCATTGCGCCTGATCGGGGACATGCTCACTCAATACGATCACTTAGACCTGTTTGCTGACGGTCTAGGGAGATTAATTACCATGACTCGCCAGATTTTAGATTCTGGGTTTTAATCTGTAATTTGACATTTGACAGTGTATTTCCTAGTTTATTTTAATTTGTAATTTATTTATTGTTTTCACGTTTTTAATTATATCTTTTGACATTTTTGATTCTGTAACTTCGTTGACTTTGGTGTATGTTTATTTTTGACTTTTTAATTGTAATTCCACTTATGACTATTTCTATATAATGAATGTTTTTGTTTTGCATTGCATTGACTTGTTGGTGTGTTGGACTAGCTCTGTAAACCAGCATGTGAAACTGAATAAATAAATAAATAAATAAACAATTTCAAATGCGGCATCTGACGCAAAACATAATTTCCCCCCCTATTCATAACACTTCTAAATGCTGAAAATTTATTGATATTTAGGGAATTATCATGTTCACTTTTGTACTTTTTAGTTGTAATAGCGTGAAAGAACTCAATCGTTTTTTTTTGTATTAGTTTATTTAGCATGAATCCTGTTATGATATGAGCTGGATGCTGGACTTTCAAAATGCTTAATCATTAGGAGAAAATTGTCATTGGGTTCATCATCACTACGAATATTGTCAGAAATAGTAAATCTATTTCAATTATATTTAGAAACAATACGAATATTGTCAGAAATAGTAAATCTATTTATGACAATATTTGTATTGTTTCCAAATTCAATTATATGGTTGGTGTGAAATGTATCCATAATACAATTGGCACTAATGCTAGGTTGTACAGAATTGCGAAATAGTAATTTTCTTAAACTATATATAAATTCAAGTGGGCTTGGATTTTCTTGAGAACAATACTAATAAATAAAAGCATAAATTGTATTTTTATTTCGCATCTTACCCGATGTTTGTTTCCTATTTTAATGTTAGTTATTAAACTTGTAGTCGTCTCTTGATCTTTCAAGAAGTTGAGTAAATCATATTACCATAATGACGGAGTAGGAATATCTTCCACAGCCATTCCGTATATCAAGCTTTTTTCATTTTTTTTTATCACAAATTGTCGATCACCATTTGACTCCACCTCCTTAAAATTTTCTACTAATATCTCATAGCTTTGTGACTTTAAATCTCAGTTTGAGTAATCTTTACTCTTAACCATCTATAATGAAGGTAAATCCCGGTATAGTTCTATAAATTCAGTTTCAAAAGCCCGAGAATATTTACGTAGGTCCGCCATTTTAAAATCGCTCACGCACGGCGTACAAGCAACGATGTCGCTGGCGACTGTCGACTTTTCAGATTTACAGCGATTCGATCGCCGCATTGGCAGCGACTATAAATCGCTGCTATTATTCACGTCCACACACAGATTTTGACAACGCCAGGCCCTACTTAACATATCTGCCTGGACTAAAAAGCAATAAACTTTACCGATTCCGTTTATGCAGAGAAAGTATGTTCTAAGATCGTTCTCTAATAACGATCATCCTACGAAAACATAGGCTTTAATGGTATTCTTAGCACCATCACAAGTCAAGGGCCTAACCGTGATTCAAATTTCATGTAACATTGTTATTTGCTAGGTTTATTAATTGGCTGGAAAAATGTCCAATAGGACATTCAAAATAATTTGTGTATGAGACTCTTTGAAATACCAATCATTCAGAAGCTAGCTGTTCTGGATCTGATTTGACAGGGATGTTCTCAAGGTCTACATAGCCAAAAACTTTATATAATTAAGGAAAATATTATGACAAATCTTGTTTAAATGCATGGAATCTAAAATTTTAAGCCAGATTTTGCAAATACTTTTTTTTGGACTATTTTAGTTTTATATATTTATTTTTATAGGTTTATTTTTTATAGGTTTTCTTACTGAAGTCTCAATGACTTCAAAAGAGGAACCTAGAGTTATAACTAGACAATGATCGCTATAATGTGGTCTCATGAGGCCATGAAATATTTTTTCTTAAATACTCATATGGTTTTGGCGAGTAAAAGTGTAAAGTAAAGGCAAAGGCTTAAACCTTATCGCTATATTTGATATTGCAATAACTTGGAAATATCTACAAAATTGCCATTTAATACGTTTTCAATTTCTGATTGACTGGTATAATTGCGCACTACATTAATTATTGATTTCAAGTCTTATCTTATGCCCTTTTCTTTTCACTCGTAACTTTAAGGTCTTATTTTTCTCTGCTAGAGTTTGTTCACGGGTAGTTTTGAAATTTGCTTGGACATTAAAGTCTTTTAAAGCAGGCCGTTTCAGCGGTGGTTCACCTTCCTGTTGAAAAAGAAAAAAAAATGCTTATATTGAAAAAAGTTACCATAACATAAGTTATCAATCAATCAATAAATGACACATGGATCAAATACCATAAGGGTGTTATTTACTTGAACAATGTGTTGTGCTAATGATGTCGGGAAGTATGCGCATTTAAATCAGTTCATCATTGATTTAATGCTCGCCGTTTAATGGGTAACTGATTTTCATCACCCTAAAAAAAACATATGTAAGTCATTTACAAAAAAAAATACGAAATCAATTAAAACAAAAAGCCTACTACTTAGATTAAAACAAAACGGTACTCGCTATACAATTCGAATAAGATCTTCCGGTAAATTATATAAAAATACATTCATTGACATATTATCATAAATTGTTGTTTTACTTTGTAAACTAGCATTATCAATCAAAAGAAAATATAACTAGAAAAAATTCCACGCGGACCAGGCAGCAGACGGGACTCGAACCCGCACCCTTCGCAATCCGGGCGAATGCACTGACCAATTATGCTACCGCGGCCCTCACGGACCGCGTCGAAATTCTTTCTAGCTATTCTTAAGCTGCAAGGCAGCGCCATCTCTTCGCATTATAGGTAAACCCACAATGTCAAATGAATACTTTTACAAGTATTAAACATTTGAAAGAAGAAATAGCAATTATAGTTATAATTTTTATTATTTTTTAAAGCATGTAACTGCTTGATGTTTAAATCTAAAGAAAATATAACTAGAAAAAATTCCACGCGGACCAGGCAGCAGACGGGACTCGAACCCGCACCCTTCGCAATCCGGGCGAATGCACTGACCAATTATGCTACCGCGGCCCTCACGGACCGCGTCGAAATTCCTCTAGGGCTAGAAGAATTTCGACGCGGTCCGTGAGGGCTAGAGGAATTTCGACGCGGTCCGTGAGGGCCGCAAAAAAAAAAATCAAAGTTGTGCCCCCATGAAAATTGTTTTTAAAAACATATACATTTTATTTAATATTTAATTAACATTTAGTAAAACATGGAAAATTAAAAGCAGAAGAATAGTATACACGTTTAAAACAATCAATATGTATTATGAGATACATATTCATAATATTGTATTGTATTTTTATTAAAAAAAAAAAAAGATTTGCGCAATCGTCATAATAAGTGAGACGACGCGCACCGGCAACTGAAAAGGCAGATAAGTGGAAAATTACATGAATAAGTGAATACTGTTCTTCATATTCACGAATGGTATTATAAAAAAGTATTGAATTTCTATTTATAGCATATTCGTATAAAATATATAGGATGAATAAATGGTAGAGGTATATCGTGGTCGATATTATTTTGCTGCTGGTAAGGAGCAGTTCATGCTTTAAAAAAAATAAAAATTATAACTAAAAATTTCTTCTTCGTACAACCACGCTTTGCTGTTATTTATTGAATAAAATATCCAAATCAATATTACTTTGTTTTATTGTCTCACACTCCTTTCTAAATCACAATACTAATTATTATCGCTAGTTCACATAATCTTACCAGAGGCACTTCGCAACAGAGAGAAAGAGAGAGACAGAGTTGCCAGTACAATCATAGATTACAACATATGACCACAGATAATGAAATCCTAACATTCTTAAGGGTGTACTAACTTGCGACAATGATGTTATAAACTTTGCTACATAGGTAATCATACCTAATAAACGCTGAACTTTGTTAGGATTTTTTGGTTTTGGCATACTTAATATCGCTTCAATTTTTCAAGAATCTGGTTTGATTCCATCTTTTGACTTCATGTGCCCTCAAGTATTGAATTTCATGTTTACCAAACTCACATTTTATTAAATCCAATTTAACCCGCATTTTCACTAGCTACTCCTAGTACATTAAGCAAACATTTGTCATGCTACGATTTTTCCTGTAGATAGTTATCTATCAACGAAAGTCAACGGAAATTTCACAGCCCTCTATATTTTTCACTATTTCTTTATATTGTCTGTGAAAAATCGCAATGAACTAGATAAATTATATAATAGTGAAAAAAAAAGAACGGGGTCCTCAGTGGGCAGCCACTGCTGGGGCGTAGGGCGATTCACTTCTCAATGAAATCCTGAATATGAGTTAAAAGTGCGATATGGATCTTTTAAAATTTGTTCAGTTAAATTAAACTTTCGTTTCTGGGCATGAGATTTTATATCTGGTAAAGGCGAATCCACCTATACTCCGAAGAGGTTCGTTTACAGTGGAACTTGCGGAAGATACACCAAACGTTTGCTACTCCTCATGATTGCATTCGGTTTGCTGAGGAGAATGGACTTGTTCCTCGTGAAAAAATGTGTTCGCATCATAGGAGTCCGATGAACTTGGTGCCAAATTCACAAAGTATTGGTACATTTAGGTGTTTTAAATCGAACTGTCGGAGGAAAACCTATAGCCAGGCTCCAGGAACCTGGTTTGAACAAAGCACGGCTACCATTAACGACCGTGTTTGAACTAATGTATTTGTTCGCACACAATACAACTTATGAAGATGTGCGACGTGAAACCATGAATTTAGATAAGAATACTGTTCTTTCATTCAGGACCATAGGTGATTGGTTCAGCTATTGTCGTGAAGCGATTGTTATATATGAATTAGAAAAAGAAGAAGAGAGACCAATGATCGGTGGCCCTGGCAAAATCGTCCAAATTGATGCATTGAAATTTGGAAAACGCAAATACAATAGAGGACGTCATATTGAGGGTCACTGGGTCATTGGTATGGTGGAGGATGGCAGTGATGACATACGAATAGAACTATGTACCGATAACGAGCGGTCAGCGGAGGTATTTATACCCATCATCAAGAAACATGTTCGGGAGGGCTCCATTATTCATACAAATTTCTGGAGAGCATACGATTGCCTTCCCGAACATGGGTATACACATTGTAAAGTTAACCATAGTGATCCTGAAAACCGATTTATTGCTCCCGATGGTACACATACCCAGAGGATAGAGAGCAATTGGCGGGTCGTGAAAAGAAAACATATCATAAGTAATTTTAAAGGGGACTTTGCTGATTGGGTAGTGGTGACATTGTGGAGAAGAAGAGTCCAAATTAATTATAAAGACAGATTTTTACAGAGCTTTTAAACGTAATACGCTATGTTTATAAAATATAAAATCTTTAATAATAAACCTCAGACCAAATAAAAAGTAAAGACGGAGTCTGCCGAACCAAAAAGTGAAGCCGGTTTTTTATGTATGTAGTGCATTAGCCAGTGTTACCATAGTCATATAAAACACCCCAATATTAGAAAAATGTAATAACGTTATTCCATAACGTTTATTAATAACGTTATAAAATATTAGAAAAAAATATCGTAAGCTTATTCTCTAAACCTCTCGTGAGCCAAAGGTCATGCGCCGTTCTCACCTACAAGTGCCGGACTTCTTTATGGACCGCCCGCCCGTGGGTGGCAACGATTGCATTGTTCTGCCGATTTCTCTGTTATTTTGTAAAAATACCCTTCACAAACGTATATTTGGATTCTCCATAAAATTTTCAATAAAACAGTGTGTACACAATGCGTCATGTCTATAATTTATTTTAATTACATTATGGTAAACTCAGGAAAGATAAAAAAAGTCGTTTAAATAGGTAAAATGAGGTATATTTTCAAAATTTGCAAATTATAAATCCAGGTTTTTGTACATATAGAATGTACTATATATAAATGAATGTATATAATAACTTACCAAATACAATAGGGAAGATGCAATATTTTTATTTTTGTTTTCATTTTAAAGAATTCCATGTAGAATAAACCACAGATATATTAAAAAATTAAAACATTGTGATTTATCGGAAAAAATGCGGTTTTAAATTGACAATTTAAATTTTCGCGCGAAAACGAACCTATGGATGCGATGACGTCACTCCTGTCTGTCACTGGTCGTAATTGTTCGTTGCTGGCTTTAAAATTTCATACTTTTGCATATTTTTTCGACTTTCGAAATATTTTTTTGAAAAATTTAAAATGTATCCATCCATTAACATCTCAAACTCGACCTTTTACTGTACATCATTTTCCATCTCTTTTAATTTGGACATAGCCGATTGCATTATCGCCGTAAGATTTGTAGAAGCCGCTGAATAAAATACGAAGTTTAACAACTACGATTTTTACATACCGTAGTAATTTAGTCCCTTTCATTTCTAAACTTAAAAACTCTGCACTTTGGACAAAAAAAGTTATAACCATGTCAACGCTAACTCTTGGTAAATTCCTGGAGTCTGCTTTGATAAACGCAACTTTCATTTTTATTAAATGTAAAAAAACGCAATAAATATTCCCATAAAATAATATTTACTTTAACAACCATAACCTCAAAGAAGTTGTCATAACAGGAGTGACGTCACTAAACGCTGATTGGTGTTTTAAAATACGTTCCGTTTCAAGTATTTTTAATTCGTAATAATTGTTAAAAAACAACATTATGTAAAATAAAAACGTTGCAGTGGCATTTCTTTTATATTTTTTTAACATTTTAATCATAAAATTTTCATAAATATTATATATGCATCTTCCCTATTATAAAATATAACACGCAACAGAAAAAAAAGGGTCGTGTTTCAAGTGTTGATAAAAACAAATGCGAGATCCAAGTGCCTTGATTTATGTGTTGACGTTTAATTATGTTGGATTGTTTATTTTACTTTAGTTACAAGTCTCGGATGGAATAGGTTTGTACATTTTATAGTTTCAAGCACTCGCAACAAGGCACTTGAAATCGCTACCAAATCAGTCATCTCAACTTTATGTCGATAAAACGAAAAGCATATACAAATGTTGATAAACAGTTTCTTTTATTAAAATGTACATAAAATTTTCTATAGAATACACAAAATATAATCACTAGTTCCTATACAAGAACATAATAAAATAAATCCACAAACATCGCGAATTTTGGGTCAAAAAGGCCATTAAAAAGTAGACGCATCTTAAAACGGTGTGCACATTAGATGAGGCATTTTTCTAGTGTGCACAGTTGCGGTCAAGGTTGAGTTTAAAATTAGCTAAGTACCAAATTAACATTATTTTTACTATTGTACTAATACTTTTAATGAACAATGATACTTAATTCAAGTAAGTTCGCTTTAATTTAGTAGCATAATACGGCAAAATGGGGAAACTGAAGCAAGTAGTTCTACCACAACATGATAGATGGTGGGACTTGTACAAACAATAAGCAGTTAGCAAATAAATTATTGGAATTTTTAAAATATAAATTAATCTAAGTAACCATAATAATATAATTTTTATTATTTTTAAAGCATGTAACTGCTTGATGTTTAAATCTAAAGAAAATATAACTAGAAAAAATTCCACGCGGACCAGGCAATTATGCTACCGCGGCCCTCACGGACCGCGTCGAAATTCCTTCTAGCTATTCTTAAGCTGCAAGGCAGCGCCATCTCTTCGCATTATAGGTAAACCACAACCATAATAATAGTAAAAAAAATACCTTTGGATATGCATTTTGTTTTACACGACGTAACCCTTTTGTTGTATAGTACAAATCGTCGCTCTGAAAATGAGTCGAACAAACCACGCTGCGGGAAGCTAGTTGCCACAATGGTTCATTTCTACTCTTACGAATGACTGCAATCCACTTCTCTTTTAGATCTTGATCTCGATTAGGAAATCTTAAAAAAAACGTATAATATATAATATGTATTACATCCCAAAAAATTTATACGAATACATAAAGAAAAAAGATGTTTCGTGTAATTGTTTATCCATGCATTACAATATTCGAATAATATAAAAGTATGCCACACAATGTATTTAATAAAATAACGTTACGTTATATTTCACGCTACCCAACAAAAGGGTAAAACTGTAACGAATAATCATGGCAACATTTCGTTCAGGTTTTGTTTACAAAGCGACAACCTCAAATTTGATTTTGATTAATTGAAAATAGCAGTTTATAACTTTACTTACGTATGAAATGTGATTCCATCCTGTTTTTTATTCTTGGAAGATTGGTTTTTACACGTTTTCACTACACAATTCGGCATTTTCTCTAATAAATATTGTTATTTATTATTACGTCACACTCCGCGCGTCGGGATAGCTCGACTGAGAATCCAAGGCGTAGTTTCGTTGCATGTGTGTGCGTGTAACTGTGTATGTACACGGCGAGGCGTAGTTTTATCGGCTTCACTTTTTGGTTCGGCAGACTCCGTCTATACTTTTTATTTGGTCTGAGTAATAAACTTGTTTTATTTAAACGGCTAAACTGTATATCCAGGGCCCAAGTGGTGATACTTCACACTAGGTTAGGTTAGTGCGTTATCATCTATCAGTTAGTGCCGCGGCAGCGGCCGGCGAAGCGCCAGAAAGAAAAAATCGTTAATAGAGACTTTTTCTACAAAAAAAACAAATATCACCTCTAATTATTTTTTATAATTATCATTTCTGTAAAAAACGTAGCCACAACGCCGGGAAGGGGGGGGGGTTACCCTTCCCTCTGAGGGGTCTTCCCTAATACCTATCTCCCTGAAATTCCACTACATTTAACAGATTTAATGAATTTTTAGGTTAGGTAAAAAAAAAACTATTTTTCCGCCAATAATCTTTTAGGGCGGGGGGGGGGGGGGGGAATCTTAAATAATCAAAAACTCTGTATGTATTTTCCAAAATGCAATTTGACTGAAAGAATAATGACAACTGAAAACAATTGCTTACGAAATAAAAATTTAAGCACTTAAATCTACGTCATCATCTTCTTCGTCGGTCTCTGGAAGTGTGTCCACAACTTTGGACATAAACGGTAACTCACTGTATTCTTTGTGAAACTGTTTTGGGATTGTACCATTTTCACACAAGCGCTTCAAATCTTTGTACTTAGCAACTGAAATGGGCAGCCGTTCCTTATACAACGGTTGCAATACAATATTTCCTTCTTCGTCTCTTTTATTATCATTTTCAATAATTTGATGTTTTCCCTTACTCTTTGTGTTTTTTCCTTTGCCTTTTCCTTTCTTGCTACTAATCAGTTTCTCAAATAAATTTATGCACTTAACATCAGCCTCTTCTGTCATAGAACATATCACCTCAATTTTTTTCAAATAAAAAAAAAAGCTAATCAAAATAAAATAATGGATCGCGAATACCTAATTTATACGTTCATTCGAGGGAGTAATTGTAAATTATACTGTATTTTCGATACAAATTAATTTCAATTGAATTTAAGGTACTTAAGTAAGTAATGTAGAAACTTATGTAACGGACATTATTACGGGATCTGTAATTTAAATTATTTACGTAAGGGACACAAAAACAGAGTATGACATTTACTACGTACATAATATCAGAAAAAAAGGAACGTACATAATATCAGAAAAAAGGATGCTTGAAAACATTTACGACCTATTTCTTAGCAATGATAATATTGTATTGTGATCGTAAAGGATGTGAAAATATAGTATATCAATTATGCCCTACTACTTCTTTACATAGTGTTACATACGACGTTAAGTCTGGATAACCGAGACCCTTAAAGTCTTTTTTTACACAAAAACGTGTTTAGAGTATAAAAAAATTGGGTCTTAACGAACCGATTTTGCAAGATATCAACATTTCAAATATACCATTCGATAGAGAATTTCAAACTGAGTGTAGAACGCTAAAAAAGTGATTTTCTCATTTTTGTCCCTTACGCCAATTGAAATTACGGTCGACGATATATAATATATCAGTGAATTTATTTTACAAAAAAAATTGTCCACGAGAGTCTCCACAAAACCGTTTTAACACCTCTGATTCAATGGTATCCTTAGTTTTTTTGTACCATTGTTCAGTGTACGTACACTGAGCAGACATAGGCCATTCCAACGGTTTTCAGTCATCGTTGATCTCAGTCATATTTTAACACGACACGGGGTAGAAAAGAACATCTCTATGTTACTTGTAGTGCAAGGTTGTGCTAAGGAAGTAAGTATTGCTTTTTTTTGCAGGAAAGAAAAATTTAGCCTCCTTTAACACTTCAGTAAAATCTAGTTTTTCGAGATCTTCTCTGGCCAAACCCCAGTTTTACCATTTTTTATATCAGAGTTCGGTTTCTTGATTAAAATTAAATAAATCGTAGTAAAGGCAGAAACATTGTGGTTTTTCTTTAAAATCAATTAACGACATACTCAACATTGTACTGGGATGTAGCGACATTAATCTAAAAGCGGGCAAATTTTAGTCACCAAAACGCTGCTCCAGTGCAGAATAGAAAAGGAAATCAAAATAAAGAATGATAATGGATCTCTTCAAAAAATCGCATTTATGGTGCCAATCGTGTTGCGTATTCCCGGAACTTGATTTAAATCATTAACGACTAAGATGAGTCTGTAGCTTATGCAGTGAAAATATAAGGCTATTTTATATTTCGCTTTCAATATCTTTAGCCATCGTATCCTTGACCAACACATCAGATTCAAGTTCTTCGTTTTCTAAGAACTTATCAATTATCGATGCAATAGTTTTGGCATCCATTGCAGTCAACTCTACGAAGCCAAGATATTCTTCTCGGATCGAGTTTATATTTTCGTCATAAAATCGGATTCCTATGGAAAGCTGTTCTTTACCAGCTATGTCACATGTTTCTATAAGCATAAGCTTTCTTTGCTACCTGTATAATTTCGCTCTTGATGTCTAAACCGCACAAAGTAATAATTTCGTTGTGTGTTTTGATTATAAGCAATAAAATAAACACATATTTTTTTTCTTGAAATATGTCGGGATTTTATTCTCGCTCTAATAAGCATGGGAGCTTCTCCACCATAAGAGGATAACTCCACTACATTCTCCCGGCATATTTGAGTCTCACAAACCCCATGACACCTTATATGCTCCCCATTGTAGGACCTTGCTTGCCTTATTTGATAGGTCCCACAAGCAAATAATAATAAATCTATTCAATTCAATTCAATTTATTGCACTCATGTGGTTATATAGATGGTTACAAAATGCTTATAGTACCTAACATCAACCCTGTCAGGGTATCGCAATATACAGTCTTAAAATTAAAATTACAAGAGAATTTAATTAATAAACAATTATGTATATGAAGAACCTAATTTGTATTAAACCACTTTATATCTCCATATTTAGTTGTGGAAATGGAATATCAGCCGTTGTGATGTCATTGAAATATGCTTTACGCCTATTTACATTCTGTGTGGTGACAATACAAGCTAATACATTTCTTTAAAAAAATCTTTCATGAATGATGCTCACAATTTCATTGGCATGGATTGAATCTGTAAGTGCGGTGGAGAATTTATTAAATAAAGCAACTGCTATTTTAAAATCTTCCATCAAATGTGGTCCAGTACGGTTAAAATACTCTTGTCGAAATATTTTAAAATCTCTTTTTATTTTGCCATTCACTGCTTCCACAACCCATATATTTACAGTAACACATCGGATTCGGTTGCCCTCTAGGGTTGTGAGCTGTGAATAGCCAGGAGAAAGTGTTTCTGGCATATAAGCCTCAAAACCACAATAATGATTTTTTTCTATACAATCTCTAAAGCCAAGGTCCAAAATAAATGTCTTTTTCTTTAAAAAAAATCAAGGCATCTGGTTGTTAAATCCATGATATATTATTACCATGTTATATTATTGTGGCATCATTTGTGGTTGCTGGAAAAGGTCCCAGAACATCAAGAATATGACCATCACTGCAAACAATAGTAAATGGTTTCACAAGGCTTCTGTATTTATGAGTGAAATATGTAGATTTTTGAAAAAACTTGTGTTTTTTGTGTTTAGATATACGTAGTACTACTTCTTCACAAATTATTATTGCCTGTCTTTCTTCTAAAAGGGATTCGGAATTTCCAAATATGCCATTGGCTATAATATATTTTTTTGAAACAACTTCTTCCCGAGACGTATGTTGAAGTCCTAAATGTCTATATATTCTAATAGCAGTATGGTGACCTTCAGATTCGCCACATTGAATTAGTACTGATTTGAATTCTACAGGATTACCTTTCATAAAATGCGCCATTATAGCCATACAGCTATCCAAATTACGGGTAGTCCAAGAATCGACTGTAATGCAAACTGATTTCGCATTTATTTGGACGAACGATTTAATGTCTTCCAGCCTCTTCTCGTATACTTTTGGCAGCAAATTTACTGACAACGTTTTTCGGTCCGGTACTTCGTAATTTGGATTCAGGGCATGCGTATACTCACGAAACCCTGCGTCATTGACTGTAGAAAAAGGTTGAAAATCATAAGCAATCATTTCTGATAAACTTATCAATTTTTGTTTTTTTCATCTGGCTTGGATCTTTTTTGGCAGATGCACATGCATAGCTCTCTGAACTTTATTAGGGGGTTCAATATCATGCTTTTGTTAGCATTATGTTCGTCTGTCTCGCCACCACCACTATCACATGGAGAGTTACTATTACCACCAACACCAGCTTGTTCCTTACGCTAAACTACATTTTCAGGTCGTGTGTTAGAACTTGTATTAGGCTCGGAATTTAAAAAAAAGATTAAACGCCAAAATGTGCTTTTGTTTCCAATGACTCTCCGCGTCCCTGAGCTCCGTCCGCAGCCATTCCAAGTTACCCCTCCTGTAGGTTTGGAGGATGGATTTGCATACATCCTCATTAACCTTCAGAGTGGCCCTCGTCATGGCTACGAACTCGGCAAAGGCGTTGGCCATGTGGTCCGATTGATCCCTCGCCGGTTTATATACCGGAGCAGTTACACGTCCCTTGTCGGCCAGGGTTCGTACTGGTGTTGTTCGTACGACACCCGAAGTGGACGGTCCGGTTGTCACTGAGGCTTGCCCGCACGCTGGTCCCCCTGTGTGTTGTGTGTGTGTGTGTTTTTGTGTCTGTTTGTGAGGGGAGAGCCGGGACACGCATTTTAGGACGGCTTTCATAAGGGCGCGATGACGTTTCCCTTTTTGGTTGTGCCGTCTCTCGCCCGGCCAGGACCAATGCATATGCTCTGCATCCACTTTCTGCTGGAGTTTCACACACACCAGACAGCACCAACGCCGATGTCAGTGACGTTATGCGGTACGCCTTGCTAATCTAATTGCAAAGGCTCTCTGGAGTGCATCAAGCTTGGCGATGTTACCCTAGGGGTGAGACGCAGCATGCCACGCGCTTGCCCCGTACACTATGATAGGCTCTATCACCGCGATGTAGATTGTCTGTATGATGTCCCTATTCAGTCCCCACCTCAACTTCGCTGCACACGCAAGCTGTTTAAAAATGTCCGCCGTCTTTTTACAGACTTTAGACACGTGTGCGTTGAAGTTGAGGCGTCGGTCGATGGTAAGACCTAGAAGGCGGATCTCTTCAACCAGCCCTATTTGGACTCCGGCCATTGCTATAAGAGGCGGTCTGAACTTCAGCTTCTTGGTGAGCAGCATCGCGCAGGTCTTGTGCGGAGCGAAGTTCAGTTTGCTCCTGGCCCCCAGCAATGGATTTTGTCCAGGGTCTGGTTGACTAGATCCTCCATCTCTTCTGGGGACTGTTCGGTAAACATCAGGACAACATCGTCGGCGAACGCCCCACCCTTTGGTGGTCCTCCTTTCGCTCCTTTCTCCTGCGTAGTTCACCACTACGCTTCTGTCGGCTAGGTATGACTGCAGTGCACGGTAGATGTTAAGTGGGTAAGCTTTGCGCAGCAGCTGGTGCTTAATGGCCACCACGTGTTTTCGAAGGCGCCCTCTATGTCCAGCGAGACCAGGAGTACTGATCGCTTCCTGACGATGCTACTCCTCACCTGCTCCATCAGGTCATAGAGGGCGTCCTCGGTTCCGCGTTGAGGCATGAAGCCTTACTGCCGCTGGTCTAGACTTCGGTAAATGTACCATTGTAGTCTCCTGATTAAAAGCTTCTCGACCGTCTTTCCTAGGACTGATAGGAGCCCTATCGGACGGTGGGACTTGGGTGTTGTGTAGGTCTGCCTCCTTTGTTTAGGGCGTGGAAACCCAAATCGTTTATTGTTCCTATTAACTCTTCCCCTCTATCATCACTTT
This sequence comes from Chilo suppressalis, assembly GCA_902850365.2. NCBI lineage: Eukaryota > Metazoa > Arthropoda > Insecta > Lepidoptera > Crambidae > Chilo > Chilo suppressalis. Next base: position 60,587,124 of record OU963894.1, on the reverse strand, counting down.
TTGCACTCTCCCACCATTCACTCCACGCATTGGCGTCCCTTCATATAATGATTTTACCTACTCCTAGTTTCTGTATGGCGCATTTTATTTGATCCATATACGGGCCGATATCTATGTCCGGCTCAAAGTAGTAGGATATCACGCCGAGTTCCTATTCTGATGTTATAATTTTTATTACCACTATGTTTTTTTTTCCACTGTTTTGTGTTTTGTGTTTACTGTCTACACCCCTATTATTGGGATACCATTTAGACTGGAAAGCAGCAGAGACGATTTTACTGGCGTGAATATTTGTTAGTCGGATTCTACGAGCTACTACTTCGACTAAAAAATCTACGAGTAAAATAGAAAGCCGGGCTAATTTACTCGCCACTCGCTGGCGTTTTGGCTTTTAAGCTAGTTAATGCCGTGTGTCATCATCACTGCTTGTGAACTAGTTGCGAGTATCTTTGCTTTTTGGCAGTTTTCAGCAAAAATATCAACGGAAGTAGTTCGCGCGGGAGTAGTTATTTTAGCTCATGCTATTAAGAAAGATTTACTCGTTGTAAATATTTCTTATAAAAGAATCTTCTTTCTTTAAAATATGTCATGTTTCGGTAATTCTATAATATAAACTCTCAGAAAAACAAAAAATTTTGTTATGTTTCGTTTACTGTCTACAGCCTTATTATTGGGATACCTTTCAGACTCGAAAGCAGCAGAGACGATTTTACTGGCGTGAATATTTGTTAGTCGGATTCTACGAGCTACTACTTCGACTAAAAAATCTACGAGTAAAATAGAAAGCCGGGCTAATTTACTCGCCACTCGCAGGCGTTTGGGCTTTTAAGCTAGTAATGCCGTGTGTCATCATCACTGCTAGTGAACTAGTTGTGAGTATCTTTGCTTTTTGGCAGTTTTCAGCAAAAATATCAACGGAAGTAGTTCGCGCGGGAGTAGTTATTTGAGCTCATGCTATCAAGAAAGATTTACTCGTTGTAAATCTTTCTTATTAAGAATCTTCTTTCTTTAAAATATGTCATGTTTCGGTAATTCTATAACATAAAGTCTTAGAAAAACAAATATTTGTGTTATATTTCGTTTATTGTCTACACCCCTATTATTGGGATACCTTTCAGACTGGAAAGCAGCAGAGACGATTTTACTGGCGTGAATATTTGTTAGTCGGCTACTACGAGCTACTACTTCGACTAAAACATCTACGAGTAAAGTAGAAAGCCGGGCTAATTTACTCGCCACTCGCAGGCGTTTGGGCTTTTAAGCTAGTAATGTCGTGTGTCATCATCACTGCTAGTGAACTAGTTGCGAGTATCTTTGCTTTTTGGCAGTTTTAGCAAAAATATCAACGGAAGTAGTTCGCGCGGGAGTAGTTATTTTAGCTCATGCTATCAAGAAAGATTTACAACGAAAACTAAAAAAAACTTGATGCTAAAAAGAAAATGGGTAAGTTCATGGATAGAAAAACGTGGAGAATATGGTGGTTCTAGCGGTTTATTGAGAGTGTTGAAGAACGAAGATCCTTTGGCTTATGGAAACATGTTGAGATTAAACAGTTCCAAAAAGGAATTACTGCAGATGGTAGATGGAACGCTCAAAAAAAAGATACTAAAATGAGAGCGGCAATACCAGTAACCACGAAATTGCAATTAACATTACCTTATCTAGCCACAGACAACTCCTTGAAGTCTTTAGATTGATGTTGTTATTAATGTAACCTATATTAAAATTATAATGAATTCTGTCTTGATGATAAATATAATAAAATAATGTGTATTTCAAATAAAACCAGACTAATACTTTGCAAATAATGTTTATTCACTGTCTGACGACTCATTGGATGAACTACCAGCAACTTTAATAATAAAATCCACAACATCATCAACAATACCATCAAATTTTAGCATTATCTGCTCTTCTTTTATGACATGGTCAATGCACCGTTTCTACGATTCAGCTGTGATTGATTTTAAGGCATCGGCTAATAGATTTTTAATTTCAGTCATCTTAAATGTTTTATTATTTTTCAGTGCCCATATCAGCTCGATGGTATTTAATTCACAGTGGTAAGGTGGAAGCCTTAACACTGTGATACCCTTTTGTTGAGCCATTTCGTCTACAACATATGTCATATAAGCATCCTTAATTTGTTTAATTTTATACAGAAGCTTAACCTTTCTTTCACTTTCGTGAAAAGATGTGTTTTTATCCTGTAGCCATGCTTGCAACTCACACTTCTTATTAGAAGACGTAGGTATCTTTTCTTTCCTCCTTGAATGGTACGCCGCATTATCCATGACAACAACAGTTAACTTCTAATTTAGGCAGAATATCACTAAACCATTTCTCGAAGTTGTATGCATTAATCTCAGAGTGGCAGTCAAATGTGAAAATCAGCTTGGCTTTCAATCTTACATCTTCCTCTAATTTGATGCATTTCATCATTCCTTCGAGCATTAAGAAGTTCTCCGCTGCAAATACACACTCGCTGTAATTTTTTCTTACCCTTTACTTCGGTACATTGACAATGTACCTTTTGTAATTTGCCGCCATTTTATGCTTACTGCATGCAATCCAACGCAATCTAACCTAAAATTTTGAGCGCATAACCTAGCTAATCTAATTATCCTACTGCGATTTAATAACACTAACGACTTATAACTTAAACTTTCGCGATAATTAACTAAAAAGTAAATGCTGCGCCCATAACCTGTTAAATAAAACGACGTGCTTACTTATTTGATTTGGAACGAACGAACTTTATTAAAAGAATGATACATGTGACGCAGACACCTTACTCTAGATGGCGCTAGGGCTAACAGGTACAATATTCATAACATTCAAACCTTATGTTTTCTATATAAAACTAGTTTTTACGGGTTAATGCACGAAACTTTATTTATTTATTGACGTTTCGCAGCCTTTTCAGGTCTGCATCGTCAGAATAATGATTTTATTTAAAATTGTCGAGCTACCTTCGAAAGAATTATATTGTGCGTTCGGTTATTTCATTGGAAGATTTTTAAAAATTTTTTATTGTCTATGTATGAATTTATTATTTAATTTACTTAATAAAGTATTTTATTTAAAATTCTTGTTTGTAATTTTGAGTTTATTTATTTGACCCTAACTACCGTAAACTACCACCGGTTCCAAAATTGGGAGACCTTCCTGAGAAGAACCGGCGAAACAAACTCAAGAGAGGCTTTCTATCTCCTTCTTATGTTAAATTATGCAAACAAAAAGAACTAATAGTATCTGATGGTCTTGCAGTGTGTGCTCGGGGTTGGGATTTTATCTCCTGTATAATAGGTTCCCAAGCTGGTGGTATATACCAACCATCTTCCCTATTGAAATTTGGATATTTTTTAATCTCAATAGCCTCGCGCATCATTCGAGGAACGAACCGCCGCTCAGCTGCAAGGATCTGTGGTCTATCAAATCTAATGTAGTGGTTTGGTCCCCCTAATGCATGTTATCTATCTTATGTTTTCTATTTAAAGTTCAATTAAAATCAATATGACCAGCAATTCCTGTAACATAATGACAATATCTCTAGCACCTAAAGAGTTAGAAAAATATAATAAACAGGGTTTTCAAACCACTAATATTAAATCAAATGTTTACCTTATTTTTTCTGGACTAACTAACAATTTGGTCAGTTAACTAGTAACTTATGTAATATTCTTGTTACCCCATGTTTAGAGTCAGCATTTTAAACATGTATATTTTTTTTCTGTTTAGCTTCTTTCCCTTCAAATAACATGTCTATGTTTAGCCAGTTCTTTCTGATCCCCTTGATCAAATATATAAAAAACACTGAGTTTATTCACATTTAGATGGATTTATAAAATGTTGTAAACATCAATTTCAAATATATTTATTTCACTAACCAAAAGTTTCTGCAGCACACAATTGTATTCTTCAAAAAAGTCATTCAATGCTGTACCCCAAGCACGAACAACTCTCGTAATCGTATAGTAATGGTATTTGCTTACTATTCGATAACGATTACCATAATGAAGTGGCAGAATGAAACAACGTTATAGTACTATCGTGAACTCGATAGTAATCAAGATAGTATACGATACTATAGTTAACAAAGCGCGTTCATAATTCAATACAGAGTCATAGTAGTTTAAAAATAAATGAAAAAGCTTTAAAATTGTTACGATATCTATTAAAGAAAAAGATAATTATTCACATTTGTACAAAATTTTAACAAAATGTTCACTTAAATTTATAGTTGCGACATATTATTAGGGTTTGTTATTTTTTCGGCACCGTCCCAATTTGAATATTTTGAACGTACTGTAAGGTTTCATCGTATCGAAATAAAAATATCGATTAATAAGTTTTCGTCTGACATTTCGCAACATTTTTATATATCTGGCCACACTGGTGGCCGCCATCTTGGTTGACTTTTGCTCGGTGAAACGCGGCAAAGTGGCAGTACGTTACCATACAATATTAGTCTATGTACGTTACCGGCAGCCGAAGGAAACGGCAGCAGATTGATTAACCGGAATAAGTTTTGAAATCTACAAATTAACCCGAATAAGTTTGGAATAAGTGTTAATAAGTTTTGTTCCGCGATAATTATAAGTTCGACTCCAAGTAACTTTAAGTTTTGAGAGAAGAATAAAATAAGATTTGCAAGACCGACGCAACGTTGTTTCATTTCTGAGATATCTTATAGTACTCAATTGAATGTCAACTCTAGACATAATACTTTAAACATTATTTTCTTTGTGAAACAAAATCTCTTAGGGCAAAAACTGATGGGGTCAAGTGGAATTCCAGTGAAATTTATTAGGGTGCGCAGGCGCCCGAGACCGCATCAAGTGCATAAAATGTGCATGTGTAAGAAATTCAAAACATTTGGGTCAAAGATGAAAAGAGTCTTTGTTGTGAAGTGAAACTTTGTATTTGTTTGTAAACCTTCTCACAATGAGGACTAGTCCAAAGCAGTTTATAATGATGGTGGATTTCATGGAGAGGTGAGTTCTTTCTTATTTTTTTTAAATGCTTTCTAAATACCTATAATGTTGTGTAAAAGTGATTAAACAAACTTGTGTTATATGCACAGAAATGGGGATTTAGCAAAGCCCACTGGTGGTCCTAGAGGTCGGCTACAAACAAATGGAGGGAGCTCTCTACAAAATTGAATAGTGATGGCGCAGGAGAATCTCGGTCGGAAGAAAAGTGGCGAAAGGTTAGCTTTGAATTACTTATTACCATGTAAAAGCAGCGTCCTTTTTTTCATTAAGTTTAAGCCAGTCAAATATTGTTTTTATTTTATTCTGCTTATATATTTTGTGTTATATTTCAAGACTGATTTGATTGATTGATTTGAATTAGTAAATACTGTGTTGGTTAATTTGACTTTAAACATACAGGTAGGGAATAATATATATTTTTTTAATATTCTTTATAGGTTTGGACGCACTTCAAAAACAATACGAAGAGAAAAGCAGCTAAGTTAAATAAATCCATGTCTGGTACAGGTGGGGGTCCAGCTTTGAAGATAACCCTCACTGATTTGGAGCTGAGAGTTCTGGCTCTCATGGGAGAGCAAGCTGCCACAGGGATGACAACTATCTCTGAAGTTGGTTTTGAGCATGTAAGTAATGTTTATGTTTATCTGTCGCTTGGTATTTTGCCTTAATACATGATTTTTTTTACTTATCTATATACAAAAAATTATTGCCACAACAAAGTTCTCTAGACTTGGTTTATTGAAATGTACCCTTGCATTATGTATAGAAGGCAAATGTAACAATTTAAGTGAGGTGCTATAAATACAGGTTTAGTTGTAAAATTTGATTACTTAAAGATGATAGACTTTTTTCATATCCACAGTTAGAACAAGAGGTGGAATTGGTCTCCCAAAATGTTGACTCCAACCTTGAAGAAGAAGAGACCTATTTGTGGAAGGAGCCCTCTCCCCAACTTGATAAAGGTATGCTAGATTAATCATATATTAACAATAACCGGTAAACTACATTAAATAATAAGTTTTATATAATATTTTTATAGAGACACCAAAGTAAATAAATAGGTTTTGCTGTTATAATGATTTTGCCATAATAGTTATAAATAAATATTTTTTCACTCACACCAATAAGGCTCAACCCAAAGTAAGTACCTGTATGCTTGTGTTATGGGATAATAGGATAAGAAATAGAAATATATAAAAGGATACATTGATAAGTATGTTTTAGTAAAAATTAATATATACAGCCATGACTCGGGTACAAACGCTCATATTCACACAAACATTTGCTTCTATTGGGATTCGAACCTGGTACCTTAGAGTAGTTGACATCTTGAAACCCGGTGTACAATAAAAACGGCAACACAAAGAAATAAAATATAATTTTATATAAATATTACAGGGGACGAAGATTGGAACCTTCCTGGCACCAGCCAAGCTCCAGCACCAGCACCTCCAGCATCATCTCCACCAGCACCAGCTAAAAAATAGACCTAACCAGCCAAGATGAGTAGGAATTCAGGAAATTAACTGCAAGCCAAATGGCTTGCATTCATGAATGAAGCTTTGAGTGTGTTGAAGAAATTCATGGAAGAGAAAAGTAGAGATTAATGATTAATTTTATGATAAAGGTTTGTCTGGGATTTATGAAAGCTAAGCCATTATTAAGGTATAAAATTTAATTAAAATTGTAAATAAGTTCAATATTTGTACATGATAAAATTTATTTCCTGTCTCCTATAATTATTAAGTAAAAGTACAATAAATAATCTTAATTTAATGTAATCTATTTATTCTTTCAACTAACTGACGCCTCATTGCTCTGCCTATGCTCAGTAAGTCCCTTGCACTGTCTGTATTTTCCATTGGTGTCACAGGTGTTATTTCATCTTCGATCCTCTCTTGCTCATAGTCTGGATCAGGAACGTTAAAGTTTATAGCCAGATTGTGCAACACACTGCATGCAGTTATAATGCCAGCACATTTCTCTGGTTTATAATGCAATGTTCGATCCTTGCTAAGACATCTCCATCGGTTTTTCAAACGCCCAAAGGTGTTTTCAATCACCACCCTTGTTCTTCCATGTATGGAGGTGTATTTAGCCTCAGGACTATTCTCAGCTGCATCGGTAATGGGTGTCATCAGCCATGGTCTTTGAGGATATCCAGAATCGCCTATAATTGAAGTTTTTTATTGATTTAATTTATCTGGTTGATTACAAACATATATAATTAAAACATAATTATTAATATATTTAATAATTTTATATTAGTTGAGACGGAATGAGCAACCCACCTAGCAACCAATTTTGTTCATTATTTTGGTACAGTCCTTGCATGTAAGTATTAACGGCACTATTCTCCCAAATAAATGCATCATGTGTGGCTCCACCGAATTTTGCATTAATATTTAAAATCCGTCCGTCGCTGTCGCACACCTGTGAAAGACGTCTTTATAAATTACCTGTTTTACATTCTTATAAGAATCATGTAACTACCTACTTTTAATACTACTTCAATAGGAAAACAAAAAATCATAAATGATACCACTATGGTAAGTGGCCACCATCGTCTATGCATTATGACCGTCTCATGTATTAGCAATTTTATCCACACAAAGCTAAATAGGACGTCGGCGGATGTGTTTGCCCACCCAGAAATAGATTTTATGCAATAATGTGTGTTTCTTATTACTAAAATTTTTGACCTTCTTACCATTTGCACATTTAAAGAGTAATAATGTTTCCGACAGAAGAAAAGATGTTCTATCTCCTTTGGTGGTGAAAATATATGAAAATGTGAGCCATCTATGCACCCAAGAACTCCAGGAAAACCATATTGTGTATAAAACCTGAAGAGAATTCAAAACATTAAAAAAGGTGGAAAACTAAGTGATATCACTCATATATACTTAAATATATTTATCTCACTTCTGCCTAATAAGATCCCTTTCGGCTCTAGTAGTAGGAAATTTTATAAATTCTTTCAATACATCTCGATTGTTGAGAGCATTAGTCACATCTTGGACATATTTGCTCACAGTGGTCTGTCCCAAATGCTTGGCCATACCAACAATTCGTTGATAAGAACCTGTTGCATAAAAAGAGAGAACGCACAAAACATGTAAAAAGCAATTTAAGCAGAATAAGTACATAGGTAAGTGTAATAAATGTTTATTAAAATAGTTTTTGTTTTTCAACCTTCCATATGTTCTAAACTGACTCTTTTGCTAGATTTTAGGGAGGTTTTTTCTCGAAGTTTAGAACATAAATAATGGAAAGCTGCTTTATTGAGACGGTATCTATTTATGAACTCTCTTTCGTTTAAAGTTATGGGCTTCAACACCTTCCTCAGTAAAGTTCGCTGATGAATTTCTCTGTTTAGACAAAATTAAAAGATTATTTTAGGTACTAACCTACATTGTTTTGATAAAAATAGTATTATTTTGTAAGCTTTACAAAAAATAGAATAAAAAATTATTAACCTACTTACCTTTTGATTTCATCTGCTTCTCTTAAATTATTTAGTAAACACCAAAGGAGGTAATAACTACGTGAAGGACGGTTCGTTAATAACATTGACATGATTTTTAGACACTAAAACTACCTTTTATTAATTTTATAGTCCAAAGCAATCTTAACGAGAGTTCTCTCACTGTAAAATTCTCAGTGAGTGCTAATACGATAGCTAGCTGTCGCAATAAACGATACGATCCGTCAAAAGTGTGTTCGTGCTCCAGTTTTCCATACTTTACCTATCGTTAACTATACCATAACGATTACGAGACTAATAGGTTCGTGTTATTGAATTTTAGTTCCTTAAACGACCGTAGCGGCGCTTATCTGGTTTTCATACAAAATAATACCATTACGATTACCATAACCAGAACGATTGCGGTTCGTGTTAAGGGTACTGACCGAAAATTTGTTCCCTGTGATAAGGCCTACAGGTTTCAAACCAGTTTCCGTTGTTGCGCATATTTTTTTTTTATATTCCTATCAATTGAAAACCGGAAGTTGCTTCACTTATTTTTATATTAATTAATGAAGCTTACCTGAAATTTTATATGTTCAATTATTTCTGGATTTACGTCAGTCCTTATATCTCATTGGCTTATCATATTCTTCATAGAGGTCTTTGATGGCAAAATGAATATTTTTTGGAGGAACTTGTAAGATTTTGGGCCATGTTTGTAGACTGCAAGAGCTATAAAGGTATGATTCCACCAAAATTGTGTGTAGAACATTTGCTGGCATCTCATTTGGCTTCCGTCTCCACTGGTAGGGCTGTGCGTAACTTTTGTAAGCGCGCAGTTCAGCACACGTGAGCGCGAACATGTTTACTGAGCAGAGTTTCTGCCTTCACAATTCAGTAGTTAATATTGACGGGCAGGAAAACGTAGTGCTTTGTGCTGCAGCATGTGTTTTACTAGCTTAAAAATAAACGAAGAAAGGAATCGCGATATAGAGTGAGGCCTTTACTACAGAGACGGAATGAAGAAACGAATAGATTTCTAGAAGAAATTAAAAATGGATCGTTTGAGTGGAATTAAAAATTATACACGTATATTTTGCGAAGATTTTGAGTTTCTGGTCGATGTAACTAGTTCTTTTATTGCTAAGCAAGATACCAACTACAGAAAATGTGTCACTGTTTCAATAAGGCTTGCAATCACCTTAAGGTATCTTGCTACTGGAGATTCTTTTGCAAGTTTAATTTACTTATTTAAAGTTTCAAAAGAGCTTATTGCTCGAATTGTACCTGAGACTTGTAAGGCGTTGATAAACGTGTTAAAAGAAAATATTAAAGTAAGAAAATTAAAAATAATATAGCATTTTATTTTAGTCACTTTTATTGCATTACATATCATGCCAAGATATTATTTCGCTATCATTCTGACTTAAAAGGTCTGAGTAATAAATCATTATAGCGGATCTGAAAATTTGAAGCCGGTCCTTGACTCTGAGAATTTGACGAATCTGACAACGGTGAAGGCATATTTCCCAGTAGCATTTTTTTGCGATGGTGAACAGTAGTAACAGTAGTATATTCTTCTATTAAATCCTGCCATGCTTTTGTTTAGTTGTGCCTAGTTTTTGAAGAAGAGAAGCGCCGCCTTTTTTTTTCTTTTTCAATAATATTTTTATATTTGTATAAAATATCACATGGAAGTAAACTGTTACTACTTGTAAAATTCAGGGCACGTCAACGAGATTTCTTCTTCATTTTTCAAAATAAAACCGCACGAAATTGTTGTCACAAAATACAAACTTAGGAAATAGATAGGTACTTTAAAAACACCATACAATCGGTATACAAACACCTATTTGACTGACAAATTACAGGACGCCATTCAACTTAAACGCACAAAAACACCACGTCTTTTCATTCCATTCATTACGAAAGAGACATATGCAAGATACTGTTGTGTGAAAGGGAGAACAATACTTATGTCATTCATCATTTACTCTTTTTGTTGGGTTAGTAAACCTTTGGTGTTTTTCTGTTCGTGCAAGATAAAGTCTGAGTTAAGAAAATGTTATATTAACTTGAGTTAGTAAACTCGAAGTTATTTTGTTATCTCAAGATTTACGTGCAAGTGGGCCTAACTCTTTTAATTTGTTTTGGCTCTTAGTGCTTCGGCTAAAATGAGCCCCAGTATTCCTTAAAAGCGCCTACTGACATTGCCTGCCGCAGGGACAATCTAGGGTGCACGGCGGTCGGCCCAATATCGGCTTGTCTCTACACACATGCCTGCTATTCAGTGTTCGGGCGTATGTTGAGCTAAACACAAGCGTTGATGATGGTCCCAGTGTTATCAAAAAATATGTTACCGTAAAAAAGGAAATACTGGGTGAAGAATTGGCAACAGAAAGAAATGTATTGTAAATAAGTAATGTTTATGATTAGAAAAAAATCCACGCGGACCTGGCAGGAACCCACACCCTTCGCTATCCGGGCGAATGCACTGATCAATTATGCTACCGTGGCCCTAACGGCCGTATCGAGTTCTTTCTAGCCTTCCTTAAGCTGCAAGGCAGCGCCATCTCTTCGCATTATATGTAACCCACAATGTCAAATGAATACCTTTACAAGTATTAGACATTTAAAAGAAGAAATAGCAATTAAAGTCATTATTTTATTTTTTTAAGCATATAACTGATTGAGCAGTTTAAATCTAAAGAAAATATTGCAAGAAAAAATTTAAAAAATAACTATTGCTATTTTTCTAGTAATTATAATAATTAAATATCGAGCAGTCACATACTTAAAAAATGAAAATGAATTAAAAAAATATATAAATAATGTTTGTTTTTTTTATCCCACATGTGGGGCCGGTCTTTATATACTTCGATCACTCGTGTCCAAACTTCATGCTCATTATGATCTGCCGCCATCTTCATCGAAATCGTGCGCTGCGTGTGACAGCTACTAACCGACTGATTGAGAAATTGGCCCAATCGCGCTACACACGCGGCAATGTGCAGGGCGGTTGGGACAATCTGGTAAGCAAGGGTGGTCGCGCGCTCCTGCCGCCCTGCCGCAGGCCCGATTTAGAAAATTGCCCCAACTTGCCGACACACATCACAATTTAGGAGGCAATTAAGGGTCATCCCCACTCTTACACCCTAGATTGACCCTGCGGCAGGCATGTCAGTAGCGCGTTTAAAACATCTTCTACAGATCTTGGCAGCTTAAGGCACGCTTTGGATGCCACAAGATGTATCATATGGCAGCTACACTTGATGCATGCAATGTGCGGTACTTTTAGTTTCAAGTGACTAAACACAGAGTCATGTTCGCCTACCATGCTATTAGTTGTGTCCGATGCAAAGCCTACAATTTTATTTTAAAGGAATTTGCCGGTCTTGAAGCAAACTTAATGAACTATTGCAAAGATCTTCAGCCTTTCCAGATTTGACTTCATATATGTCAAGAAACTGTTTGCGAACGCAGTTTACTTCGTCATAATATATAACTGTGAGTGCACATTGTTTTTTAACACTGATGTCAGTTGTCTCGTCCATTATAATGCTGAATGGAGTTTTCTTTAACTTATCTACGAGTTCTTGGGTTAAAATGGGACCAAGGACAGTTTTTATAGTATTTGTTGCTTTCGTCCTGCCCAAATTGATGGATTTTATTGTGTTAGAAACGGTGAAAGTATTTTTTATAAATGGGATTAAATTATCCATCAAAGAAAATAACAAATTGTGCTGTGCAAGAAAAGCGCATATTTTAAGCTCTGCTCTTTTTTTTTTAATTCATCTTCTGGTTTGGGTTTCAGCATTTGTTGATTAGGCGTTGTTTGGCTTTTTGAGCTAATATTTGGACATGTTTCGCCGTATTCATGTGCTTGACAAGTGCTGGTTTATGACTCAAAACAGTACAATCGCACACTTTGCAATAAGCGGTAATCATGCCTTATTCTGGCTCTCTCTTAGGAATCCAATTTTTAAATGTAGTGTTTGTTAGCCACTTTTCATTGAAGTCGCGGTTTTGTTTCTGTTTCTTTGGTAAAGGTTTCTCACGCATCGTACTACTACTATCGCAATCATTGTTAATAACTCGCTTCTCCTCTTGCCTTAAAGTCGACGACTAGGAAGAAATCAAGAATTTGTCCATTTGCTTGGCTTAGACTGATTTTATATTTTTAGTAGATTAAGTTAAAACCATGCCAAGTATAAGTCATGAAGAGAAATCAAACAAATAAAATGAATAAATCAACCACGTTATTAGTATTAAAGTGAGATACCTAATGCAATACGTGTGAATAATTCCTATCAATGTATTTTACAACACTGTTTGGCTGATAGTTACTGTGAGGTCGAGCGGCTTCGGACGGCTTGCTTGTTTTTTTTTCTAAAGTGATTGATTAGTTAATACTTATAACAATCTTAAATGTCGGAAATCGAAGATCTAAACAAAGACAACAACAAAGAAAATGAAGAACCGAAAAAAATTTAACCATCGAGACAAAAGGAAGCGATCGAATTTTTTACGGAATTTCGGCGGACGAAGATAAAATACAATTCATGTATCACATTGATTCGGACAGTGATTATGGACGTTGCGAAATGTTGCCACACGAAATGCAAGTGTTAATAGCTCGCAGACTACTGGTGAAACCAAGTAAATATCATAATTATGATGCTATCGGCGGCAGAATATGATTATGAATGCATATTTTTTTTAAAGCACCCGCCATCGCAGGATTTTGATTGCTTTTCTGCAGACTCAAGGTCCGCACCTTTGTTTGTGTGGGTATATATTTATTTGTTTAATTATTCATTCGCTCCTAATTTAACAAAATTTCTTAAAAACTATACAAGGTTTCTTAATACTAGAAGATCATGCTTGTCTTATTAGTTTCCGGCATCCCTTGGTCGACGGCTACAAATAATTGCCACCGTCGCCCAAGGCGCCGGAACTTGGTAGTTCCTTTACATGTGTATATTTACATTGGTATTCATTTTGTTTGTTATTGTGCTTACAGTGCTAACAAAGGTTGCTAGCTCTGCAAGCCACTCTGTCGGGCGGCGTGTCGTGCTTGACAGTGCTAGCTATATTGCTAGCACTGCAAGCCGACACACCCCCCACAAAATTACTTTAAACAATTTTATAATTTTAATATTAGTAGAATGTTACTGGCCTATTTGTTCCAAGTGGTTTTCGTTAATCCTAATTATCATGCAAAATGTAAAAATATTAAAATCGTAATCAATCAAGTAAATCAAAATAAAATAAAATAAAAGCAAAAAGAAATATAAAAACACAAAATACAATCAAAGAAACAAAAAGTGTAAAAATATAAAAAGTGTAAATGTAATAAAATGTTGGTGTCATAGTCCGAGGTTTGGTCAATTCCGAGATTTAAATAGTATTTATTTGAAGATTTCTGGGACAAAAATGGTCGGTGGACTATCCCTATATGCGGGTGGTCTGCATGAGATCGTTCCGTACCTTGTCGTCCCCGCTTTTCATTGCCATTTTGATATTGTAGTTTTTTATTCTATTGTCCGTGGCTCTTTCTACACCGACAATGAGGCGAGCGATTGTGTCGCCTTCCACATTATCGGTATAGTATACAAGATCTTGTGTGTCTTGAAAGAGCCACGACCGCGTGGGGAACGCTCCTTGTTAAGTGTGTGCTTTGCTGCTTTGGACACACCACAACCACGTCCTGGTACGTCAGCCCCTGCGCCTCGTGAATGGTCAGGGTTCGAGATCCCGAACAAGTACCATAGCCTCGGCCGAGTAGCTTACCTTTTTCGACCTGAGTATGCGCCAGGTACAAGGTGTTAGGATTGTTCGGAATCTCGACCCCCGAGCATCCCTTCCGCGATAGGGAACGCACCAGTCCGGAGGACGAGTATATGCCATCATAGATTTCTCTAAGGGCATACGCTACGTCCTGCGGACTGCGGTGTGTACAAAGCAACAGTGTTGGTGTTGTGTGTAATGTGGTGCGTGTTGAGACGTGGTGAGTGTGACGTAATGGGAACAAGTTGTTCCTGTCTGTTCTCCAGCAGTATCCTAGTGGATCCGGCGACGACGACCACCGATCCGGCGGATGGGGCGCAGAAGGCCACCCGGTCCCCCACCGTAGGATCACGCTCCACAAAACCAACGCCTTCGCAGTAAGCCGCCATGTACGACCCCGACATTTCTCCGTGTAAAACACGTCCATTGTCGTTGTCGTACAGTGCGGCCTCCGCGTCCTTCAGCTCAGCTCGCAGCCATTCCGAGTTGCCTCTCCTGTACGTTAAGAGGATTGATTTACATACATCCTCATTAACTTTCAGAGTGGCCCTTGTCATGGCTTCGAACTCAGCGAGTGCGTTGATCATGTGGCCCGATTGATCTGAGGCAGGAACGTATTCTGAGACAGTCACTCGTCCTTTATCGGCCAGGGTCCGCGCTGGTCTTGTTTGCGCGGTACCCGATGTAGACGGTCCAGGTGTGAAGGAAGCTTGCCCGATCGACGTTCCCCTTGTGTAGTGTGATGTAGCTGTGTGTTTGTGTTGTTTGGGGTTTTGGGCCCGAGACACGCACTTTAAGACAGCGTTAATAAGGGGATGATGACGTTTCCCCTTCCCTTCCCTTTCCTTCGATCCCGCCGTTGCTCGCCCGGCCAGAACCAACGCATGTTCGCTGTCCACCCGTTCCTGGAGTTTCTCGGAGCCGCTGATCCTTGGGCTCCGGGCAACTCCCACTGGTGCCAGGCACAGGTCAGTTTCCACGCCGATCTCCGGGCTCCGGGGTATAAGGAGACTTAAGTTCTGGCCTCTATCCTCGTAGACCACAAATATACGTAGATCGTTTTAAAATCCTGTATTGTTCTTGGCGTTGTGTATCTGGATGTTTGGTGTGTTGTGGCTGTTGTTATATAACTATTAGGAATTTCACTATTCCTTTTTGAGGCGGCTTCGGCAACCATCTGAATGTATCCCAGCAAATGCAGTCTGGTGGTTTTTGCCCCCAGCAGGTCCCCCAAAGTTTCTCTTCCAATTTTGGCCCCTGTGATGCACTCCAAGTTGAAACGTGCTAGGGAGGGCATTCAAGCAGAAGATGCCAAACCGACTCACTCAGGTTCGGGTCACATTCGCACCCCGGTTCCTCCCTCAGCTTGAACCGGTGCAAATATTCCCCGAACCCTCCATGTCCCGTTAAAATCTGGATCTGGTGATATGTGAGATTTTCTTCCCGGACTATCTTATAGGCGTTTTTGACGTCCGGGAAGAAGGTCTTTGTCATCATGCCAGTAGAGGAGGAGTCGTATCGATCTTGCCATCGAGCTAGAGACTCCTGCCTGATACCCCTTTTGACATGGGACAACGGGACATGGTCGTAGTCGGATCTGCTGTTGGTAGTTGTTTTGGCACCCTCTTTAGCCAATTCGTCTGCCCTCTCATTACCCTCAAATGCATTTTTTTTTTATCCATAGACTCTAGGTCCAGGCCTTTGGCAGTTTGGTCTTTTTTTTTGAATTGTTTGTTATTGCTCCACATTTTTTCTGCGCTCGCTCTTTTGCGCTTAATCTTTTCAAAAACATCTCCATGCTACATGCTTTTTTAATACTATCTTAACTACCTTACTATCTAACGTGCACTACTCGCTATTGTATAGGAGGATGTTTCGACCTGTCCCATTCCATCCCGCTATAGGCGTAGCTGGGATGAGGCAGGTCGATACTTAAGGGAGGGGGATAGGGGCTGGGGAGGGTTGGTTGGTGGGTTCGTCCCTGGAGTTAACGCTTTCGCGCCTCCGGGGAAGGTGGATAGGGGGGAGGCTCTGGAGTTAACGCTTTCGCGCCTCCAGAGCGTTTAATAATTACTTCAGTTTGTTATATATTATTGTAGTGCTTATGCTAACATACTTAATATTAACGTGCCATGCTTAGTGCTATTTCTTATTTTGTACTGTTTGTGTTTATGGTGCGGTTTTACTATTTTTGTGCTCTGTTACAATATTTGCTTACAATGGTAGTTCTAGTTTGCCGCTCCGTCGGTGGTCCATGGCAATAGTGGTCTTGTGGCCGCTGTTGCCTGGACCATCTACGGAGCTTCTGGTCATCCGCCAGACCCGGTGCATTGTCAGCGCTAGCTGTTGCTAGCGCCGCAAGCGGGGTGCTGGCGGTTAACTATATATTACAGTTTGTTGGGTTGTTATATTATTGTAGAGTGCTTAGTGGTAAAAGTTCTAACTAATTAAATAAGTACAAGATATACATGTAAAATAGACAAACTAAACAAAGTAAAACAGAATAAAAACAAAATAAAACAATATAAAAACAATAAATAGGTATAAGGTTTGATAAAACAACAATTTATAATTTCAATATAATCTAATTGATTTTTAATTGTAAAATTTAAATTCGTTAAATTTGACAATTAAAAATCAAATAACTACAGATATAATATAATAAATCTATTTAATTCTACCTAATGCTAATACAAAACATTGTTTGGATTGGACCAGTCCGGGGCGTTTGTCATTGTTCGTGTGGTGTCATTTCATGGGTGATGGTTTTTGCTCGTCCTAGTTGTTGGTCATGTCCGGGAGGATGTGTGGATGGGGGAGTCCCTCGCTGCCTTTGCGAAGGGCTCCTCCATCCAGAGATCGTGTTTGTCAGTCCGTCGGTTTTACGTCTCGCCCGGTTAATTTTCGAATCAGGGACTCACTCAGTGCGATGCCTTCGCTGCGTATCGCCTCCCTGAGATTGTAGTCCCTGATCCTGCTGTCTGTGGCCCTTTCCACACCGATAACTAGGCGAGCGATTGTATCGCCCTCCACGTTATCGGTGTAGTAGACACAAGATGTTTTGTGTCTCGTCAGGGCCACTACAGCGTGTGGAACACTCCGTGTGATGTGTGTGGTTTGCTGCTTTGAACACACCACAACCACGTCCCGGTACGTCAATCCCTGTGCCTCGTG
Organism: Chilo suppressalis; assembly: GCA_902850365.2. Taxonomy (NCBI): domain Eukaryota; kingdom Metazoa; phylum Arthropoda; class Insecta; order Lepidoptera; family Crambidae; genus Chilo; species Chilo suppressalis. Next base: position 60,569,694 of record OU963894.1, on the reverse strand, counting down.
AATGGTCAGGGTTCGAGACCCCGAACAAGTACCATAGCCACGGCCGATCAGCTTCTCTTTTTCGGCCTGGGTGTGGACTAGGTATAAGGTGTTCGGCTTGTTCGGTATCTCGACCCCCGAGTATCCCTTCCGCGACAAGGAACGCACCAGTCCGGAAGACGAGTATATTCCCTCATAGATCTCCCTGAGGGCATACGCTACGTCTTGCGGGTTGCGGTGTGTGCAAAGCACCTGTGTGGGTGTAATGGTAGTGAGTGTCTTGGTGTGTTGTGTTTTAGGGGGAACAAGTTGTGCCTATCAATATACGGCAGTTGGTTTTCGTCGCCGACTAGGAGGGTCTCCTCGACGCGAGCAAGAACGACCGTCATCACTACTGACCCAAAGTGGCTCATCAAGGCCTCATCCACCAGAAGGCGGCTGAAGGAGGCCCTTTCGTCCACTCCGTTCGCCAGCAATGATGCCATCGTCCTAGCACGCTTCCTCGCTTCGGATACACCTATGCGAGGTACGAGTTTCTCCCTCAGGTCGGCGAGTGCCTCTTTGGTGTTGGTGACAACCATATCCGTGTCTGGCCGGAACTGCTCCAGGATCCAAGTCGTTTTTCCGCACCCCGGGACTCCGTTCACCCAACGGATCCGTAGCCGCGTCCAGTCCACATTAGCTCCACCCGAGTCCAGGGTCCTGGAGAAGGCGGAGAATTCTGTTCTCCAGCAGAATTCTTGTGAACTTTGCGACCACGACCACCGATCCGGCAGATGGGGTGCTGAAAAACTCCCTGTTTTCCACCGAGGGATCGCGTTCCACGAAGCCAACACCCTCGCAGTATGGCGCCATGTACGACCCCGACATGTCCCCGTGCAATACGAGGCCGTTATCTTTGTCGTACAGGGCGGCCTCCGCGTCCCTGAGCTCCGTCCGCAGCCATTCCAAGTTGCCCCTCCGGTAGGTTTGGAGGATAGATTTACATACATCCTCGTTAGCTTTCAGAGTGGCCCTTGTCATGGCTACGAACTCTGCAAAGGCGTTGGCCATGTGGTCCGCTTGATCCCTCACCGGTTTGTATACTGGAGCAGTTACACGTCCCTTATCGGCCAGGGTTGGTACGATACCCGAAGTGGGCGGTCCGGTTGTCACTGAGGCCTGCCCGCACACTGGTCCCCCTGTGTGTTGTGTGTGTGTTTGTTTTTGTGTGTGTTTCAGAGGGGAGAACCGGGACGCGCACTTTAAGACGGCTTTAATGAGGGGGTGGTGGCGTTTCCCTTTAGGTTGCGCCGTCTCTCGCCCGGCCAATGCATATTTGTTAGGTTAGGTTAGGTTCACAGGTTACACGATTCTTGCGTCGTCTCGTCCGTCTCACTCTCATACACACACACCCACTACTACTACGTCACACACACACACACTACTACGTCACAATGACCCGTCATGGTAACACAATGCATCATCATCATTTTTCACAATGTTGCATCATCATCACCGATGAGTCATTCACGCCATACATTACATTGCAGAACCGACCATGCAACCCAATTCAGTGGTGAAAGGCCCTGAGGTGACCTTGAAGCATGCAACTGTGATCGTTACGCCGTTGGCGTTGAGGTCGATTATCGCGCGGCGCAAAAAAAAGTGAAAGGCACGCGTCAGCGTGTATATAGAGCGAGTGCGCGCAAGATGGCCGCCAGTCTTCGTGTGGAATTGCGTGTGTGATTGCGCGCGCGCCGCGTTCCGTTCGCCTTCCGACCTCCCATCCTGTGAGGCCGGTGCGGCGGCTGAGTGTATATTATATTTTTTTTTTGATTGATTAGTTTTTCAAAAAATGTCAGAAGTCAAAGATTTAAACAAAGATAACAAAGAAGAGGAAAAAAAGAACCGAAACAATATGAAACACCGAAAAAACAATAGATGCGATAGCATTTTATGGAACAAAAAACGGACGAAGATAAAAATACAATACATGTATCATTTCAATGCACTAACTGATTATAATCATTATGAAATGTTGCCACACGAAATGCAAGTGTTAATAACTCGCAATTTATTGGTGAAACCGAGTAAATATCATATAAATTTGTCGGCGGAGGAGTGCGATGCTGAATGGATTACTCCGAAAACGGTAACGGTAGAAACGAAGGAAAACCACTCACACGATCAAAAATTGAATACAGTCAAGAAAAAAACAGTAACATACCGGGTGATGTATATATTGTCGAAGCCGAAGTGGGTCCAATAATTACATACAATTTATACGATTCAAAAATATTCACAATATAAAGTGGTGGATACAAGTGAATTAAATAAATTACCATTGAAAAAAAGAAAGAGCACTGTATTTGTTTTTGGAGTCCCGAATCAACGTGGGTTAAAGTGTTCAAAGGTGATGAAGAAATAGAAAAATACGAATTAAAAGAGACTGGATTTACAATTCCGCAAGAAAAGATTGACATATTACGACTTGCAATCGATACAGTAAACAAGGATAAATCTATAAATAATATAAAATTGGATTTGCGTGATATATACATTTTAGTGAAAAATATGATAGCACAGCGATGTCCTGATAAATATGATCAATATCGAGAAGCAATCGATAGTAATTTTATTCAAAATTATCATAAAAAAATTAAATTGGATGATACGAAACAATGTAATAAATATAGACGAGCAGTCGTACCACCACCGTCGGCTCCAAAACTGTATAAGCCTTTTATAGATTATGTACCATAATAATAAATAGGAAAAAAATTAAAAAAAATGAAAATTTATATTAATATCTATACACACACACACAAAAACACACATTAACATTTTGTAAAATTGGACACATTGCAAAAACAATAATATACAGGCATAAAACAGTCGCTGTTTTTCCGCTACATACTCATAGTATTGAATGCATAATTTATAATTGAAAAAAAAAAGCATTCGCACATTCGTCACAAAATCCTAATCTAGCAGCACCGGCAACGGGAAAAGCAGGGACATAAAAAATTACATATATTATAGAATACAATTCCCGATAATGGGAAATTGTATTATTAAACACTATCTTATTACTATTATTAATCTGCTGTCTAAGACTAGAATCATCATTAAAAGGTAACGCATGGCGATAAAATCTAGGTGAAGAAGGGGGAGGAGAATGCGGCAACGGCGGCGTCGGTGTCAAAACATCGATAGACATCACTGGACAAAATGGCGACGATGGCAACGACGGCGAAAAGGAAGATAAGGGGTGGTCGTATGACTGTTGTTGTAGTACTACGTCTTCGGTATTATCCAAAGAAGTATTTACACTACCACCATCATCACCACCACCACCAATAGGCAATGTGGATACATCATCGTCTTCATCTTCTTAAAACAACAAACGTACTTACCGCATACGGGATAAATTAGTGTCCTCAGTAGTAGACGACAGAGAAGGAGACATTTCGTAATTACAATTATCCATTATAAAAGATCTTGAAGAGCCACTACCTTGACATGAATAAAAGAAGCCTGGCATTGTGTATGTGCACAAACAAAATGGACCAAGGCTTATATACCCAATTTGGAAGGTGCAACATGATGCAATTTACAAATTAATATGCAACACACGAAAACAAAATTATAAATCAAAAGTAACGACCGACGGATAATCTATATAAAATGCAAATGCACTCAAAATTAATTGTGGTCAACAAGGTAATAAAAACTGACCTTTAAAAATGCAGAAATTAAATATTGTAAACAAGATAATAATTATAAATCAAAAAGTAACGACCGACGGATGATAATAATCTATATATAAAATGCAAATGCACAAAATTAAATGTGATCAACAAGACAATGAATCATCACAACACAGCACCTACTCTGACATTTATGGAACGTAAATTGTATACAGGATGGAAATTTTGAATGCCACCCCCAGGGGAAGTACTCTAAATGCTGGAGATAGATAATTTTACTCACAGGAAACATTCCTTTGTTTTTAAAAAGAAACACAACTGCATTCACAGTTTTTCGAAAATTTGCTTGCCACACCCGGGAATCTAACTAACGAAAATTCGAAAAAATTACACCCTGTATTTTTATGGTATCGAATTATAGGGTCAATCATAGGGATCATATCTTACTAACAAACTTAGTACATTAAATGGAAGGAAAAGCGTGTAATCTTAACTTAACTGAATGGAACAAGACTAAAAGCAGTTTTATCCCACCAGATTACACGAGTTAGTATTTTTATTATCTTCGACGTCATTTATTTATTCAAATAACGATTAAAGGTTTCATCATGCGTATTGGAAAGGAATTCCGTTGCGCATCTACTTTGATATTACTGTATAATGCATTTGTGAGACCACACCTTGAATATGCCTCTTGTGTATGGAATCCACAGTATAATACATATATTGATGCTATTGAAAGAATTCAACACAAATTTGTAAAGTACTTAGAAAACAGAATTAATGTTAACTTGATTATTAATGATTGTGAAGCAAAGTTACAGGTTACATCCTTGCAACATCGCAGAACTGTTAGAGATCAATTTTTTCTTTACAAACTTATTAATGACCTTGTAGATTCGCCGTTCCTTTTGCAGAGGATTGGTTTCCGTTGTCCAAATAGAACTAGGTCTGACAACACGTTTGTAATACAATTCAGCAGGACCAAGTTTGCTGCAAATAGATTTCATTTTCATTTCTAGAGCATGTCACAGCTACAATAAATACTTCAGGGGATTGGATATATTTTGCCTTTCTTACAATCAATTTAGAAATGAATGCTATAAGGTCGTTTTACCCTAACACTTGTAATTATTTTCTTTTATTCACATAATTCTAAATATTGTACGTAATCTTAAGTAAATTATGTAAGTTTATGAATGTTTCAATCTGTGGAAACTTAACTGGTTTATGAAATAGTAATAAGTGTTACTTAATTGAATTGTGTAAAACTGTATGTTTCCCAAATGAAAATATATAAAAAAAAATTAGACGATAAGACACAATGTAATAAATATAGACGAGCATTCGTACCACCGCAATCGATGCAAAGAGAGTACAAAATTTTTATAAATTATGAAAAATAAATTACATAGATAAGGGAATAAGCCTCTTGATATTCTTGAATCGTCCTATTAAAAAGATTTTTTATTACTATTTATAAAATAATCTCTACAATTAAAATTACTAAATGGCAAGAAATGATTTTTTTGTTGTTGAGGAGGAGGCGACGGCGTCAACACTTCAACAGTAACAACAGGGCAAGGCGTCGCGTTCGAAGTAGACGTCGAGGACATGATAGATATTGACTCACCTTCTTCATCTGAATCCACAACTGTTGTCGACACATCTTCTTCAAATAATAAACGCACATGACGAAAACGATTTTTTTTTTTCATCAGAAGGCATTGATGATACTGACGGAGGATTGTTCGGTGATGGCAATTCGTAATTGCAATCGGAGACATAGTTAAATGATCGACTTTCAAATGTAAACGGCATTGTGATACAAAAACAAAGTGGGCAAACGATTATATATAGTAAAGCTAGATTAAGGAAAATAACATAAACAGGACGCAGGACAGGATACAACTTAATCGTATCAAAATATTTTAAATGCAACAGAGAACAGTAAACAAGATAATAAATTACAACAAACGACCGAAACAACGAACGTGACTTTTTTTATTAAATGCAACTGCATTATTAAATAGTAAACAAGGTAATAAATCACATCAAACAACGAGGTGTGCAGAGTGTAAAAAGGTAAAAAATGTCACTTAGACGTGAACAAACAGGAAAAATTTAACGAAAAAAACAAGTGAATCAGAGGTTAATAAACAATAAAAATGAACGAAAAAAAAACAAACGTCAATGTGAATAAAGGTGAGTGAGTCAATGTTACTTAAAGCTGAACGAAAAAGGAACAGTAAACGTATAAAAGGATGAACGCGGACTGCAGAGAGTACAGTCATGGGAAGTAAACCCATCTACGCGTATCACATCATAACGGCGGTCGACCTAACGGAACAACTCGGAAGTTTGGGAGCATATCCAGAAGTACACTTATACAATGAAACGTGCAAGGAGAAATGTGGAAACGACGGCTGCGATGGAGAAGAAGGAGGAGAGCAACGAGCAGACGGCGACGATAGTGCCGGACATCAAAGAAACGAATAGCGAGGAGACATTCCCGATAGAGGATTGGGCGGAACTTCGAAGGAAAAGGATAGAATCTTTTGTGCAGGTACGATGCGAGGCGGGGCAAAGTGATGATAGAAGGAAAGGCGCAAAACATGATATCACCGGAAAAAATAGCGAATATATGTGTAGAGACACAGATTTTGTTACATATTTATGCCAAAACGGTGCTTTCACAGAAGCCGAAGCTCTGGCAACATTTAGTAGGCTAGATGAAGGGATTAAAATTATCTGCACAAAACAATACCACGAGAAAATCAAGACGTACATCCGCATCGCAAGAGTTTTGGTATTTCAGGAATCAATAAAACAGCGATTCGAAAGAGCTAAGAAAAAGTTTGAAGACAAGGAAGACAGAAGCAACGAACACGAGGAAATTCAAAAATTTAAAGAAATAATATCAAACAACGACATTGATTTAGAGCGTTTCTTCAAAAGCACATACGAGCATTTCATGAGAAGAATGGGTAAAAAGAATAACCTGTTTTTCCTGGGACCACCGTCGACAGGCAAGACGATGATAATGAACAGCCTAGTGGAGTGTCACTTTAATTATAGAAGACTGACGGGCTTGGTATCGAATTTTAGCGGATTGTTGCACACGAATGCGTGTCTAATGGACGACTGCAAGCTGACTGACAATCAGTTTGAGCAGTGGAAGATGCTCGCTTCAGGAATGCCCATGTCGACGTACGTCAAGTACATGGACAGGTGTGACGTGAAAGACTGTGTGTTGTACACTTGCAGTAATTATCCCATCGAGACGTACTGCAACGTGCCAATGGCGAGAGAGGCGGTATCGAGCAGAACCATAAAATTCGAGTTTAAGAAGCGATTTGAATGGTATTTTAAGATATCGCCGCATATATGGGAAAAGTGTTGGAAGGAGTACGACTTGACCGTGTGATGTGATACGCGTAGATATGTGTGTATGAAATAGGTTAAGATAAATGTAATCAATTGGTGGTGGTATATTAAATAAGGGTATATAATTAACACAATGTAATCAATAGATGGTGGAAATAAAGGGTATAAAAATATTAAATTATCGTATCATTTAAGTCCAATCACTTTAGAAAAAAAAACGCCGCCCGACCACACACAGAATGGGGGGGGGGGGGGGGTCGGAAGGCACACCGACTCACACACGAAAGAGATTAGATGAGAAAGAGAAAGAGATCGTAACCTTTCTCTCCCTCCCTCCCTACTTTTTTTTTTTTTTGCCCAGGGAAGCTTTGCGCATACCCTGCTACTGGGTGGGCAACAGGGTTATTTGGGACTCTCCATACTGGCATATCCACTAAAACCCTGGGGTGTGCCGTCACCGCCGGATGTGACGATGTGGGATCCTTATTGGGAAGCAACCACATCGTCCCGGCGGGCCCGGCTTTACGCCGGGCCACTCCACGGCCGGAGGGATGCCCATGCACACCTTGGGCATCCCTCCCCATCAGCTGAGACCGTGCAATGCAGGCGTGAGTTCACCCACCTCACGCCCGCTGGCTCCAAATTAGGGTGGAAGAAGGCGGAGGTATTGCCGCCTCCTTCTACTTAGCTTTATTTTAGCTTAAGCTTTTATTTAAATGCGCTAAAAAGTATAAACCACTGAGAATGAGTCAAGTTTAGCTAAAGAACACATTAAAGGTAATACACATTTCATAAAAATATATGGAATTCTATATAATTGAGCGCAAGGTCAGAGTTGTGTCGTTATTCTTAATGTATTCAAACTTTGTTTCTTTTTAGATGATGAAATCAGCAACTAAGAATCCTATTATGATGATGAAGATTTATTATTTAATTTAAAGACTTCTAATAATAAAAAACATCTTACCCATAACTTTTATTTTCACATCATTTATTTTGCATCAATTATATACCGTAAGTTTTCATACTAATAATAATAATAATCAATAATCAAAATCATTTATTCAGTTTAGGCTGTTACAAGCACATATGAATGTCTAGAAGCTACGCCATCGGTTCGTAAATCTACGGCGGGAGACCTTGTACTGAGAAGAACCGGCAAGAAACTCAGCAAGGGCTGTTTTTTTCTCCCTGTTTTATCATTTACAGAGTCGTCAGGTTGAAAAATGACTTCAGAGATGATTAATGAAGTCACCCTTCATTACATAATGTGAAATTATACATTAATTGTACACCTGCATTTTGATTGCTGTGTCACACAGTATAAATACAAACAGAGTTATTTATAATAGGTGTAATTAAACATTTACATCTTAAATATCAAAGTAGTTAGGGCAGACTCATCTCCGCTGGCAGCACCCGTTCACGAGCATGACGCATGAACCAGCCATCGCTTCGCTCAACCATATTTTAGGGAACGTAACGACCCGCCTCACACGACACCACCGAAGAGACTTTTAAGAGAGCATGACTACCCATAACCACCTATATCAACCACAACATATTTACTTAAACTTAAAGTCATTTATCTGTAGGACACTGCAAACAATTACAAAGCAAAAACAATGGAGAAATCATGACCACGCCGTTTTGTCATTCAAATCTTCTTAAATAGTCTGATATTCTTCCTTACGTAATCAGCTTTAAATACAGCTTTTCAATAGAAGTATCATCAACACGTGATTCATAATATATAGGGTGAAATTGAATGTTTTAATGAAACTTCGTGAGATTGTTGAGTTACGTGAAAAGAGTATGCCTGATTTTTTTCGGATTTTTTTGAAGTATTTTTTTTTCATGTTTTTATTTATAATTTGTGTATTTTTATGTCATTTCCTCCTTTTGAGTAGTTATTCATTTTAAACAAACAAACTTACATATCCAGTGAAAAATAACTAATAAATAAGTACTTCAAAAAAATGGAAAAACATTAAAATTCCACGGCGGGTCAACGACCGACCGCGCCCGCCAACCGTTGAGTGAGTACGTACCTCTACACAGAGTTCAGTTGACTCCTTTGATTCCACACAATACAATAAAGTCGTCTTAGATGCCTTTATTGAAATAATAAGCACAAATGTCATCTTCTCTTAAGCGGAGAAAAACTTTAAAAGTTAATAATGATTTTGTCACGATTAGAAATAGGCAAATGTTAAACAAAAAGAAATACTTATTGCAGTTCAATACTTGGGTGAAATTTATAACCCGGTATTCAAAAGTACTTACGAGACCGATGTACCTATTCATTTTTTTCACTTAAACTTCCCGTATACACTTTGTAAACACAATCAATCACCAAACCTACTTTCGTAAAGCCTTGTGGCTCTGCTGAGTATACCGTGACACTACAATAACAACACACCATATCCAACTTCTTATATTGAGGCCACAGAACAAGAACTAATCATGGCATTATTTGCAAATCTTCTCTTGTCCCAAATTTAAAAGATACGCACGCGCGGTGGATAAACTTGACACTGCGCTCGCTCACTGCGCTTTGCACCGCGCATAGGTAGGTATTCAACCGATTCAACGGCGGGAGCGGTCATTGCTCCCGACCGCTCGTCTTCTGTTTTTACGTTTTTTTAGTAGTGCTAATTAGTTGTTTTTTACTTACTCTGTATGAGTGTTTAAAAAGAATAATTATTTAGTACCCAAAAGGAGATTAAAATATAACAAAAAAAAAACGAAATTTTATTTTAAATCATTTTTAAAAAATCCGTTAAAATTCAGAGATACTCTATATACGTAACCCAATAATCCCACGAAGTTTCATTGAAACATTCAATTTCACCCTGTATATCATATAGAAATACCCGTTGGAATGGTTGGAACAGTTCAAACCCAAGCATTTTTGTCTGTAATATAATCAGACACTTTATAATAAGCATTCTTAATAAGAGTTTTTTTAATAGTCGATTTAAATTTAGTCAGGCTCAACTCTTGAATATTGCTTGGGACTTTATTGTAAAAGCGAATACAGAGGCCTCTAAACGAATTATTAATTTTGTGGAGCCTAGTAGCAGGTAAAGTTAACTTATTTTTACTTCTAGTATTAAGTGTATGTATTTCACTATTTTTAGTAAATAAACTAATATTTTTTTTGACATATACTAAGTTTTCATATATGTATTGTGATGCAACCGTCATTATGCCTATTTCTTTAAACTTATTTCTTAAAGAGTCCTTAACTTTAAGATTATAAATTGATCGAATAGCCCGCTTCTGCAACACAAATATTGTTTGAATGTCGGCGGCATTTCCCCACAGTAAAATACCGTAAGACATTACACTATGAAAATAACTAAAATAGACTAATCTGGCAGTTTCTATATCCGTTAACTGACGTATTTTCATTATAGCATATGCTGCAGAGCTAAGTCTCTTCGATAATTTATCAATATGTGGGCCCCATTGCAACTTTGAATCTAGTGTGATTCCTAAGAACACTGTGGTATCTACAAGGCTCACATTTCGATCCTTTATATTTACATTCGTTTTTACCTGTTTAACATTAGGTAAAACAAATTTCAAACACTTAGTTTTCCCTTCAATCGTTCCCAATAATACTACGACTCTTACTCGCACTGCCGCAGCATCTTTCCCCTCGCCTGGCAAGGACTTGTGCTAGCCCGAACCGCCTGGCATTCTACATACTTATTTTAAACCCCTTAAACAAACACATATATAAATTTCAACTTTACAGTATAAAGTTTATTTTTTTGTATATATTGCACACCTGCCGGTTCACCTGCCGGGTACTTGTGCTTATCGTAAACGCCTGGTATTTTTTTTTAACTTAGAAATGAATAAACTAAATTGTATAAAAAGTTCAAGCTTACAGCACCAAGTTTTTTTTAATATTTTTTTGACACTGTCAATAATATACGGATCCTGACGTGCAGGGCTGAGGGCGATGCTTACCGTACTAAGCATGCTAAGACTCATCACCATAAGAATTTCTAGCCTTACAGACAGACCGTTACTCGGTCTAAATAGTAAGACACTGCAAACACACCATACTTGAAATGTTGTGTTTGCTTGTTTAAATAAAACTAGTTGCTTGTTTGTTGATAACAGTTCACAGTGAACAATAACATGTTAATGCTCTTGGCAAAGGGTGCAGACCCACAAAGCTGTATGGGCCGAATACTTAGGGTTACCATATCTCAGAATTTGTCCTAAGATTTGAAGATTTTTGAACTCTTCTCAGGATTGCAGCTGGATTTAGTAAATCTCATGAAATCTCACGATATTTTGAATTTTTCATAAAATAACAGCTTACGTTTTAAAGATGTCTTTAATAAAAAGATAAACATATTAAAAATAATCTTCCTTTGGTAATAATTGCACAATTAAAATCAGTGCTTATTTATCCAAGTTGATACTTTGATCATTTCGCCCTTTTTCAGCATCAACCAATTAAAGACTTTGAGATCATCTAAAGGCTTCATCCACTTGATCAGATATTCTCTGCAAGTCATATTATACATAGCTTGAAAAGTTCTTGGGTTTCCGCAGTGCACTTAGCCAGCAATTCTCGCACTTTTAGTGACATGAAGTATGCATTCGCTCGTGCTTAAAATTTTATGTGTGGGGTTCGAGGATTCTTTTAATATCCAGAACAGAATTGCTTTCTTTTTCGATGTCTTCAATTCTAGCCTGAAATATTAACATCAATGTGTGAGCGCGAAATAAATAAACTTCGCTGAGCCAATTTTCAAAAAAGTTCTTCAAAGTTTTTGGTGTACCATGAGTAGACAAAAAGTACTGCTTCAACGGTTCATACATCTTCAATATTCTTTCGATCGCTGAAAAGAGACTAAGCCATCGTGTCTTGCTATGAAACAAAAGTTTCTATTTAGAAATATTTCCACGTACTTATATTGTTTAAGCTCAATAGCATTTCTAAATTTTCAATGCTGTCTTCTATTAGTCCATGTTCATTTGCGAATGGGTCGTTCCAGAGTTGCCAGTGTTTTGTTCTTTCAAGTCGTGACTTTGCTGGTTCCTGAAATACCAATGTTTGAGAAATGTATATAGCTGTTTTAAGTCGCTCGTTTAAGTGTCGTTGGAATTGGATGCTAATCCCTTCAGGTGAGCTGCATAGTAATCTTGTTGCTTCCCCTTCGTTAAAAGCCTTGTTTTCACATAGATACGACACAAGCTCTTGGTTTTCGCGTGTAAGTTTTGAATTTCTTGGAGTAACAGATTTTCCGCAAAAGGGATTCTGTTCACTTCCAATGTCATAGTAGTGCCTTTCACGCTGATTAAGTTGGGACTGTTTGGATCCTGCTCCCCAAAGTTCGCGATCTTCGCTGGCATGTAATTCTTAATTGGATACATTAGAGCTTCTATCCATTCGTCCGTCACCTGTGTTTCGTGTTGAGCTTTGGACGTGAAGTATAGGATTTCCCCTTCGGCACTTGTAATATTATACTTCGCCCCTCCGTACCTGGGAACTCGAGACCCAATCTATGAGCGACACACATTTTTGCAACTTCTTTGTTTCGTCCGGTAAGAATATCTTTATATGTGAAACGATTATTGCCGGAAGTAATGTACTGATGAAGGCACTGAATGCATGCAATTGCAGTGCATTTATGCTCTTGGGCCCTAATTGCCTTTCCAAGCCTGCTATTATGTCCCCAGTTTTTGGCACTTGAGATGTAAATGAGGTGGTAATGCAGCCTTTTTGTCCCTGTATGGTCATACACGATTTTCCAAGGAGATGAGCGATGTTTTGGGATGTTACACATTCTTGGGTCCATTGAGCAATCCAAAGTGCCGCTTTCTTACTCGTCTGCGGTCTTATTTCTAGATGTTGGTTTTCTTGATCCGGTGGTGACGGATGTGCTGGTGGAGGCTTGCATGATTTCTTCTGTGCTGCTTTTGACATCGTATTCGTCGGCGTTCACGGTGCTCGTTTCAGGGACAATGCTCGTTTGACGGGAGGTGTCTTGAATTTCGGAGTTTCCATCGACGTCGTCGTCGTCTTCTTCGCTGGTGGTATCGGAGTTGGGGTAGGTAATAAATAACGATTGGCTGTCTTGCACCACCTTTTTGGTCTGGAGTGTCTCTTCCTCCATCTTCGTATGCTCCATTTCCTCCTCCTCCTCTGTTGCTAACACTGAAGTAATCTGTGAGTCTTCTTCTTCCTCCGATGCATCCTCCAGTTCCACTACTTGTTCCGGTCGTGAGGTTGCTTGGATTTTGCGACTCATAATCACTTTCGTTGCTCCACTCTGAGTTAATGTATCATCTGATATCGACATTTGTTATTATGTGCAGCGTGACCGGCATGCTTCTGTTTCGACTCCAATTTTATGTCAGACTCTTACTGACTCAAAAACACCCGTTAATCATGCTTATGGCCAGAAGGGCCTTACAAGCTTCATCTGAAACGATCATCCCCTGAGAGGGGGATGATGCGGCGCTGTGTTAGTTTAAACTAGTGCATAGTTTAAAATGACGCATAATGCGCTAGAGGATAATTGCACTCAGATGTGTTGTCCCCAGGCTGGCGGGGGCGCCGGGGTGTGCGAAGAGGCCGCCTTGGGTAGCCCCGAGAAGTTGGTCGTGTTGGTAATTGGTGGTTCGTATGTCGCGGTTGGCTTAGTGTGTGTGTTTGTGTTCGACCTGGGCCGTGGGGCCCCCGGGCAGCCTCTGTAGTTGGCCACACAGCACGCAGGCGGGGGGTGTGGGTGAGTTGGGAGTGCGGGAGCACTCCTTGGTGAGGTGGAGTACGAGGCACTTCACGCACCTCTGGGCCGCGGAGCAGTTGGCTGCAGCGTGGCCGTATAATTGGCACGTGTGGCGATGCCCAGGGGTGCCTCGCCGGTGTGGGGGCTCGACTTTGATATCGACGAGCCCGTAAACGGTTAAGGGACCTTTAAATATTTCCTTGGCCGCCGGGACCCCGGTCAAAATGACTAAGGCCAACGGGTATTGCTTGCCAGTTCGGCTGTGCATTTTGTGCACTGCCTCGGCTGGGAAGCCTTGAGAGACTAAGTCGTTGAGGATGAACTTATCGGAGAGCTCGAATGGGACTCCTCTAAGGACTGCGCGGACTTTGCGCTCTTCGGGGAGAGCGTACGTGTGGAAAGGCAGTTTGGTGTGTAGTTAGGAGCCTTGTGAGGCTCCTAAACGAGTCGATTGTGGGTGTCGTGATTTTGACAGCGTCGCCAGTGTTCGACGCTTGGGTGTATATGATGTTGTTGACTTTGCAAAGGTCCGTACTTTCGCCCATTGCGCCTTATCGCGCAGAAAGACGGCGGCTTTGCCTTGATAGGTGCGGCGGTGCACCTATTGTGTGGTTTGTGTGTTTGTAATGATGATTGAGGTTGGGTGGCCGGTTGGGCGACCGTGAGAGGGGTAAAGGGGACGGAGGTCTCATCTACTGTTTGAGACAGGAGAGCGGGAGACGAGAGGGGCGCCGTTGGAGACGCGGTGTCTGCACGGCGCTTGGAGCGCCGCTTCTTCTTCTTGTTCACCACTGTGGTGAACGCTGAGTCGTCGGACGCCGACACTGTGGTAGAGTCGGAATCGCATGTAGAAGCAGGGAGCTTGCCCGCGCTCGAGGGGAGGCAGGGGGTGTCGGGGCGGGGGGGTTCGGGGGAGGGGCTGGTGGGAGAGTTGCGCATGGGGCGCGTTCTCGCGACGATTTCCCTGATGGAGGCCTCGTCCAGGGTGAGGTCTAATGCTGTGAATGTCAATGATGTGTGTAGGTGTTGGGCTGGTGTGTGTGTTTGGTAGTGTGCCAGACTGTGGCGTGAAGCCGCAGGTCCTAACACCCTACTCGAAAACGGTGGACCTCCCCTGCCCGCGGCAGGGGGTCAGTTGAACCTGTAAGAGATGTGTTCCTATATTCCTAGTGAATATAGGAACAACCGTCACCCTTGGGCAGGCCCAAGTGCAAATGGGATCGGGTCTTCCGGTTCCCGAGCTCAGGAGAGCTCGAGACGTACCGGGGCTACGCCGACCAGTTTCGTTAACACCGCTGGTCCACTGGTCCAATGTCGAATCTCACGAATGAATGTGGGCGCGTCGTGTCGACTCGGTGACGCTCGGGGCGAGGGGCAGCTGTGCGGCGGGGCGCACGGAGCAAGGAGGCGGCTGTTCGACGGGGCGCACGGTCCGCGGTCGGAGCGAGAATGTCTCTTATACCCATATTCTTAGACGCGTGCTCAAACCTTCCTCGACTCAAACTCATTCGAGGGCTCCTTAAGGAGTTCCTCCAAATAACCTCGAAAATGGTATTCTAGTTAGTATCTTGAACAAACTTGAGAATACCTCCACTGAGAATTCCTCAGAATTGTGACGTCATCATTTGGAGGATTTTAGTTCTATAATGTTGGTCAGTCTGGATAAGCATTCATTTTTCACTCACTCAACTCACTCAAAAGTCATGATTTTTAAATAGTCTGTGGTTATAAGTAATCTGTGTTTGTGACCAGTGGTGCCAGAACGTCCCAAAAGGGACGATTTTCGTCCCTTTTGTCATCTAAACGTCCCATCGATATCCTTTCACATATTCCGTCCCTTTTCCGTCCGTTTTCGATAAATCTTCACTGCAACATTAGACGAATGCGTTTCGTTTCACTCATTGATTTATTTCACGAAATTGCCATCACAATACGTTGTACATTGTCAACTTTGATCGTCAAATCACCCAGTAAACTACATCGAATCCAACGCTCGCTACGAAGGTGCCTACGTTTAATAAATACCTACTCAAAGCTCAAACCCAATAACCCCATATCTTACATAATAAAAACTTTTGTTGTTGAAGTGTTTCAGTTATGAAGATAATAGGGAACATAAGAATAAGTGCTTGCTTTGTAAAGTCGTACGTACGTACGGTACGTTCGTACCACCATGCTGTACCTATGTCCTCCGTACCATCTTCTTTAGGTTTATTGTGTGCCCAAAAAATATAACTAATATGGCTCTATGGTTAGGTATGTAAATGTTTTTTGAAGTGAAACTTCTTTAGACACCCTTGACTTGGGATGTAAACTAGCGAATGTGTTACGATTAGTGTCATCGGTGACTCATCGGTAAACAATGAACAATACCCGTCACAAAATATATGAATCTAGTGCTTGGTGGGTGATAATGGACCCAGTGCTGATTATGGGTGATAAAAGACCCAGTGCGGATTGGTGAGTGATAAAGGACCCAGCGCGGATTGGTGGGTGATAACAGACCCAGCGCGGATTGGTGTTTTTTTTTATCAACAAATCTTCAGGTTAAGTTTATAATTTTCAGATCATTGGAGTTACAGAAATTTCACTTCAGTAGTGTGTTCATAAGCACACTCGCTTTTTTTTTCATTTAACCGCATTATGATAGAACTACACTTACCTTTCGTGTTGTGTTTTAACGCATCAGAGAGCTATCTGTTTCATACAATTATGGTTAGAGTGAGAACGCTGTAGACACATCGCGACTCACGGGTATAGTACTTAGTTCTAACCGTACTAAATGTATGAAGCAGATCGCGTCACAACACAACACGTAAGATAAATATAGTTCTGCATTTAGTGTAATATTTCTGTAGGGCCGTCCTTTTTGACTAAAAATCGTCCCTTTACAGATTTTGAATAGTCCGAAACACGACGTAGGTACTGGCAACACTGTTTGTGACATTGACATCCATTTTTGCGCATAGTGCATTTTAAATTTATTTTTGTTGTCATCGCCAAAATCTCGACTCTGGCAAAATCCAAGGGCACCGAACTTGTTATTAAGATTTTCACTGACACAGATAGAAGCTAACAAATCAAGTAGTCATCAAGTTGCAACCCGAAAAGAAATGGCAGGACGACAAATTTTTAGCCAGGCGGAAAAGTTTTGTGTGCAAGAGTTGATTATAAAATATAAATTAAATTCGCATGCAACGATGGGTGCAGGGACAGGGAACCCAGCGGCGAAAAAAACGGCGTGGGCACGCCTGACGGATGAATTTAATTCTATAGAAACGAATACCAGGGTAAGTTCTTTAATATATTCTGAACCGCGTGGACTTCTCAACGTTATCCCGCGGGAATGTAATATTTTCCGGGATAAAAAGTAGCCTATGTTCCTCTCCAGGCTACAAAGTATCTGTGTCCCAAATTTCAGCCAAATCCGTTCAATGGTTTTGGCGTGATTGAGTAACAAACATCTAACTTTTAAATTTTATAATATTAGTAGGATGAATAAATGTATAACCCTATTTACCAAGTTTGTTGTAATAATATAATGAATAGAAATTCATTGTAAAATTTCATGTTTATAGAGAACCGAAGCCCAATTAAAAAAATGCTGGGACAATATAAAAAACAGGCGCCAGAAAGCATTAGCGAATGAAAAGAGAGAACGGATGCGAACTGGGGGGGGGACCACCTCCTAGCACCTCAGCCCAAGATAATATTGATGAAGCGCTAACTGAGGCTACAGATGTGGAGTTGCACTTCGCCATTGATAGTGACACGGTTTTTCAAGAAGCTAACTAATTTAGAATCAATTATTGTTTAAAAATGAAGTTGAAATGCCAACAAGTTCACTGTTATATGGAAGACCACATAAAGTGGACGAGGTATAATGGCTAAAATTTTAAATCATTTTTATTTTAATCTTTTCCACTTAAATATCTTAAAATTTCTTTCATTCTAAGGGCCATCTGAAAACTGTGGGGATATTGCCTGTCAAGTTACAGTCAACGAGCAAAGTGAAGATGGTGCCATTGTTGACCTTCAAGCAGGTATTTTGTGTAATTTTTAATATATTGCATAATTGTTTCATATAAACATATTATTTATTTAGATCTATAATTATCTATTTGTTCTAGATCATAGCTATACTACACCCAGTGGGAGTGCTGAGCCTTTCCTAGGTGAAGGATCGCAGGATACAGGTTCTGAGCAGTGTTGCTCTGTTCCATCTGCGACAGGTAATAATCAGAACAGCTATTGGTTTGCTTTTTCCCTTAAATACCTTTAATTTATGGCACAATTGTTGACAGTGTATGTGACAAAATCTCAATGCTTGTAAGTCATCATCAGTCAGTATGCCACAGCTGTAACAGCCCATTGCTAGCTTCCTATTTAGTAGTGGAGGGTTACGCCATAATCATAATCAAGTAAATCTGTCATAGAGATTAGCTCTTCAGTACCGGCGTTAGGGTAGGGCGCGGTTGGGCGACCGCCCAGGGGCGCCGGACTTTAAGGGGCGCCGTGAAGCGGCGCCCCTTTATATTCCCATCTCTGTAAGTGAAAAAAAAAAAACGATGTGTTGGCAACACTAGAATGGAACGCAGTGCTCAATCCGTTAAAACTGGGAATCCCCGACCACAGAGAAACACATTATCTATCTCTTTTTAACATTTTAGTTCAGAAGAGTTGACGTTATTTTTGATGGAGCGGAACACAGCTCATTCTTATTCATTCAATCGGTGCACGCACTTAAAAACAGTTATCGTAATTACATATTTTAAAACAAACAGACGCAGTAATCAGGCGGTCCACGCTAAGTTACGAAGTGCATGTTTTTTACTTTTTGTCGCCGACTACAGAGTGACAGATAGGTTTTATCCAAAAAGTTGAAATTCAAATAGTGTTTAAGTAGGTATTTGCTTCATGACGGATTATTTCACTAATTAGGTAAGTACAATTTTATTTTAACTATCTTTACTTATTATACTAAAGAGGTAACATTTGTTTGTTTGTTATGTTTGGAGTGGGGTAATCTATTTAAAGTAAATTATCCATACTAATATTATAAATGGAAAAGTGTGTTTGTTTGTTTGTTCGTTTGTCTTCCCTTCACGCCTAAACCACTAAACCGATTGTGATGAAATTTGACATATGTATAGTTGGAACTCATGAGACTGCTATAGGCTACTTTTTAACCGATTGCGATGCGACAAAAAAGGGTTATAGGTTTAAATAGGGATACCACGCGAGCGTAGCTGCGCGGGCAACAGCTAGTATATTATAAAATATCTCTAGAACTGACTATATAATGTTGATGAAATTTTAACACGGAGATAATAAATGAATGTCGAGGAGGTACGGTCAAGTGTAAAAGTGGATGAAGCCTGTTCATTCGTAAGCCTTTGTGTTAAAGGTGAAAAGTGTCCACCGACTTTTGCATCTGACTGTACATAGAAGTCATTTTTTCGGGGTACGAGTGGATGATCGTGATTTTTTTCATACAAATCTAAGCACTATCACGTAACACAAGCTTTTAAATATAACATTTCACAATTATTCCGCTGCCATGACAATATTACCTTACCTAGATTTTTCGATCGTAGTTCACGTGTATGCTAACGCTTTCCTGTGGCCTTACCATGAGTTTGAAAAAACGTTCTCGCTATCGAAAACTATAGCTTTGTCTCTTTCACGTGCACCACAATGACAGGGACAAAGCGATAGTTTTCGATAGCGAGAAGAGAACGTTTTTACAAACTCATGGTAAGGCTACTGAATATAAAGCGTTTTTGGTCGTCCTCCCTCAATAGCGCTATATTTAATTAATTTATAGAAATGATCGGACTTACGCAGATTTAATTTGTTGCAGATTTGATTAGTACAAAATGTCTGAACACGTTGATCCTTTCAAAAGAAAACCATCTGGATCAAAATATAGAAAGCGAAAAGCAGAAAAAGAGAAGGAATTTGAAAAAACAAAAAAGTTTATGAATATAGGCAAATATATCACAACAAAAAATCAAGACCTTAATGTGGCATCTACATCTGAAATACAAGCGAATGCATCGGTAGTGGAGTCTCTGTCTGACAAGTCAGATCAGTTAGCTGTTGAAGATATTGTGGACGAAGTTTCCCGAAGTGAGGAGACAAGTTGTGTTACAATTACAGATGCTGCTCAGGATGACACTATTGGTGATGTACAACAAATACAAATTCTAGATGACATTAGTTCTCTTGCTCCAAATATATCGGATCCAGCCACTTGGCCACTCACTCGAAATAGCAAAGTTATTGATCATATAATAACTAATGGCCCAGTGCAAACTCACATTGATAATTATCCAAAAAATGATACAGGGCGACATTTCTCAAATTCTCATTTTACAAAAAAACTTGCAAACAATGAAATAATTCAGCGTCGTTGGTTAATATACTCAGTTTCTAAAAATCGAGTTTACTGTTTTTGTTGCCGGCTATTTGATAGCAGCTCAACGTCGAATTTAGCATCTGAAGGATATAACGACTGGAAACACTTATCAGAAATGTTAAAAGTTCATGAAAGTAGCACTTTTCATAAGAAGTTTTACCTCTCATGGATTGAGGCTGAACTAAGATTAAAAACGGGAAAAACAATAGATTGTCAAGAGCAACATTTGATTAGAAAGGAAACTACAAGGTGGAATAATATTTTGTCTAGATTAATGCATATTACACTGTATTTAGCTGAAAACAATATGGCGTTTAGAGGTACTTCCGACAAACTATATACGCCAAATAATGGAAAGTTCTTGGGTTTAGTACAACTACTAGCCAAATTTGATCCAGTTATGGAGGAGCACTTGCGTTTAGCTGTAAAGGGTGATGTTTCTGACCACTACTGCGGAAAAGACATTCAAAATGAATTAATAGAGCTGATGGGTGAAAAAGTGAAGTCAGAAATCATATCACGTGCAAAGAAATCGAAATATTATTCTATTATAGCTGACTGTACTCCGGACATTAGTCATATAGAACAGCTTTCACTGACAATACGATTTGTTGATTTATCATCAGATGTCGATAAAATATCAGTAAAAGAGCATTTCATAGAATTTATACCTGTTAATGAGTCGACTGGTGAAAGGCTGACTGAAGTTATTATTGATATTTTAAATAAATACGGACTGGAATTGAACGATTGTAGAGGTCAGGGCTATGACAACGGAGCAAACATGAAAGGAAAAAATATTGGAGTTCAAAGAAGAATTCTGGACATAAATCCTTTAGCTGTATATGTGCCGTGTGGCTGTCATAGCTACAATCTCGTACTATGCGATGCCGCTAAGTCATCTGTAAAATCTGTCACTTTGTTTGGAGTACTTCAGAGGTTGTTTACGTTGTTTTCAGCTTCTGTTCATCGATGGAAAATTCTGACCGATCACTTGGGATTGTACACTATAAAAAAACTCAGTGACACGCGTTGGGAAGCAAGAATAGGCAGTGTTAAAGCAGTCCGTTATCAAATTAGCGCCGTCCATGACGCTTTAATCACTTTGGCTATCGAAACTCAGCAAACTGATGTTCAAGTCTCTCATGAGGCTACTACTCTAGCCGAACAACTAAAAGATTTCGGCTTCATAGTTTCATTGGTTGTCTGGTATGACATACTTTTTCAAATTAATGTCGTTAGTAAATCTCTACAATCAACAGACATGGATCTCGGTAAATGCACAGACATGCTGAAAAAATGCTGCAATTTCTTGGAAGAATATAGAAATACAGGCTTTAAAAGCGCCATTCTAACTGCGAAGGAATTGGCTGAAGAGTTAGAAATAGAACCTGTGTTTAGAGCGACAACAAGAATTCGACGTGTTAAGCGCCAAGCTGGTGAAATTGCCCAAGATGAGCCTATAACTTCTCCAGAAAAAAAATTTGAGGTTGAATTTTTCAACTGTCTTTTGGACACGACGTTAACTTCACTCAACGAAAGATTTGAACAGTTATGTGAGTACTCGGAATCTTGGTCTTTTTTGTACAATTTAAAACAGATTCCAGAAAAACACGACCTTATCAAACTCTGTAGTGATCTTCAATTGAAATTAAATGTAAATTCCAAATCAGATATAGATGGATGTATGTTGTGCGATGAACTCATAAGTCTGAAATCGTTTTTGCCTGATCAGAAAGTGGTTACTCCTGTTTTTGTTTTAAATTTTATTAAAGACCGCAACTTAAAAGAACTATATCCAAATGTTTGGATAGCATTACGAATATTATTAACTATTCCCGTAACGGTTGCTAGTGGAGAGAGGAGTTTTTCTAAGCTTAAGCTAATAAAAACCTATCTGCGATCGACGATATCACAATGTAGATTGACAAACTTGGCAACTTTGTCGATCGAAAATGAAATAGCTGAAAACATCGACTTTGATAACTTAATAAAAGAGTTCGCCGATAAAAAGGCTAGAAAAGTAAAATTTTATTAGTTTTTTTAATAAATGTTTATTTCTTTTCATAAATGGTTATTTCATTATTATCCTTCGCCTTTTTTCGTATGGGTTTGAATTGCAATTAGGGGGCGCCGTAGAAATCTCGCCCAGGGCGCTGTTAGTACTAAAACCGGCACTGATTATATCGGTGTTCTGCTGGAGTTTGTGGGTTAAGCATTGGTGTGTACATATAAGTAGTTTGGGCGTAACCGCTGTCACCAACCAAAATACCTGGAATATTCCCCTCTTCAAACCGCATACAGCAGCGGCTGTTAGAGAATATCCGCGAGTCATGTACAGATCCTGGCCAACGGCATACAAAATCGTATATCTCCATTTGAGGGCCACACACTATTTGTACATTTATGGAAAACACTCCCTTGCGATTTCTAAAAAGTTCACCACTCTGCCTTGTGGGGCAATAGATTGGCACATGTGTGCAATCTATGCAACCGACTACTCCCGGGAACCTTGCACGCTGATAAAATTTTCTTTTTATTTCAGGTAATTCCAAGTTTGGTGGGAATTTAATAAACTGACCCACTTTCAGTGCCAGTTGTTGCGAAATTCTGGACACTATCTTTGACACTGTAGCTTGGCTCAATTTGTGCAGGTCTCCACAGTCAATCTGAAATAAAAATATCTATTACATTTTGTTTAAAGTAAGTACTATAACCTAGGTATAAAGCATAAAAGCATAGACATATTAAATGTAAAGTAAAATATCACACAACAAACATAGGTAAATACCTACTTGAAATAATCCTGTCGCGTAAAACTTCAAAGCCACCAGTAATTGTATTAAAGGCGGTACAGGTAGTCCTCTGTTATTATTATTTAGTGTAATGCTTAGCAGAGGAAATATTATTTGTATGACTGTATCTTTTCTAAACCGAAATCTTCTTTGAAACGAATCATTGTCGTAAACCTCAAAAGGATTTGCGGCGTCACGTAAATACCGTCGCGCCGGATAATTATATGGTTCATCATCGTATACGTAATCCATAAAATCCACAAATTCGTCAATAATCTCAAAATCAGACATAATTCTCGGTAAAAACGACTTGAAAACACCTTAAACACTACTCGAGGAAGCCTTAAGGTACGTCGAGAGCTACCTTGAGTTTGACAGTTTATTCCTCGACTCGACCTCCACTCGAGTGAGGAATATCTCAAGTGAAGGATATTTTTGTTGTCTTAGCATACGAATTTCCTCGAATGAGGTTGAGTCGAGTAGAGTAAATCTCGAGGAAACACTTCGCATCCTTTTCTTCCTTTTTTTGGTAGGATGCATTTGGCGTAGGAGGCAATAAATCCTCTTTCTTCTAAGGCATCTTTCATGATTTCTTGTGGAGTGGTATCAATTGGTAGTCCTTTAACAGCAACTTTCACGGGCCTGTCTGTGAAAGGAGAGTACGAATACCATTCAATCCGGGAATCTTTGTTTGCCTCGAATGTTAGGCACTGCTCAATTTTTTGGTATTCGGCTTCACTTTTTGGCATAAAGCGCACTCCTGTCCCATATGGGCGTGCGTTGGGGGCATATCCGAGGATTCTCCTCAGCTGGCTGAAGTGTGTCGGCCATGTGGGTAGTTTATTAACTACAATCGGAGGGTAGTTTTTCGACTCGGAATTCTTACTTTGAGGCGTTGTATTTGGCGCGGGGTGGGATGGTGCTGGGGTCGACAGCGTCGCGGCGTAAGACCTGCTCTGGTCACCTTCGCTTTCTTCAGAAGAATTAAGTCTGAAGTACGAAGTGGATGCTGTGTGATCTTGTATGTTCAGATCGGTTGACTGGTTGGTTGATTGGTGCGTTTCTTCCTCCTCTATTGCAGCGCTGCTGGCGCTCTGGGAGCAGTCGGGCTTCGGCGGTGACGGGCCCAGTCTGGGGCGCTTATCATGGCCTCCAGTGGTCGCTTCGTCGTCGAAAAATTGTCGGCGGCGCGGGTCACGAGGGTGTGCATCCACCGGTACATAGCGAGGGGTGGGCTGAACAACAGCCCCTCCCATGCTTGGCTCGGCGATGCTCGGATGGGGAGTGCTAGTGCGCGGTCTCAATGGCTGCTGGCACAGCACTGGCGTCGACGGGGATTGATGCTCCATTTTGCGGGCAGGCGCAGCTGGTGCCACAAGCCTATCAGGGGCGGTTTCCTCTTCGGCATCTCGGAACTAGGGTAGGGTGGAAAAAATTTGGGTGGGTAGAATTGTATGGATGATGAGCGTGGTGGGTAGATGGAAATCTATGTAGATGGGAGTCGGGGAACACTTGGGGATTTTTGCAAAAATCCCCTTGTGTCTGCGTCACTTCACTGAAAGTCACACTCAAGCGTCTATTTCGCGGATAGCAGTCAGTTCAGCGATGAATCGGTATCGCGCACGGGCGCGAAGGCACGCAGTAGTCTCGGTGCGAGGGAGAGGTCGGGCTCGACGCGAACGGAGCCACACAACCTTCTGCAACGGCAACACGAGGACAACTGGTTTCTTCGAGTCTCCTCCCTCCCCGGTCTATATTCTTCGAGTTGACCTGAATAGCATTTTCTGACAAAAAACTCATCTGCAATTGTCTTTTACAACTTTTCGCTGGTACTTGGTCAATGTCATTTGATTGAATTGTAGATGACGATGCTAATGAGTCTAATGACTCCAAGTCCAAATCAGAACTCTCATCCAAGCTTTCGTTTTCATTTTGCTTATTTTTTTTCTATTATCGCTGTATAAATCAATGGATGTATTTTTTTCAAATGTTTTAATAAATTTATGGTGTTTCCAAAATTAACAAATGCTTTTTACACTCTTTGCACTCCACTTTTTTATTATTTAAAATATTATTACCATACTTCGGATTTTTTCTTTAGAGCCATCCTATCACAAAGTTACTAGTTAAAAAACAGTAAAACTTCACACAAATTCTACAGTTATACAGGTAACCGAGAGTTCGACTGGTTAAAATAGGTAATTACTTATAAGAAACAAATATGTAATCAAACTTTTGTTAACATCTCATTAAAGTGATCGGCCGAGTAGTAAACATAAACACGTTCAAACTTGCACCGACTCATCAACACTTCACGTTACTAACTTCACTGTACGAGTACAACGACTGAGTATTCGAATACCGTATTTAAGTACTCGAAACCTGTACTCGAGTACTGTGGATCCGAATACAATATTTCGAGTACTCGAGTACGTGAGTACCTGCTAGGTATCCGAGTTAGTATTCGAGTTAGTGATGTTCATGTTAAAAAAACATCTATATTATTTTCGATATAATATATCGTAATGTTCTATCGATACTTTGCGATATATCGAACATATATATCGATATTGTTAAAATATCGTAATTTCCTACTTACTCGTATTAAACTAGTTTCTAATATTAAATAGTGAAGGTTGATATTATTAATATGAGTAACAACATCTAGAACAAATCAACTTTATTTATATATCATGCAAATGAAATCAATGGCCATACGGCCCAAAAGTGAAAGATTTATAAATCCCAGTATTTCTTCTCTAAGCTTTGCAAAAACAAAATTTTATTGACCCAATGGCTTGCAATTTGCTTCTCTGCTGTGTCGAGAAAAGTCGTTCAGATGGAACTGAGCTAGCCACCATGGTTAAATATTTAAAAGCCACATTGTATAACGTTGGGAATTGCACTTTATAGTCTGCCCACACTTCTAATGGGTTTTCGTTAAATCTACTCACTGGAGTGCTCAAATAAAGCGATAACTCATCTGAAAGACTTTCATTGGTATTATTTGTTTTCCAATTTCGTTGAACCATTTTATGGTGATCACTCCAGAGATCCGATGATAGATTAATTTAGTCTGAGTTGTCAGAGTCAGATTCCACAGTAGATTCATCCTGTTGATTATTTTTAATCATCTCTTTAATTTTAATGACGGCATTTGCACACGCCATGGCATCTTCAAAATGAAGTTTTTTAAATCTTGGATCTAATATTGTAGCAATAGCTAATGCTGATACCTGCTCGATTGCGCCCATTCGTTTATTAATTTCGGTAAGAGTGCGTTTTTGTACATCCTTGATTAAAGATTCTTCAATTACTAGGTTTTTCAGTTTTGATATCATGCAGTGCACTAATGGAATGATTTTGCTACTAGAGCAATATTTATCGCCAGATATTTCCTTAGTCGCTGCTTCTAGTGGTTGTAGTACGTTAAGAAGCGATGTTAATATAGTCAACTCCATACCAGTTAACATCGGCGGTGCTGTTTTATGACGAATCAAAATTTCACTCACAGCATTTCGTAAATCAAGGAAACGAGCAATCATATAGTATGTGCTGTTCCAACGTGTTGGGACATCCTGAATCAATTTTGTGTCAGCTTGAACTGATTTACGCAACTCGTCACTTGCAACACAACTTTGTTTAAAAAATGTAACAACATTTTTTACTTTTGTTAATATTTCCTGTAGTTCTGGAATTCCCAAAATATGTTGAGCTACTAAATTAAGTGTATGCGCAAAACAATGGATATGTTTTTTTTTCCCAAATGCAATTTCGACAGCCTTCACCATATTTGCAGCATTATCTGTTACTACTGCTGTGACCTTATCAGTATTAAATCCCCACTCTTCACATGTTTTAGTGAGCGTTTGTGCAATGTATTCGGAAGTATGCCTTTCATCTAAGTGGTAAACACCTAAAGTTACAACATGAAATTCAATTCCGATGCCAAAATGAGCAGTTACACCGACATCAACATGTCGGTATGCCGAAAGCATACGCCTGCACTTTCGCACATGTCTGCAGATAATTTATGCAGAGCGGCTTGTGCCGTCGTGAAATAATAGAACTAGAACTCAAATCATAAGGTACGTGGTCAGGTGAAGGAGTAGCTTGTGGATGTGGTAGAGTGGGCGAGATGACAGATGATATCGGAGAGTAAGCACTGGACCAATTATTATAAGAATCTGTGGATGTGGACGGTAATGATCCTCCCGCTGGCGTACGTGAGAACGTCGAACTAGCTTGAGGTCATCAATTAACTGTAATGTTTTAATTTTAAATTGCCGTACCTCCTGATCGGTCATATCATCAAATTCATTTATTATGCTCAAAAAGAAGTGATTCATTTTCGACTGATTGTTATTGCTTTGCCTGGGACCAGCTTGCTTGTCAATTTGTTTCTTCAGGTATGTCAGCATTACACTATCGAGGTTATTATTATTGCGTCGTCGTTTGCCTCCAGTCTGGGAACTTGATTCTTCTTGTGTAGAAGTTGATTGTTCGTCTTCAGCATCTACTGCTTGTAAAACTTCAACTTTTGCATCATCCGTGCGTATATCACTCTCGGCAGCCGGTGGAGTTGGAATGTTACCGGGCGTTGGTGATTCATTTACTGGTTTTACGAATGGTAAAACGAATGACAAATATTCTTTTAGATAGTACGCCTTTTTTGTTTTGATCCGCTCGACGGCGCTTTTAAACTTCTTATGAAACTTGATCGTATATTACGCCATTTCTCTTTGCACTCGTTAACTGACAATAAAGTAATAGTTATTAGTTGTTGTTGTATGTTGGAAGCTAAATAAGTAACGAAATAAAACAAATGCACGTCTAAAATGCCATGATTGCCATTTATTATTATTTATTTTAATTACTTTAAAACTTGTTATATCCAGTGGAGCCTCTTACAGTTCTCTGGCACTTTATTTTGCCAGAGGTATTAGCACAATTTCCAACATAATAGCTGAAATAACTAAAGCAATCTGGATAATACTACAAAATGAATACATGACTATACCTTCAACAGAAAAATGGAAAAATATAGCCAATCGTTTCTATGAAGTTTGGAACATGCTTAATTTTTTAGGTGCAATGGATGGGAAACATATAAGAATTCAACAATTACCAAACTCTGGATCCACGAACTTTAATTATAAAAACTATCATTCAATAATATTATTTGGGGTTTGTGACGGTGACGGTCTATTTACAATAATCGAGACTGGTTATGCTGGTAGAAACAGCGATGGTGGCATATTCAAATCTTCTTCTTTAAGTTACTGGCTAGAACGTGATGGCATTAATATACCTACAGCGGCTCCACTACCCCACGACGCTACGCAACAACAAGTGCCATATGTTTTTGTAGCTGATAATGCTTTTCCTTTATTACGTAGGGTTCTAAGACCCTACCCGATGGCAAGAATCACCAATGAAAAAAGGATCTATAACTATATCATTCTCGTGCTCGTGCAAGTGTTTTTAACTCGTATTCGTAGTTCGAACTACGAGACAATAAAGTCAAAGCAGCATGTATTTTACACAATTTTATTCGCTTAAGAGATGGACTACAATATTCTGCTGTTGATTTTGAAAGTAGCACTGGCCAAACCCGTTCGTTTAATGGTGGGCATACACGATCCTTCCTATCGTCCAATCGGCATGACACTGCAGGCTTGATCCAATCTGCAGTTCGTCCACATACACCATACACCATCAGTTTTAACTGATCGGCAGCGACGTTCAGTTGCAGTCATGGTGTCACTGATGACAGACGACGATGCTATAGCCGTTTTGGGCATTGTACTCGTGAAAATGAAGCAAAACAAACGAAAAAATCGAGCAGAGTGGTGCAAGCAGTGGTTAAAGAAAAGAAAACAGTTTGCTCATACAAATTTAATAGAAGAATTGAGGATTAAGCCAAAAGATTATAGTAATTATTTACGAATGAATGAAGAAACTTACGTGAAACTCCTAACGTTAGTTACTCCATTAATTGAGAAGCAAGAAACTGTTATGAGGAACGCTATCTCGGCGCACGAGAGGTTAACAGCGACTTTACGATTTCTAGCAACAGGGAGATCGTATGAGTGCCTCAAATTTTCGACTATAATATCACCTCAAGCTTTAGGGCGAATTATACCAGAAACCTGTGCTGCTATTTACGAAGTTCTCAAAAAGTATTTTATACCGGTAAGATTACTGTTTTTTTATATTTTACACATAGTACACCTACTCTACACTACCCCTAACTATCCCTACACTATTTCTTCACCTTTCCCACCTTACCCTTAACCCTATACTTGGCCCAGTGTATTATTTTATACGTTCAACTTTTATAAATCCTGGACGAGTACAGTTCTTTTTGTGACTACTTTTATTAATTATTATGGTAGGAAATACGGTCACGGTATCTCCATGCCAAGTTTCATCAAAATCGGTCGAGTAGTTTTGGAGTTTACTCGTTACAAACAAAAATACAAATCTTCTCTCTTTATAAGATTTGTTGTGTAGATAGATTAAATATTAATTTACTATTTTTTTAAATTTTTTTTTTAGTTTCCCGATACTTCCGCTAAATGGAAACAAATCGCGGAACACTTTGAAGAAAGGTGGAATTTTCCACATTGCTTGGGAGCAATAGATGGGAAACACATCGATATAATCCCACCTGCTGACAGTGGTTCTTATTACTACAACTACAAAGGACGACACAGCATGGTTCTCATGGCAATTGTTGATGCAAGATACCGGTTTATACTTGCAGATTTTGGAACAAATGGGAGAGTTTCCGATGGAGGAGTATTGCAAAACACCAAGTTTTTCAAGAAGTTGCAAAATAAAAAGTTAAATATCCCAAATCCTGAAAACATCGAAAGTAGCTCAAGATGTTTACCGTACGTGTTTGTTACTGACGATGCGTTTCCGCTGAGAGCCGACATGTTGAAGCCATATCGCCAAGCTGATTTGAACAATTACGAGAAGAAAATTTTCAACTATAGGCTGTCCCGCGCAAGACGTATTGTAGAAAACGCATTTGGCATATTGTCTTCACGATTTCGCATTTACCATACTAAAATTAACATAGAACCAGATAAGATACAAAATGTAGTGATGGCTACGATAGCTTTGCACAACTTCTTAATGGAAAATGTGCCATATTTATATGCACCCACAAGATGCTTTTACCATGAAAATATCAATAATGGGACTGTAGTCAACGGAGGGTATGATACATCAAGGTCAACTATGGAAGATTTACAAAGACGAAATCAGGGAAATGTATTGAATAATGCTAAAATTATCAGACAAGAATACCAAAATTACTTTGTCAATGAAGGCAAAGTACCGTGGCAGGATAATTTTATATAAAACACAATGTAATTTATGTGTTTTTATTATTAAAGCAATTAGTATTACAATAACTTGGTGTTACATTCATTATTTAATTACTATTCTGACATAAAATTACCAACAAAAGATGCCGCAGAATCTCCAGATATTGATGGTAAATCCTCAGGGCCCGGGGCTTCGTGGCGTTGCGAGAAATGCAGGTCATCCTGCACGTTTTGTAAAGACGAATGACTGGGAGAAGTGAATGGGTATGATGGCGAGACTGTTTGTTGGTGGTGCTGCATGTTTGGAGATGGGCTTGCTGAATGCGACGAATGACTGGGAGAAGTGAATGGGTATGATGACGAGACTGTTTGTTGGTGGTGCTGCATGTTTGGAGATGGGCTTGCTGAATGCGACGAATGACTGGGAGAAGTGAATGGGTATGATGGCGAGACTGTTTGTTGGTGGTGGTGCTGCATGTTTGGAGATGGACTTGCTGAATGCGACGAATGACTGGGAGAAGTTATTTGATATGACGGCGAAAAATTATTTGATGGAGAGGTTGCATATCGCCGATGACGTGGCCCAGTATTTATGACTTTATAATCCAGTGTCAGATTACCCCATTCAGCTTCAAATAACACATCATTCATTAATTTTTCGGCAAGCATTCTTTGCTGTCTTGGCAAGTCCCGCAATTTGCTCGCAATAGACTTGCAATAAATATCATGGCGATCTTCCTTTCTAACTTCATCCCTGGGACGCTTGAAATGATCATTAACAGATTGAAGAACACTGTTGACGAGATTATCTTCATTTTTTCTTTTTGGTTTCGGCCTCCTTGCTGAGTTGCCTGCTACAGATCCATCATTATCAGACTCTTCATTTGGTTGGATTAATATTTCATTTGGTTGCGAGTTATTGTCAATATCCTGAAACATAACAATTTGGTTCATTGATGGTATCATGGTCATTTATGATTGATGCTGGTGATATTTGCGCGTTTGATAGGCCTAATAGGTAAAGACTCCTCTGCTCTGGCCCAACCGATTAAGTAAATATTTGATATTTTAATTTTGCGTACTTACCAAGTGCTGTTGCTCTATCTGCTGCTCTTCATCCGCGCTTTCTTCGTTTTCATCCACATTTGAAACCGAAGTTCGGGCTACATTTTGATCATTTATGAATGATAATTCCTTGTAGTACCAAAGCTTAGGTACATACACCGCATCTGCACCCGCGCCAGACCGCTTTGACTCTTCCACTTTCTTTCTCTCTTTCTGGTATGCCGTCCTCAATGAATTTATTTTTTTCAAAACAACATCGCGGTTCGCTTCAGCATCTATTTCTTTATACTTTGATAACAACTTATCCAAAGCTGCGTTTCTAAGGTCTCTGAAATAAAAAATAATAATTAATACCACTTGTTGTCTTCACACATATAAGGGGTTTTTCAATAAGAGCGCTACAAAAGTTTTTTTAAATAAAACAAAAACGATTTTGGATATCAATAAAAAATTTTATTCCTGTTAAAGTACATTCTATGCCATTATGTATGGAACTCGATTTCTTTTGCATGGCCACCACGGGCACGCTTGCAGAAGTCCAGACGCTGAACCCAATTTTCGACGGTTTTCAAGCATAAATCGGCCGATACTGCTGCAATTTCACGTTCGATATTCGTACGAAGTTCATCAATCGTCGCTGGCTTGTTGGCATAGACCATAGACTTGACGAAGCCCCACAGGAAATAGTCTAACGGCGTCAAATCGCACGACCGAGGCGGCCAATTGACTGGGCCATTTCGTGAGATAACACGTTCACCAAACTTGGTTTTCAATAAATCGATTGTGACATTCGCTGTGTGGCTTGTGGCGCCGTCCTGTTGAAACCACATATTGTCCAAGTCCATATTATCCAATTCGGGCCAAAAATATTCGGTTATCATTGAGCGGTAGCGATTCCCATTCACAGTAACGTGCCGGTCTTGATCATCACGGAAGAAGTAAGGTCCAATGACGCCGCCGGCCCATAAACCGCACCAAACCGTAATTTTTTCGGGATGCAATGATGACTCATGGAGTACGTGTGGATTGCTGCCTGACCAATAACGCATATTTTGCTTATTGACGAAGCCATTCAGCCAGAAATGAGCCTCATCGCTGAAGATGATTTTTCGATGAAAATCCGGATCATTTTCAAGTTGTTGCTCAGCCCAATTCACGAACATACGACGCTTCTGGTGGTCAAGCGGCTTCAGTTCTTGCGTCAATTTGATCTTGTAAGGATGTAGGCCAAGATCTTTTCGCAAAATTCGCCACAACGACGTCACAGAGATGCCCAACGCTTGAGAACGACGTGTGAGAGACTGATTTGGGTCTTCATCAATTGATGCGCTAGCGGCATCAATATTCTCGACACTACGGGCACTTCTTTGTCTCACTGGCACGGGAACATTTTGTACTGTGCCTGTGGATTCAAATTTTTCCACTAGACGCTCAATTGTTGATCTGGCAGGACGATTATGACGACCATAAATTGGACGTAGCGCTCTTAAAGTTGAGGCCACTGACTCCGAATTTCGGTAGTAAATTTTAATAATTTCGACTCGTTGTTGGATCGTATATCTTTCCATGATGAAATGGCAAACGTTACTGAAGAGAAATGTCAAAAGAACGGGGAAAAAAAATGGCGTCGTTTGCTGTCCCTATCGATCTACTTTTGTAGCGTCCCTAATGAAAAACCCTTTACAATCAAATTATAATAGCCTACGTACTGAAAAAGGCATAATAAATGAAAAATATTTAATACAAATACGAAAATCATAATATAAAATGGTTAAGTATAACAATAAGTAAAATTAAGTATAAATACATGGGATGCATTTCAGCATTTTTATTTGGGGCTATACTAGGGATGTACCCTATTGTGCGGAGGAAACGCCAAGCCGATATCAACATACTAAAACATAACCTTAAACACATACGTACCTGTTGTGATATATTTTGCTTTTCACTTTCCATAAATATGGTTCACTCTGATAAATAGAAATAAATTCCAGGAGCTCTTCGCGGTACCGGGCTGTATTTTGCGACATATTTTGAGAGAGCGCGTAGCACGCCAGACATCTACCATCGACAAAATCCTTGACAAGACTGACCGCCCGAACTGAACTGCCAATCGCCAACAGCCATACACAGTCCAATCGGCAGTATCCAATCGATATGATCAAGCCAAAAGAATCGAAATTCGATCATGCCATCAATTCTAACTGTCATGCCAATCCACTCGCACACACGGTCAATTCTAACTGATTCAATCGGTAGCGTCATGCCGATTGGACGATAGGAAGGATCGTGTATGGCCACCATTACTTACAACAAGATTTAACTACTGTCAACCCTACATCGTCCGGCGCAAGCAATTTTTTTAATTATCTAAGAATGTCTAGAGAATGTTTCTACGAACTACTTGAATAAGTTAGAAGTAAAATTCAGCGGCAAGAAACTGTTTTCAACCATACTATATCAGCTGAAGAAAGACTGGTAATGACAATGAGGTAAGTAAACAATTTGTATTTTGCAATTGAGTTATTATTTATTACTACAATTATTAATCTTAATCTTTTAGTAAA
The DNA here is from genome assembly GCA_902850365.2 of Chilo suppressalis. Lineage (NCBI taxonomy): Eukaryota > Metazoa > Arthropoda > Insecta > Lepidoptera > Crambidae > Chilo > Chilo suppressalis. The sequence continues at coordinate 60,535,684 of OU963894.1, read as the reverse complement.
TAAGATAATATTAAGAAGAATCAGTATGATCAATCTATAATTAGCACAGTTAGTTAATCAATAATTAAATACAAACAACTTTCAAATATAAATTCCTGACAAACCGCGGAAAGAAAAATCAAAACAAAATTGTCGCCGACCAGTCTTACGCACGGGAGGAGACGTGCGGGAGGAGGAACCACGACCAAGGGGACGAGCGGCCGCGGCGGCCGACACTACGCGCCTCGCACAGCATCGCACGGGCCCATCCGCGTTCATAATTTAACATCACGTCCATGTCAAATATTCTGTTTTTGTATAAATATACCAGTATACCTAGAATTACAGTCCACGTTATTTAAAGTCCCCATAGGACCCTTATCAAAATTATAATTTAGAAATATCACCTGTAAAAAGATCACTATATAACACATCTCCATACCTCGAACTTGACTAAAGACTTTGCTTTACGAATTTACAATTATGACTTGAGAATAATCCACGAATTGAATGATTTTATTTAAAACTCGTGATATGACTTGAAAATTTTACTGACATGAAAATATTCTTGACAGAAATGTACCAAAACCAATAACAATGACTTGTAAACAAACGACGTGACTTCGGCCTTACTGAAAACACAAAAGAAGACTACTAATTAAAAAATAATAAAAAGAAAAACACTAAGAAAGAAGTAAAAGTACCTATGATCTAGAAAGAAGATTAAAGGGAAGACAAGATACCTAAAAAAAGACTTGGCTCCGGCCAACTAAATCATAATATATTTCAGAAAGTTGTTATGATATAATTTAAATTTATTATGATATTGGTTTTTTTCTTTTAACATTTTAATTAAAGTGCGCGAAAACCATTCAGGCCAAGTTTTGTTATAATTAGATACAGGTGTGTATTTTTCTATTATTTTCCATAAATGGTCATAAAATATCTGATGAAAATTATTGACATCTGAGTCAGAATACTGCTCCCATCGCATCGCATTGAAATTAGCTTCATGAAATTTAAAGTTTCTTCCATTGCTATGTTTTAAAACATCCGGTTTGTTACAGTCCAAAACCATTTCTAGAGGTGGATGATAGACATCAAGACGACTCAGTGGTTGAGCCTCTGAAACAACACAAGAAATCTGAGAGTCATGCAATACTAGGTCCAGAATCTTCTTCTGAGAATTGACAATGCAGTTAGATTGAGTTGAGTACAATCTAGCTATGAAGTCATGCAACGCACATATTTTAGCATTTTTTGTACCTACTGACTGCTTACAAAACCAGTCAATTTCAGGAAGATTAAAATCTCCAATCAGCAGTATATTGTTCAATATACTGCTCAATGTTTGAACCTGGCAACCAATCATCTTACAGCCCCATCCATAAGAGCAGTACAAGTTATGAAGGTTGTCTGATTATCTGGAAATCTCAGTGTTCTACTTAAAGCTCCAGCCTCAGTCCTAAAAGGAAGCATAGATAGCCGCAGGTGGCAATTTCATCACATTTGTACCATTGGCAAAAGTATTTATTTATCCCTAGTTTTAAGAGCCCATTCAAACGTGGTGAACATGGGAACCAATTGTGTACTATATAGAACAGGCTCTCGTTTTGTGATTGAGGTACCCATAATAATTGTCTCAGAATCAGTAAATTCCAAACAGTTTGTATATTTTAACAAAGAAGCATCATACTGAGAAGATATCCTATAAGCACCAAGATGGATCGGACGGCATAATAGAACCAATTTTAAGAATAGATATCTTAAAAAACTTCCTGGATGCATTCAAATGAGAATCAGAACAGTCAATAGACCTGGTTAGTTCTCCCTTCCCATCATAATATTCTTCATAATCTAAGTAATAATAGAAGCCTATTCTAGTGAAGTCAGCCTTCACATTTCCTATCTTCACACCTTTATAATATTTAATCATGAATACAACTATGAAGATTGTTGAGACAATTAGCACAATGATTAAACCAATTTGGACCCATATTATGATGATAAGATATGACTGGTTGCATTTAGTATCGGTAACTTCCATGGCTCTAAGGGTGTCATAGCTCCTATCAAAAATAAAGGATTGTTGACAAAAGTCATTCTTTAGAATGACAGGTCCATAGAATTCTCTAGTTTCAATTTGATCACAGGTCATCCTCATTGAGCCAGCTATGGTGATGATTGATAAATCTCCAGGACAGTGCTGAAACCGTATTTTGTGATTGAAACTTATAGCATTACAAGATTTCAGATCTAAACCTTTTCAGAGGCTAATATCTGATATAGAAGATAATTCACTAGAACTCAATTTTACTCCTTCTTTAGTGACATAAGTCCAGCCCGAAGACGGGTAGTCGCCAGTAATGGCGAGTTATAGAAATTATCCACAACTTCCTTTTCCTAATAACAGCTTGGCTAGGTCGTATACAATTCGTGCTGTAATGTTGGGAGGGGGAGGTGGTTCTCCAGCAACGTCGTCGGTCAAGTTAATGAGGTCATCATCCTCGTCTGTCTGTCAGCATATATAAAAAAGTTCCAGAGATAGCCAGTAGAAAATTCACACAGTTCGTAGGACTTTATGCCTACTTTGGCAGCTTTGGTGGCTATCTTCTGTGCGAAATTTAGTCGTCCATGCCACTTAAGTAAAGACTCATCAATGACAATATTCTGTGACGGAAGATACAGCTCACTGAACTTCCTTTGCAGGTGGTTCAGCCCAGGCTTTACCTTCCGCAACATAATATCGTCAGTGCTCAGGTTTTCCTGTTGAAGTACTCACAAAACCATTAGGGCATTTAAACCTCATTAACCACTTCACTTATTACTTTTACATGAGATAAAGATTAAAAGTCAACTCATCATAGCCATGTCTTTATTTCAGAGAGAGAGTGTTTCATTATATCAAATAAATCAACAACATTTACACTATACATACTTGGTTGTGTTCCATACACATCGATACAAATCTTATTTCCAATATTTCCGTGGTCTGTGTTGGTGGTGTGAAGTGAAGAAGTCTTTTCAAAAGTACAAATCGGTTATACGTCATTAAATTTTTGAAGTACTTCAGGGTCAGGTGGCCATTTTCTCGCCAATAATCTTTTTCTTCGGACAGCGGAGCTAATCCTAGGATAATCAATACTGCCAAAAAAATGGCCATCTCACTCCGATCACTATTCTTCCAAAAATTTAGTCGGGAGTTGGCTGTTAAGTCTCGGTCAATTATGTATGTTGAATATTTGTTGGTTTCAAACACCAATAAATCAAGTAAGTCGTTGTCAAAAAAATTAAGAAAGACGTCTATGGGTTTAACGTCCTCATTCATTTCGAATGTAGGTCCTGCTCTACCCACAAACGTCTCTCTCTGACCCCTAAATGTCATAGCGTCATTGTCCCAGTTAAAAGTCAAGTTGTCCGGTGGTAACAAGTCGCTGAGAATCCTATCAGACACCTTGTCATCTGCGGTAAGCCAGTCAGTCGCAGTCTTTGTCAGATTATCGGGCTAGACGGCTGACTCTATATCATTTAAATTTAAATGGATGCCTTCCACCCCACCAGCATCCACCATCAATCCATCGGAGGATCTTCATCGGAACTGTCTCCATCCAGCATTAACCAGTCCTTCATTTTAGGATCCGCTTCTTTGGTGAGCAGATCTGAATGTAGAAATTTAAGAACTGTTACTTAGAATTCCGCAAAACTGCAGCGAAGTATAAGGGAAGGCTATTTAATAATGAGATACATAAATGTCATTGGTACGGTACCTCTTGCTTTGATAATATTGCTGGAGGACTGCACTTGGACTGACGAAGGATGAAGAAGATGGGCGGACGAATTAGACACTGAAATTAAAATAAAATAGTGTACAATTAAAATACTATTACTATTTATAATTTTTATTATTTTAAAGCATGTAACTGCTTGATGTTTAAATCTAAAGAAAATATAACTAGAAAAAATTCCACGCGGACCAGGCAGCAGACGGGACTCGAACCCGCACCCTTCGCAATCCGGGCGAATGCACTGACCAATTATGTTTAATACTTGTAAAAGTATTCATTTGACAGTGTGGGTTACCTATAATGCGAAGAGATGGCGCTGCCTTGCAGATTAAGAATGGCTAGAAGAATTTCGACGCGGTCCGTGAGGGCTGCGGTAGCATAATTGGTCAGTGCATTCGCCCGGATTGCGAAGGGTGCGGGTTCGAGTCCCGTCTGCTGCCTGGTCCGCGTGGAATTTTTTCTAGTTATATTTTCTTTACTATTACTATCTTTAAATGCAATAGTATGGAGAACTTGGTTGTTACTTCAATCATGGCAAAACGGATTTTGATGAAGTATACAACACACAATCACAATGTACTTTGGAGACGGACCAATAGAAAACTTAATGTACTACAACTACACCATTACAGTCAAGTTTTATATAAAACAATTTTCAAATCAAAATTACCTGGCTGGGGAGTGCTATTGGATGAAGTAGCTCGGGCTATTGATGGTGGAGTAGTCTGTTCACGTTTGGCCACTGAAACAAAAACAAAACATGGTAAGTACAATTTCTATTTGTTATAATAATATCTACCGATATTTATGTTATTAAATTTTTACCAAGGTTTCCCGTTGTCCAATCGACGAGCAGAGACACCCAGGCACGTCCACACAACTAGCATGACGGCTGGAAGAATAATATTTTGTGTACATTCATTATAATAAAAAGTATCAATTTGCAAAAACTATAAATTTCACCTTGAAGTGCGGGAAGGCCTCTCTAGGGTAGAACTCGGAGATGGTAGCGATCGCATACTGTAAGAAAAATATTAAAACAATATATTATGGGTGACATGACATAAATACACAAAAGGAGCACCGATTTAATATAAGGATGATGGACAAAAAATAATGGAAATGCAAAATCTTTTACCTTTTTTTCATTTGCCATGGCATGAGCTTGGGAGTTGGCGGTGTAGCCGGCGTCCCCTCCACCAACCGACAAGCAGATTTTTCTGGCGACTGACGTTTTCTGTAAGAAAACGGTAAAGTTCTTTTTTATTACTAAATAATATAATAATAATAGTCGTATAATTATTATATTACTCACCGCGAACGTTTAGGCGGTGGCACGTCAGGAAGAAGTACCCTCTCAAGCTGTTTCCGCTTCTTTCGCTCTATGTACTCCTTCCTAACGGCCAATGGCATTTTTGATAGGGCCTTTTTTGTCTCGGCCACATTTCTTTTTTGTATAGCGTAATTTGTTTCATATATACTGTAACAATATTGAAAATGTTACAGATATGCAATAGGCTAGTTGACCCTTTTTGGAAAAAGGTTTTAAATGGTTAATAAATGTTCTATTAGACCGAAAAAAAATGTATTGTATTTTTTTGAGACCTAGAAAGCTACAAATCTTTAATTTTAAAATAGACTTTTCATGGACATACAAAAACTCGTAAGCACGTAGAAAATAACCTGTCTATGAGTTTATAATGATTTCTAGTAGATACCACGAAAAATATAGTAATTATCATTATTTTATTGTACGAGAATGTAAAAACAAATTCTTGAAGACCCCAGGAAAGTTGTGGATTAAAGTGCCGAAAGAAATTAACCTACGCAATACCTGGTTAGAACTTGCTAAAAGTGATCCTGCAACTTTATCGACTCATAGTAAAATTTATTTTTGCGAAGATCACTTTGATGTAAGTACTCATTGAATAATATTTTAAGTCTCTTCATTTATTATCAGTTTTAATAATACAAGTTTTAAAGTTATGTATGAATGACATTTAGTTGTTTACTAAAAGAGACGTCACAATCATGGCGGATGTGGCGAACATCGTTTTTAGTGTTTAAAAAGTATAGACTAAAAATTATTTTTTTAAATTAAATTTCTACAGCAATCTTCTGATTTTATGAAGTGAAATGAATATTTAGGTTCCTTAGACCAAATACTTTAAGAAATAAACATTTATTGAATACAATTCGACATGAGTCAACTAGCCTATTGAGACGAAAAAATATATATTTAATAAACAATAAGTAGATACTAAAATATACTAAGCACTTTTTTTGCTGTACTGTTGCCGCTCCTCCCGCATACTATCACCCACCTCGCACCCCCCGCACCCCTCGGTACCCCCCCTAATTGGTGCTAGAACCTCTACATCTGCTGGTGCTAGCACCCCCCTTTTGTAAACTCCTTTACCTCGTTTCGTAGTTCTAAAAAAAATATAACATGACTGCAAGCCAAAACTGGCTAAATGCAACAAGCAACACATCACCAATCAAAAGCTATATTGTACTTTTGATTATTGAAATAGTAGTCCTCAACCAAATGATTAATACAAAATAAAAAAAAATGTTTTTGGCCGGTCATGCATTTTCTGGTTTATTTTAATTTGTAATTTATTTATTGGTTTCACGTTTTTAAATTGTATCTTATTGACATTTTTGATTCTGTAACTTCGTTGACTTTGATGTATGTTTATTTTAATTTTGACTTTTTAATTGTGATTCCACTTATGACTATTTCTATGTAATTAATGTTTTTGTATTGCATTGCATTGACTTGTTGGTGTGTTGGACTACCTCTGTAAACCAGCATGTGAAACTTTTTATAGTCCAGCAAATTAATAATAAATTTAATTGAAAATATAGTTAATTTGAGAGTTACACTGAGATAGTAAAATGATAATTGTAAACGTTACCTACTACTACGCGTGGAGGGAGTGAGAGAAGGCTTATTGTTTGAGAGAAACAGGAGACCGGCTTCGGTCTCATCCCTACTCCGTGCTGTTTACTGGGAAGTGACACCGGTATAGTCTGGCAAATGAGTGTTGATTCAGAAAAAGTGCGGAAAATTTAAATAATCTAATAATTAAATTACTAAAATGAATATTAAAAAATAAGGGTCGGTGATAGAGGGGTGAAAATTCAGGGTTGTATGCATTTTTTAATGGCACATTATAAAAAAAAAATTTGAAATTAAATTTCGTCCAAAAAATAAAAATAAAATGTTAGGGGTGGACAACTTTTATTACTTAGGGGTATGAAAAATAGATAGTAGCCGATTCTCAGACCTACTGAATATGCATATAAAATTTGATAAAAATTGGTCAAGCCGTTTCGGAGGAGTACGGTAACTAACATTGTGACACGAGAATTTTATAAATACATATACTTATATATGTACTGTATATGTATTCTATCCGTTACCCTAGCATCCCATAACACAAGCCTTACAGTGCTTACTTTGGCCTAGGCTAATTGGTGTGAGTGTTGCAAATATTTATTATTATTATTATTATTATATAAGATATTTATACAGCTAAACCTTAGAGTACAAAAAAATGTTCAAATTCATGCATGTGTAAAACATGAAAAAAAAAATCTCTAAAATTGTCAACCACTCTGTTTGTTAATTACTGAAAAATAGATCCGAATCCAACACTTTTATTCCTTTATATTAAATGTCCTCGTCAACTTTCTTTTCTTTCGTTTCTTCTTAATATTCAACCTCATTTCTTTCTCTTATATGGTCAACTCTGCAAAGCATATCCTATTATTATATGATCATTTGCAGATAAAGCACGTGAAAGAAAGGAATTTTTCAATTAGTGTAATGCCAAACTGTTGGTAATAGGTCGATTATTGAGGATCTTGGGGTACCACGGGCAACGGACTGATAGGTAGGTGTACTGCCAACGTTGTAGACTAGTAGATTGTTGAACGTAATGAAATTGGCAATTTGATTGCCTCTTCTGCTGCAGGTGGAACCCCAGAGACTATGCCAGCCATTAAAATCACCACAAATAACGTGGGAAGTACAATTACAGGTCGCGCAATGGTTCTAGATCGCTCGAATAAAGTAGAGGGGGCAATCGGCGCATGTGTACAATCGCGCACTGAAATTCTTAGCGTGTTATTAAGGGATTTTTTATTTCGTATTTTTGAACTTAAACTAACTTTTTAGTAAGGACGTAACTTAACATCCTTACTAATATTATAAAAGTGAAAGTGAGTTTATTTGTTTGTTACGTCTTCACGCCTAAATGGCAAAACCGATTTTGATGAATTTTGTTACAGAAATAGATGGAACCCTGGAGACGGATATAGGCTAATAAAAGCGGGCAAAGCTGCAGGTAAAATCTAGTTTATGATAAGTTGATAAAACTAGTTTTTGTTTGTAATTTTATCTTGCAAGTAGGTAAATTAAGAAAAATTAAAAAACAAAAGTAAACAGTTATTATATTTAATACGTAAAATCACATGAATTATTATAATATTTATAAAACAAAATTATTCATCCGGCAGTGGTGATATTCCTTCCATTAATTCATCTTGGCATGTTGAAGTAGAAGGTTGAGGATGGAAGCACGAACGTAAGGGCACTTCGTTGTCGTCAGATATTTCGGAGTCATCATCATCACTCTCTTCACTGTCGGAGCTGTCATCAGTAACACGAATAATAAACTGTTCAGTCATAAGATCTATAATGTGGTCACTTTTTGCGTATTCTTCTTCTACAAATTTGGTTTTATTACACAAGATCTCCCACTCTCTTGCTCCCATTAGATTAACTTTTTCTTTGACAAGCTCAATAGCGTTATTAAGATTCCATTTTACGTTTTTGCTACCCAAATACTGTTGAATCATAGACCATGCCATTTCGATGGGGTTGAGATCAGGGTGATACGGAGGCAGTCTCAGAACGCTGTGATTGTGTTCAGCCAAAATCTTGTCAATAAAAAACGTTTTAAATTGTTCTTTGTGTGTTTTTATTAACTGATACAATTGTGGTTTTAACATGTCATCATCGTATTCTACACCTTTTTCGGACAGCCAGGCTTGCATGTCCGCTTTTCTGGTGGTTGAAGTGGGTGCAAGGTCATACTGCTTATTATGATAGGCAGCGTTATCAACCACGACAAAGAATTGGGTGGAATATTAGGAATTAGTTGTGTTTTTAACCATTTTTCGTAATTCATGTTGTCGTGGTAGTCTCCTGATTTGCCTCCATCTTTAAATGTAAGCAATGCATTCGGGACAAAGCCCGCCTCAGATCCAGCATGTACAATGACCACACGTTGTCCTTTAGAAATAGGCGATTTAAGGCCCTTGGTTGAACCATCCGTCCAAGCTTTGGGATTAGAGTGTGATGAATCTACGTACGATTCATCCGTGTAAATTATTGGTCGTCCTTCTTCACGATATTTTTTTAGTTTTTTTAGGTACTCGATTCGTTTGAGTCGGATGTTTGTAGTTTCTATCAAAACCTTCCTGTTATTTTCGGTCTTTTTCCATTTAAACCCAAATTCTTTAATAATCTGCCGAAGACTAGTTTTAGATCATTGAAAATTTATATCTTCCTGTAAATTTTTTCTTAGTTTTTCTACTGTGGGAATTTCTTTATTAGTTAAGTGAAAGTTATGAATACATCTTTTTATGACTCCTTGGTCAAAATTATCAATACCCGTTATCGGTTTTGCGCGCGGTCTTTTCTTTCCAGGAGTTCTAAACACCGTTAAAAACTCTGAATTTGCGGCCTGTGTGGTAATCCTCCTGACTGTTATCACAGATGTATTTGTTGCCAATGTTGTTCTTTTTTGTTCTTGTTTCAAATTACTCATAACTTGTTGTAAAATATTTTCATTAGTTGTGCCAGCTTCCGCAGTTTCTTCCCGAATTTTCTAAAGTGTTGCAGATTTCAATTAATACGGACTTATCGGTGGTATTCGTTGTTCTATTTGCAAACAGGTGTAAGCGTTGTATAGTTGTAGCCAATTTTTTCTGTAATGATATTGAGGCTGCTGCAGTTGTATTTTTAACCTGCTTTAAATTACTCACGATTTCATTAGTTTCTTTCTTAACGTAACAATTCACGCCATAAACCATTTTTCTAGCTTGCCGTTTTAAAATTTTATTTTTAACCATTTTTTTACCGCTACGTATTAGTAACACGATAACACAAGCTGTGCGCAACAGTACTCAAGAGGCACGAGACGCGTGAACGCAGCGCGGGAATCGATGCGCGACTAACCTACCAATAACGAGTCGCCGTCGGCGCATGCCCTTTCCACTTTTGCCGAGCGATTTAGAACCATTGCGCGACCTGTACTACTACAAATTACTATTTCTTTAGAACTTATTTTTTTACAAAATAAATGCTACGAAACGAGTGTTTATCCACAATTAATACAATTGTTTCTTATCTAACTTTATGTGAAAACATAATTTTAGATATATATGTATTTATTGCAATACAAAAACAAACTACATAGTATCACGAAGTTAACTGAAACTCACTCGTTGAGGTTAGGATTCATAACATCGCTCTTTTTCATAGGAACCGACTTCATTTGTTCTTTTGCAGATTTATTATGACTTAGTATTTTATAAATAACTGCACCGACTCCAATTTTCTCTCTTCTACTCACTCCACAAGCAAAAAAAAAATAAAAAAATTTGTTCTTCAAACGAGAGATTCTTGCATGATATGACATTTTTTAAGACGTCTTTTAAGGGCTGCCAGATCAAGTTTTTCCGGTGTGATCAGATTATTGACTGCAAAGTTATCGTGGTCCGACTTTACCTAAACTCTGTAAGAGTGAACACCTGTTTACTCTTACAGACTACACAGTTTTTTTTTTCATTATAATAACTACCTTCCTTCGTGATTATTAATCACAATATGAGAGTTAAAATTTAACCCTATTTTACCCATTAATTTGGAAAATGACTTCAAAAATGTACACAATCCCAACAAAAAATAGACTCACACAAATACACGAAGAAAAATCTTAAAAACTAATAAGTCTCAAGATCTAGATCTCATATAAATGTTATGCGAAAACTTCTCCATTTCAAATACGTTGTAAACTAGATCTCATATAAATTTTATGCGAAAACTTCTCCATTTCAAATACGTTGTAAAGCCTCTTTTATTTATTATATTTGATTTATCACTTTAACTATATCAGTATTATGTACCAAATTTTATCTGACCTTTCTGCCCTAATTTTTAATTTTTGTTCCTTATTTTCTATGTTTCCGGGGAAATATTCACCTGTGTTGCTGCTACATAATGATGACAAAAAACCCTTGTACATATCCTTTTTAGCATTTTTAACTTGAATAGAATGTGCTATTTGAGTCAAAGGCAACTCTGATTCAGAATTATTATTTTCCGTAATAGATCTTTTTCTCTTCCTTTGTAGTATTTCTCCTTCATAGGTATTTGATTCGGTCTCTTCGTTTCATTCGCTTTCACCATCTTTCAATCTACTCTATTTCAGCTTCTGTATCTTCAGATGATGATGTCTTTTGATTTAAAATCAAAAGACACCTAAGTGATTTTGTTTTACCTTTCTTTTTTCTTGGCAAGTTTTCTTAGTCTCTTTTTTCTCGATTCTTCTCTGTTTTTTCGGTTACTTTTTTTTTCATAGTATTCTTGCCATGCTTTGATCGTTACAGCCGATGGTAATTTTTCTGTTTAGTTTTTTTGGTACTTTCATTGTCAAGCCAGAAAAGACATTTTTAATGTCGATGGAACTGTGACACCTATTGAATTATTTATTGTGTTTTTGCAGGAGTTATTGCAGCCAAAGAAAGGGATCCATCAATATTGACTTATCTGGCGTTGTAATTTCAATTGAAGAAGTCACTGCACTACCTAGCGTTACCCTTGTTGCGGCTTCGTTGGGTATTTTTTCAGTCTCTTGAAATATTATTTTTGTGATTGATGGCACTGTGCTACTAAGAGTATCGCTTGTTGTATCGTTTTGAGATTTCGCATCAGATATGGCTTCGTCAACATTTGATGGCTTATTTGGCGTTGGAATGAGTGCCACTGTTTTAGAGACATCATCTAGTGCACTGCTTACTATGCGGTTGTCACCGAAGTCGTTGTTAGCTTTTTTTTTTGCATAATACCCATAATAGTCGCAATTGACCGACTTTCGGTCTGTGGGTTAATAAAGTAACAAAATATGTAACTAGCGTCATCTGGCGAACTGTGTTGTAGGGTACATATGAATAAATATTTTACTAGTTTGTGAATGCAAAAAATCCCGAAAAAATAATTAAATAGTTGTGATCTCAGTGTGCTTGGTAATAAAAATGTCGACTATTTAGCAAACGTCCCGAAATTGAAAGGTCGTGAAAATTACGACGACTGGTGTTTCGCGGCGGTGTACGTGCTCGTGTTGGAGGGAATGGCGCACGCCATCATAGAACCCTTAACGCCAATAGCTACTGCGACTCAGGTATCAGATGACAAGAAGGCGAGAGCAAAACTAATATTAACTATCGACGGTTCCCTTTATGTGCATATTAGAAAGACGACCACAACGTACGAATTATGGAAGACGTTGAAAAACATGTTCGACGATTGAGGATATTCACGAATAATTATTTTGTTCAGAAATCTAATAAGTATACGCCTAGAAAACTGTAAGGCGATGACTAGCTATGTCAGCCAGCTCACCGAAACAGCACAGAATCTAATTGGTACCGGTTTTGAAATCAACGATCAGTGGATTGGGTCGCTTATGTTAGCAGGTTTACTGGAAAAATACGGGCCAATGATAATGGCAACAGAACATTCCAGTACGAATATCAATGCTGATGATATTAAAACAAAATATTGGACCTGATTTCAGATTTTGAGGCTAAGTCGGAAAATGCATATGCCGCCAAGAATTTTCGCAGGCGTAATGTTGGCAGCAGCCATGGCGGATGCAATAACAAAACGCAATCGCAACAACAACATGGCGCCGGCGGAATGACCGAAATGAAAGGGAATTTATTGTCAAATGCGCCACGTATGTCGAGTGACACGACTGCCACCTGATAGCCATTCTTTTTGGCGCATCTAACAACAGTGATGGCTTGGTGTACGGCAGATATTGTAGAATGTTGTAATTTGAATCCAAGCTGTTTTTCATTGTTAGTTTCTGTAAAGTACATGTAATGTGTGTCTATTCATTATGAGCTTCTCGTACACCTTTCCAAGTACCGGGATCAGGCTGATGGGACGAAAAGATTTAATATCGTCGTAGGTGTCTTTTCCCGGTTGGGGGATAATCCTAGCTACGGCTTTCTTCCAGCACCTGGGAAAGTATTCGAGGTGGAGGGCTCTATTCATTATATTTGTAAAGATTTGTGGGTAAATTTCCATCACTACCAGGCAGATGTCAGCCGTAAGGCTCCTTTCATTCTGCAGCGAGTCGCCGGTCGCGTGCTAAGCTACCGGTCGAGTTGGCATTTCACAGTTTCGCGTTGCACTCGACCGGCTTGGACGTGTACAATCACGTACTTTTATCAGTAATGGATACAGTTAATAAAAAAACTGTTATTTTTATTTCTGCATTATATCATCACAACAAAAAACGCAGCCGAAAAGGCAAATTATTCATGCATCCTATAACTTCAGAGCGTTTGTTGAGTGGTGCGTTCGTAACACTGTATTCACAATTGCGGAACGATGAAATTTTTTTTTTAATTCTTTTAGGAAGTCAATAAGCACGTTTGACGAACTGAATTTTAAAATTGAAAATAAAATAGCACAGTCTGATTTACTTCGAATACCTATAATACCTACGGAACGCATGGCAGTCACGATACAGAGGTTACAGCGGCGGAGAGAGACAAGGTTACAGCGGCGCGCGATCCGAATCATAGGCGATGAGGAGGTGACTAAACACCTTGAGCACTTCAATTACGTCGTGACGTGGCGTCACTAAGCGCGTTCTATCGTCTGTACCACGGCGAGTGTTCTGAGGAGTTATTCTCTCTTATCCCACCTTCCTCTTTCCTTCAGAAGACCGCGCGCGCTAGCCTACGTTGTCACCGTCTTACTGTGGCCACAATTCCAACGCGTACAAAGAAATTTGGTGACTCATTTATTTGTCGCACTATCCGTAAATGGAATGCTCTGCCCGCTCACGTGTTCCCTCCCTCTTACAACCTGGGATCCTTGAAAAAAGGCGTGAAGAAGCAACATGCAGGCCGGCAGGGTGAGGATGGCTGGTGTGGCAGGTAGAACTGCTGTATCAGTTATCTTCGCGTCTGGACTTCACCTTCACATAACATCAGGTGGGGTGGAGTCATTTGTCGGACCTATCTATATAAAAAAACGATAAGATATGTGTATCAAACTTTTTTTAAAAGTGGAATCAAACTGTTAACATTTGTTTATTATTTGATAGATATGTATCAGGGTGCTGGTATTGTAACTATGTTGCTAACAACTTTTGATTACCTACCTAAGTTTACTATCTGCCTTTGTAAGCCTTTTAATTATGTATGTGTGAGCAACAAAGAGTATATCTATCATGTATTCTATCCGTTACCCTAGTATCCCATAACACAAGCCTTACAGTGCCTACTTTGGGTCTAGGCTAATTGGTGTGAGTGTTACAAATATTTATTATTATTATTAATTTTTTTATATTCAGCCCACAGCTTTACTTCGATTGAAACAATGAAAAACTTAGTCTTCTTTAATGAGCTATTAATCACAAATGTTTAAATAAAATAAGTTAAAGTGTTGTAAAATCAAAAACAAATGCATCTTATGTATCACGGCTGTTTTGACTTGCTGGGGATACTATAGAAATGGCTTCATAAGCACTTGTAGATGGGTACTGGGCTGGGCTGGCACTGGCACTAGCACTTGACGCTTGTAAAGCACTTGTAGACTGGTACTGAGCTGGGCTGGCACTGGCACTTGAATCTTGGTTAATTCCAACCAGTAATTGTAGAACCTGACTCCGGAAATATTTTTTTTTCAAGTCTAGTTTTCTAACTGCAGATAGAATCGAATTGAAGAATGCTACGTCTTCATCCCAAGAAAGGTTATTAGTGGATTTCCACATATCAATTAACTGTTTCTCAAATGTAGGCATTTCTTGTGTATTTCTCTTTTTTTTTTGTTTTTGCAGCAAATTGTTTTCTGAACCTGGAGGATAGTTTTGCTGTGAATTTGATGCATTTTCAACAGGCACGGATTTGTGAACATTGCTTAAATCGGTCACAGGGTCTTAAAATGACATACAATCAGCAAACATATTTTTTTTAGTGTTAGCTCCAGAACCCGATTTTTTAAATTTTATCGCCGTTTTGTAACGCACGTATTGAGCTCTGGCGCTTTTCCATCTCTGAAGTAGACTCTTTACTGAAACAATTAAATTTATTATGTTACAGGTACCTTGCATCTGAAAACACATTTACTGATCTACATTACTCTTATCGTATGGGGATTTCTACAATCAGTGGAATAGTGAAAGAAGTATGACAAGCTATTTGGGTTACTTTAAAAGACGAAGTTTTTAAGTTCCCGAATGAACATAGTGAATGGATTGAAATCGCTACAGGATTTGAGAAGAATACAAATTTTCCACAATGCTTTGGAGCCCTGGATGGCAAACACATACGCATGATAATGCCACAACACACTGCTTCACTCAATTTTAATTACAAGGGTTATTTTTCAATTGTTTTACTAGCAATGTGTGATGCAAACTAAAACTTTAAATATATAAATGTGGGAGCACCGGGTAAAAATTCTGACGCAGATATATTTAGAGAATCGTCACTTATGAAAAAAAATGAAAATGGTACTATCAATCTACCTTCATCTTAAGCACTCCCTGGAATGAGTACTGCGGTTCCGTATGTGATACTCGGTGATGAAGCATTTGGAATTGCACGTAATATTTTGAGACCTTATGCAAGAAAAAATCTTAATTATAAGAAGAAAATCTTTAACTATCGTCACTGTCGTGCTAGACGGATGATTGAATCTACTTTTGGAATATTGACTAATAAGTTTAGGATTTTCCATAGACCACTTAATGTGAACACGGAGCTCTCAATCGACATCGTAAAATGTTACTGTGCATTACACAATTTCATTCGAGTACGAGATGGCTACCAACATCAAGATACTTTGGTAATCCATGGGCTTGCAGACTCAAATAATTCAATAGTGAGCAACCATATTGGAAATGATGTTTGTGATCACTACGCAAATTATTTTATTTCAGAAGCAGGACACGTTGAATGGCAGGACTATTGTAGTACATATGTAGGCTGTGAAATAAATAACTATGATTTGTACTTACATGTTTTTTCTTTTTGTTCCTGCGTCCAGTCGTCAACATCATGAAATAGTATTTTCATTATTTTAACCCAACAACTATGTTTAACATCCCTGTCTTTATGCAACTGGTTTCGTAAGTCCCAAATAGCAGGCCTTTTTGAACTTCTCTTATGAGTTGCTCTGTATCAATTGCCGACATGATTGTACATAACACGCGCACGCACACGTCGAACAGTAAAAGCTCACAATGCAGCACTGGCCCGCGCGCCGACCGGCACACGCGGGGCGCGCGGGCGCCGGTCAAGAATTTAATTTAGGCCGGTCGGGTGTGTTCAAACACGCTACTGGCCGCACGCGGCACAAGAAAGCCACTATGAAGATTTATACAAATTGCGCCGGTCGCGTGCGCACGCGACCTTTGTATTATAATTACTTACTTTGATTTAATTTTTATAATCAAACTCAGTATGACTTCTTTAGTCCAAGAACTTGATTAATTTATTGATAGTTATTAATGCTTATAGTACTCACATTTATAACATTTTTACGACTTTACGGTTTTTTACAGCTATCTAGTCTAGTGGTTGGCGCTCCGGATTATAAAACTTATGGTTGCGGGTTCGAACCCCGCAAGGGGAAAATGAGGAGCTCGATGGCGCAAGTGGTTAGCGCGTTCGGCTGCGATCGTTGAATTTAAGCAACTTTCGCAGTGGTCGGTCATTGGATGGGTGACCAAAAATTACTATCTCGAGCTCCTCCGTGCTTCGGAAGGCACGTTAAGCCGTTGGTCCCGGCTGCATCTGCAGTCGTTAGCACCCACCAATCCGCACTGTGCCCGCGTGGTGGGTCATGGCCCAATCTCTCTATTCCATCCATAGGGAAGGCCTGTGCCCCAGCAGTGGGGACATTAATAGGCTGATGATGATGATGATGATGAAGGGGAAAATGAGCCATGGATGCTAAATTAAAATAAATTTAAGTATGTCTAGACACCTGCAAGCTCTAGAGCTATATCATTGTGTGATTGCAGAAACAGATTTTTATTTTTTAATATTTATCTAGCCCCTAGCACGATGTCAATACGCGGTGTAAACCAAACTGTTCTTAACACCTGCAACTTTAGATGAATTGAGGCTGGATTCATATATAATTAATATAAGTGCATCTAATACAAGGTGTCACTAATGATAGACTGATTTTATCCTTTGAAAATCACTGATATTACATTCATCGCTTTTATGTTTAAAAAAAGAGTTAAACATTCTATCTTCAATATTTAATTCACTTATGTGGGTCATTTTTTAATAATTTATATATATTTTGCTACAGGGGCAACGTGCGACCAACTTAAAAAATCACATGTCTGTCAAACATAAAAATAAATTTGATGATATTTTAATAATTAATAATACACAACGTGAACAAAACGTCTCGCAAAAAAGAAACGACGACTTAATATTTGAAATTAAAACAAATTGCGTAATACTTGTCACTATTCATGGTAGACCCTTTCAATTATTAGAGGATGCAGCGTTTCAAAAAATTATTAATATGGTCGTACCGACTAATAAATTTATAAATATCCAATCAATAAAATCGATGATTGCAGACAAAAGTTATGAAATTAAATTAAAGATTGCTACGGAATTAAGACGAAAATTATTATCTGTAAAATTAGATTCTGCGACCTACCAAGACAGATCATTTCTTGGCATAAATGTACAATACATACAAAATGGAATTGTTAAAATACGTACTTTAGCTGCACAGGAAGTATTTGAGCGCCAGACTGGGGAATTTCTGAAGAAGACTCTTTTAGATGTTTTAAATGATTATCAAATTGACGCATCACAAATTTATTGTATAACTACCAACAATGGAAAGAATTAAAAAAAAAATGGCAAAGCTGTTAGGTGGTTCATAAGAGCCCATTGATATTGACCAAGAATCTGGACAATATAATACAGACAGTGAAAGAAACAAGGAAGACGAAGATAATGCAAATGATATAAATCATGAGATTCCAATCGACAGCCTAATGACAGCTTTAAATGAAAATGAAAACTACTCCAGATCCCATTTTTTACCGAGAATAATGCTGTGCGCTGCACATACGCTTCAGTTAGCCATTAAAGATTTTTTTGAATCGAATCCAGATGTTGACAATTTAATATTTCGTGTGCGACAAGTAGTCAAATTGTTAAGAACACCGACTATTAGAAATATTTTGAAAAGAGCCAACTTGAAGAAGCCTATTATTGATTGTCCTACACGATGGTCTTCTACTTACAACATGCTATTAAGGATGCAGTCGTTGAAAACTGTATGTCTTAATGATGCAAATATCATGTCAAGATTAGATGAATCGAATTGGCAAACAATTACAGATCTAATTGATTGTCTAAAACCTTGTTTTATAGCAACATTAAAACTGCAAAAAGAACGATTGACACTGGGTGATTTTTTCATAGAGTGGTTGACATGCAAAGATAATTTAGAAAAGCGCAGAACACCGATAAGCCAGAGTTTGTTAGACTGTATGAAGACACGGGAAGTAAATCTTCTAAATACTAACGTTATGTTGGAAGCCCTTTATTTAGACACAAGGCTTAATGTTATCCTATCGGATCAAGAAGCTGCTAAAGCTCGATAGCTTTTGAAAGAAACTTTGAATCAAATTAATAAACTTAAATTGAAAGACAGTGATTCGAACTCGGATGATATTATGGTCTCATCATTCAATTCAATTGATGAACCTATAGCTAGCGGTAGTGGAATACAAAACAAAACTCTGCGGTCGAAGAAGCCAACATATTATCTTACGCTGAAGAAATACTAAGAAGTACTGAACAACAAAGAGGCATAGTCATCATCATCATCAGCCTATTAATGTCCCCACTGCTGGGGCACAGGCCTTCCCTATGGATGGAATAGGGAGATTGGGCCATGACCCACCGCGCGGGCCCAGTGCGGATTGGTGGGTGCTAACGACTGCAGATGCCGAAGCACGGAGGAGCTCGAGATAGTAAATTTTTGGTCACCCATCCAATGACCGACCACTGCGAAAGTTGCTTAACTTCAACGGTCGCAGTCTGCAATATCGTCACCATTCGCTACAATTTGATCTGCCGTCCTTTTGAGAAAACCTCCGACGCCATCAGCTGGTCCTTGCCATGGCCTGATTAAAAAAATGACCAAGTCATAGTAGCAAATCCATAATCATCAAAAAATTTCGTGCACATGAAATAAAAATTCTGTTTTTGACGATACTGTGTGCTGGGCCCATTAGAATAAAAATGAATGGTATCAACTCTAGTAAATTCAGACCTTATCCATTTAAGAATCGGATCTAGGTGATACCAAATTGCAGCTGGCTGATGGTTATTGGATGCAGATACAGTACGAAATGAATGGACATTGTGACCTGCAGCGACTTCTTTGTCATAAGTATACACGACTGTATGCAGTGAGATTTGTTTTCGCGACCCACCAAAATGATGTGACTGTACCTCTTGACCGTATTTTCAGTTGTAATTTTCACTGAAATCGGCAATAACAATGCACTCATTTAGCTGAATTTGCTCGAGACAACGCCGAAAGTTTAGGAATTGTGATTTGATGTTAAAGACATGTTTTTTCATAGCAGTTAGGTCTTTCTCTTATCTGGTTATGAAGTCCTCCGCAGTTGCGCTCATTTCTCCTTTAACGTTCTTTATAGTTTTTATCATTTTTCCATCTTTTTCATACTTCTCTTCTTTTCTAACCCATTCAGCCCATCTTATTTCATCTTTTATTTTATCAGTGTTATTTTTCATTTTCTTGTTTCGATACATGGTGCAGATTCCGTACATACAATCTTTTAAATTAGCGTCACAGACTGTAGACTCGATTAAGATATTCATGTCATCAGTTCCTACAATACCCTTTTTTTTTCAAAGCATTCGCTTTGTATGCAAAATTTGCATGTATTTTACACATGCACGTGTCACGAGCATCAACAGAAGCTTTGAGTACAAAAAATGGCTTGTTTTTGATAAAATAGAAATATGTACAACGTAACTCAGGGTTCTCTTTTTTGAAAGTCTTGTGGAGGTTTTTCATTCCATCTAATAAGTATCTTTTTTGTGTTTTAGTCTTTTGCTTTGTTACCGTTTCCTTTTTACCAGCAGATGCTCGTGAAATATCGTCTCTAAGAAAAAAGTCTTTACAAGTAATTGTTTTTCTTTAGGTGTGAGATCTTTAACCAATCTTTTGGTTTTGTGATAACGTTCTCTATGTTTCCGTTTTGCATCCTCATACTTCACTGCATTACGTTTCTGTCTCTCTCTATATCGTTTTTGTTTTTCTGCGGCGGTCAGTGCCATTACTGTAATAAATATTATCAAAGTTCTAAAAATAAATAGAAATCCTTGTTGTATTGAAGAAACAAAATCAGAATGAGTATGGTATTGTCCACTACATTCTCTGGCGTTACCGGTATCACAGTAGAAAATTTTAAATAAAATCAAAATTATGTCAATAAGTTTTGAAAGAAGTTTTTTTTGACATGCTATAAATCTAAAAATAAATAAAGTAAAACATTTGTCTATATGAAAACGTTTAGTTTTTTATACGAATCAATCTCGAATGACAAATCATCTTAAATGCAGTTTCCCCTTACATTCTCCTGCGTTATCGGTAACACGGGAGAAAATGTATAAAAAATCTTAAGTAAATCAATAGGTATTAAAAGAAACCAATTTTTTCCGTCACCCTTTAAAAATCAGAGTTCAATAGCACTTCTTTAAATAATAATATCCAAATTATTCCAAAACTTACCACGATCTTCGTTGTAACGCAGCAGAATCACAATAAACCCACGCACACCCTACGAGAACTGGCCGCGCACTGGCGGTTGGCCGGTGTCGCCTTGAAGCCGCAATTATATTTAGCCCACGCCGCGTGTCGCCACGCTGCCTGACGCAACGGCGGGTTATTACATTTGCGTGTCGTGTCGCCGCGCGGCCTCACGAAAATTCGTCTCAGTCAGTACAGTGGTGGCCTTTGGAGTAGACGTCTACAATGTTTTCTTCAGACTCGGATACAGATTTTGAAGAAAATTTAGCATACCTGCTCATGTTAAGCCTACTCAAAAAGGAAAGAAAGAAAAGGAGATATTGGGTACATCCAATAAATACTTCAAGAGGAAGCCGAAGTGAATATCATTTGTTGGTGCAGGAACTAAAAAGCGATGAAATTAAATTTCAACAGTACTTCAGGATGACAAAACAACAATTCAATTACATACATTCTTTAATTGAACAAGATATTAAAAAGATTCATACCAGATTTCGCCGACCCATTGGAACAAAAGAAAGGCTAGCAGTATGTTTGAGGTAATTTTTATTTTGTATTAAAAATTAACAATTTTAACAAGTACAAAACTATTATATTAATCATTCAAAGACGGTGCTCAATTAAAAGTTACACCGCTGTAATAAGTGGACAAGTTTTCTTCTCCGGTTGAATTTGAATTTTGAGCCTCAGGATCGAGTATGGACTGGGATTCAGGTGAAAAATCATTTATTTCTGTAGGTGAATTATGATAGTAGTAAGCACTGGATGGCTCTGGAAGAGGCTGGTTACTTGGCGGAACTACCGTTTGAGAAACTATTCTAAGCGGTGTCTTTATTACACGTTCCATTTCAATGTTACGAATTTCAGCCTGAGAAATAGCCATATGTAGATCTAATTTTATTTTTGTTTGGTCTAGTTTTGGTAGTGCTTTGACTGCTTTGCTCATACTTAAGAAAAACATGTCTGTTTCATCCAAGTCCAGCTTTGACTGTAGTTTTTGTTGCCTCTGATTATGCTGTGTCTTCATCATATTGTAAATGTCTGCTAAATCAGGTTTTCTCTTCGAAGATGAGCTCCTTTGAGAATATGAACTTAAGCTGCTTTGTTGTGACTCACTCCTGAAATCAGGCGGACTTTCAGGAACTTCAGGACTTTCTGCAGGCAATTCCGATGTGATGGTCTCTGCAGATGTCGACGGAGATGATGGCGGTATCAAATTAGTCTTAGTGTTTCTCATTTCCATGTATGGACGTAAAAACCCCATTTGATCTTCGTATTTCCATGGAGTCCCTTGCGTTGCCGCTTGCCCAGATTTAGTTTTTCGTCGTTTTAGTGCACTACAGTATGCGTTGCGTAATTTAGCCCAATTATCTTTGCATTTTTCAACTGAAACAAAAATCGTTACTTTAAGAGCTGATAGTGTTAGTATATTAAACATCTATTTCCCACGGAACATAGTTCGAAATATGGAATTAAAATTTAGTTGTTCATAGTGCCTTAGTACAAGATCATTTCAGCGATCTATGATCCTTTGAAAGTTGTTCATCATATTTCTTAACACTATCACCCCTTAAAATATTGGTAGACATTTTGTTAACATGTATTATTATATTAACTTTAATATTAGTTATTTGACTTTATATTATTTCTTTTTACTATATTTCTTTTCTAATTATAATTTTTTTTGTTCACAGGTTTTTGGCCACTGGTAACTCCTTTCGTTCAGTGGCATTCAGTTATCGTATGGGTTTTACCACAGTGAGAAATATAGTCAAGGAAGTATGCGAAGCTATTTGGAAAAATCTAGCACCCATTGTAATGCCACAACCTTCAGAAGAGAGATGGAAAGAGATTGCAAAAGATTTCCAAACATATTGGCACTTTCCTAATTGTCTTGGCGCATTGGATGGCAAGCATGTAAACATAATATGCCCAATAAATGCTGGATCAACCTATTACAACTATAAAAAAGATCATTCAATCGTATTGCTTGCTTTAGTTGATGCTCAATATAAATTTGTTATGATAGATGTAGGGGCGTATGGCCGTAACAGTGATGGTGGTGTATACGAAAATTCTGTGATGGGGAAAATGTTCGAACGGAACCAACTGAATGTTCCACAGAATACACCAATACATCAAAATTCTGAACCTATGCCGTATACTATTGTGGCTGATGCAGCATTTCCTTTAAAAACGTATCTTTTAAAACCCTACAGTAAAGCAAAGATTGTAAACAATGATTCTAATAAAGTATTTAATTACCGTTTATCACGTGCTCGAAGAACTGTAGAAAATGCTTTCGGAATTTTAAGAGCAAGGTTTCGCGTTTTTCAAGGGCCTCTGCAAGTACAACCGGATATGGCAGACATAATCGTACAAGCTGCATGTGCCCTTCATAACTATTTGCGTATCGAAAATTCACAAGAAATTGGAGAAAATTACCCAAATTCTAATGAAAGTCAAAGTTCTCAAGACGGTCTCTCTAATATTGAAATTGTTGGAAGAAATCACTGTCAAGACGCTATTGCTGTTAGAGAAAAATTTAAAGAGTACTTTGTTTCTCCAGAAGGACAAGTACCGTGGCAAATGGATATGATCAGACAAGGCAGAATAGACTAGAGTCTCTCTCATATAATTCATCATATCATAATCATCATCATAATAGCCCGGAACAGTCCACTGCAGGACTAAGGGCCTCCTCCACATAAATGGAGGGGTTTGCCATAATCTCCACGCTTGGAGATCGGTTTGTTACCACTGGTGGTACTAGTGGGAAAAGTCATTCTCTTTAGTACCAGGTCATATAATTACTTATCTTAAAATCCTTAAATCCCAAGTTACTCTAAACACCTATGTACTTTTAAATTTCCGAAAAAAATACTTAAGTATCAACAATTATCATATCGTCGTTACCCGCGAATAATCGTCATTAAAAAAATATAATAGTCATTTCACACAATCAACAATATAGGTAGGTACTAAGTATAAATAAAAATTACTACATACATACATATATACAAAGCATCACTTTTGCACGATATTCACGGGGAACATCGATATCCATTATTAATAATATACCTACTTACTACTACATCTAGATGTAAAAAAATATAAACAATACAATTACATACCTGGTAGTTTTATTTTTAGAGATATTTCCTCCCACGCCGAATTTCTTTTTAATTGGTCTTTATAATCTTTGTGCTTTTGATTGTACAATATTTCATAGTTTCTCACGACTTCAATTAATTCGTCTGACATTTTTAATACACGTCCACTGTTCTACGTCGCCACTCGGCTGTCTGCGTGTGCCCACGCGTTATTACACTAGACCCGACTGCGCTGACGCGTCACAAACCCCACCACCGACCCCGCGCCGATCGAAATCGCTCGGTCTGCGTGGCGTCAGCAGGCTCTGCGACACGCGGGACGGGACTAATGTAATCAATCCAGTACTAAATGTATGTAACCGATAGCTTACCCACGCGTTGCGACACGCGGCGTGGGCTAAATATAATTGCGGCTTGACCTTGACGAAATGTTTCGCTGTTATTGTAGGTAATTTAGTTCGTAGGAAATTAACGCGCACTGCCATCTAACGGTTTTTTGGGACACCTTTGGTCGGTAACGCTGTAGAATTGATTTCTCCTCCGGTATAAGGGACAAAGGTATTAGGATAAACAAAAAAAATGAAACTAAAGAAAAAATTAATATAACAAAAATTATAAAGTGAATTTGATGGTGAATAAGCTACGGTAAAATAAAAAAATACTTTAGTGTAAAAAAATTGAGAAATTAAAAGGAAATGTATAGTACTTAGCTTGAGGACACGTTTTTTTTTTGTATGTGAATAGCATTTGTTCTGCTGAGTTACCATTTAAATTCAATAAATTATATTATCGAATATTGTAAACTAGGCAATTTTACAATCACTTATGAATCTAACTTCAATAATAAAAAATTTATGATTCTGTTTTCATTAAATAGTGTTTTTTTTTTGTAAATTGTTTGTCAGGGACACGAAAGGAGTACCTTAAAAGTTGATTCACCCGGGTATGTATAGACCGTAAACTATGTTGTATTCGTCTTGAGAACGGCTTTTAATTTTTAGGAAAACATAATCGATGTTTCAAGGCAAGCTGTAACAATTATTGTCATCTCAACTTAATGATGGTTTCAAGATATAGCGGGTTGTATCAAGGCCACAACGAACTGCAATCAAAACACCGCCCCCATCGGACTTCCCACATGCCTCCCGATTTCTGTCACAGCGGTATAATTTATAGCGATTATCCATTATTTCACAATTGGCGATACTAGATATTAACCACGTTTCCGATAAAATTATTATATCGTAGCATTCTGCGAGTATGTTTCTATGTAAGGTATTTAATTTTGTTCTAAAACCACGACAGTTTTGATAATAAATAGAAATCTTATTAGCCATTGTCTTCAAAAAACTTGTTTATATTATACTTCTGTGATTCGCCCTTCGAGATTACATTGACACACTTGTAGTAGCACGCATTATGTGCTGCCATCGTACACAATTTTAGAGCAACATTAACCTTTGCCTAAAAAATATAACAAAAAAAATATAAAATATGCGTTCGCACTGGGGGTAACTCCACATATTCATACACGTTTTGTGTCGCGGCCATCGTGCACGTAATTTTGCGTTTGCGTTTAATTTATTTAACTTTTATGTAATAATGTTACTTATTTTTTTATATTTAAAGTGCGAAAAAAGTGTATACAGGACTTTAAATTTTTTTTTTTTTTTTTTTTTTTTATAGTTTGGTCCGACAAATGACTCCACCCCACCTGATGTTAAGTGAAGGTGAAGTCCAGACGCGAAGATAGCTGATACAGCAGTTCTACCTGCCACACCAGCCATCCTCACCCTGCCGGCCTGCATGTTGCTTCTTCACGCCTCTTTTAAAGGATCCCAGGTTGTAAGAGGGAGGGAACACGTGAGCGGGCAGAGCATTCCATTTACGGATAGTGCGACAAAGAAATGAGTCACCAAATTTCTTTGTACGCGTTGGAATTGTGGCCACAGTAAAACGGTGACAACGTAGGCCAGCGCGCGTGGTCCTCTGAAGGAAAGGGGAAGGTGGGATAAGAGAGAATAACTCCTCAGAACACTCGCCGTGGTACAAACGATAGAACGCGCTTAGTGACGCCACGTCACGGCGTAATTGAAGAGGCTCAAGGTGTTTAGTCACCTCCTCATCGCCTATGATGCGGATCGCGCGCCGCTGTAACCTATCCAAAGCATCGAGCAAGTACTTGGCGGAGCCATCCCAGAGGTGCGAGCAATATTCCACGCAGGACCGCACTTGCGTTTTGTACAACAAGCACAGTTGATCGGGCGTGAAAAAACGCCGCACCTTGTTCAGGACTCCGAGTTTGCGTGAAGCTGTTTTGATCACGGTTTCGATGTAGTCCTTTGGATTCAGGTCTGAGCGAACTTCCATACCGAGCATGGAAATGTTGCTCTGCAGCGGTAGTGTTGTGCCCTGAAGAGATGGAGGGGGAAGGAATGGCGATGTTTTTGCCGTGAAAGCGCAAGCCTGAGTTTTCTTGGCATTGAACCCAACCAAGTTCCTGGTACCCCATTCGGAAATGTGGTCCAAAGCCTGATTGAGTTCAATGACAAGATTTTCCCGTTTCTCCCTGGTTACTGCATGCCCAGCCGCTGCTTGTCCGAGATACCCCGCATGCACTGTACTATCGTCTGCATAGCAATGAATATTCCCAAGAGGAATCAGGTCATTGATATGCAGCAGAAAGAGAGTGGGGGATAGGACGGAGCCCTGGGGAACACCGGCATTCACTGACATGAACCGCGAACTGCTACCATCCGTAAGGACACGAATTCTACGCTCATGCAGGAAGTCAGCTACCCAAGAACAGAACTGGGCTGGCAGACCGTATGCCGGAAGCTTGGAGAGAAGGCTTTTGTGCCAGACCCTGTCGAACGCCTTGGCAATGTCAAGGCTGATAGCCAACGACTCGCCACGCTTGTCGATAGTAATATCTGAATATTAAAGATTTGCGCAAGGTGGAAAATTAAAACCAAAAAGAAGTTTGTTGGATTCACACTCAGAGGTACTTACATTACATAAATCTTTAAAAATACAAAGTTCAAGGTGAAATTAAACAATACCAAGTACCTAGTTGCTATAATCCGATGGAATCATCATCTTCCAAAAATCTATTTACATCTTGTAAAGAGAATTATTAGATTGTAAACTATATTCCTTTAACATGTTTAGTGATGCGAACAGCACAATGGGGCTGTTTCCTTCACGTACTTCGACATTACAGAAGTAATGACATCAAATATAACCCTTCGACTTATTTTGTGATGCGAGCAGTACATGGGACTGTTTCTGTCACGTACTCGGACACTATAGAAGTAAATAACATTGAATAAATTGTGCAACGTAAAACATGATGCAAAAGCCTTTTGGAATTATTAAATTCATAAAAATACACTTTTAATTGTGTTAACTTGTGGTAAGTAGTGTTGCCTGTGATGCGAATGGTTTTTGGTATCATTTCCTTCATAATAATACATAAGTAATATGTTATGTAAACTTAGGAGTGTTCACTGTGTGATGTGAATATTTTTTTGGGATTATTTTTTTCACAAAAATATTTAAGTTATACCTATATTAAATAAAATTTACTGCTTCCTTCATGTCCATCGAAATTACTACTCGTTAATTGGGCATTTGTAAACTATATTCTTTTAACATGAACATGTCTTGTGATGCGAACAGCACAATGGGGCTGTTTCCTTCACGTACTTCAACATTACAGAAGTAATGACATCAAATATAATCCTATGACTTATTTTGTGATGCGAGCAGTACATGGGACTGTTTCTATCACGTACTCGGATACTGTTGAAGTAAATAACATTGAATAGATTGTGCAACGTAAAACATGATGCAAATGCCTTTTGGAATTATTAAATTCATGAAAATACACATTTAATTGTGTTATCTTGTGGTAAGTAGTGTTGCCTGTGAGGCGAATAGTTTTTGGGATCATTTCCTTCACAATAATACATAAGTAATATGTTATGTAAACTTAAGGAGTATTCACTGTGTGATGTGAATATTTTTTTTTGGGATTATTTCCTTCACAAAAAATATGGAAGTTATACCTATGTTAAATAAAATTACTGTTTCCTTCGTGTACATCGAAATTACTACTCGTTAATTGGGCATTTGTAAACTATATTCCTTTAACATGTTTTGTGATGCGAACAGCACAATGGGGCTGTTTCCTTCACGTACTTCGACATTACAGAAGTAATGACATCAAATATAATCCTATGACTTATTTCGTGATGCGAGCAGTACATGGGACTGTTTCTGTCACATACTCGGACACTATTGAAGTAAATAACATTAAACAAATTGTGCAACGTAAAACATGATGCAAATGCCTTTTGGAATTATTAAGTTCATGAAAATACACTTTTAATTGTGTTAACTTGTGGAAAGTAGTGTTAACTATGATGCGAATGGTTTTTGGAATCATTTCCTTCGCAATAATACATAAATAATATGTTATGTAAACTTAGGAGTGTTCACTGTGTGATGTGAATATTTTTTTGGGATTATTTTTTTCACAAAAATATTTAAGTTATACCTATATTAAATAAAATTTACTGCTTCCTTCATGTCCATCGAAATTACTACTCGTTAATTGGGCATTTGTAAACTATATTCTTTTAACATGAACATGTTTTGTGATGCGAACAGCACAATGGGGCTGTTTCCTTCACGTACTTCGACATTACTCAAGGAGTGTTCACTGTAATGCGAAAAATTGCAACTACCTATTGAACCTGCAATTAACGAGAAACAGAACTTAAACTCACCTTTGCGTTTTTCGCAAAAAACATTTTGTGTCGAGTGCCCAGCATCCTGCGAGCTGTTTCTCTGGCCACAGTTTAGGGTAAATTAACCCAACAATTGCTGTTTCGTTGAACGGTATTTACACGGTATTTCAATATTACGAAGAAATGAAAATAAGTAATGTGTTACTTTGAAACAAATATTTTGAATGACGTAATTTTTAAAATACGTGTCGCCTCCATTTTTATCACAGATTCAAAGTATTTGGCACGAAATGTATCGAGTCAGCTTTTTCGATAAGTTTCTGTGAGGATTCCCCAACAGAAGAGTTATGACATGGTGACTACCTGCGATATCAACGAAGTCAAAACCGCTACGAAAACACAAGTTTGTGGAAGCGTCCACTCGACTCCGGAAGCTTTAACCTGGAGGGGCTCACCACCTATGCTGGCACTACCGGCACCTCAGCGCATGCAGCTGAGGTCCGGCCGCATCAATACAACAGGACCCACCAGCACCGCCAGTGTTTCCAGCCTGCTCCCTGCGCCGCTAGAATCAGCAGCCGTCACCAACACCAGGAGCACTGGGAATACTCAGGCTGGTAGATAACATTCTTTTAATACACATATAATTATTGGCGTAAATTCACTAATGATCCTTTTGTCTTCCTGGGTGTCCGGACTACGTATTCGGACATCCGGCAGTTTCTTGGCCTTTGCTAACTGCTCTCTAAATAAAATCGGTTTTTAAAGCAGATGAATTGAATACCTATTAGTAGGAGATCATTGTATAAGTGTCGGCACAATCATTGTGGTGTTTGATCCCTATGAGGGTCAATTCTTGTCAGTATTTTTCTTATTTAAAAATGTACCAGTAAAAAAAAAAGGCCTTTTTCGAAACCGAATGGCATTAAATAATTATATTATACCTGATTATAACACACTAAGCTTGAGGGTTATAGAACTGCAAATGAAAAAAAATCATGAGATACCGCCTACTAAATGCTCGTTTGAAACAATGTCACTGTTTTTGTGGATAAAATTATGTACTATTTTTTGAAACGCTGTGGTCTGGGATATCTCAATAAGAAAAAGAAAATTAGCATAAATGACAGCACAAAATCGGTTATGTCATTATTAAAATAAATTCAGAAATTATGAACAATATTCTTGTCAAATGGTTTATGTGAAGAAATTTATAAATTTCGTACCCTGTCACCAAAATATACTGTCACGGGTACTACTAGTACTACTTGAATCCCAAGTAGGGTGCATAATTATTTAAAGAGGAAACTTGGACCCATGTGATAGCATTTTATAAAGCTGTTTTTTTTTTAATAATAGGTAATAACTCTTTGGCTCTTTTTATGGCTCATAAGATACTTATTTTATTTATAATCAAGTCAAATATTAATTTGTATACTAATGAAAGTTTCAAAATTAAATATCACTGATAAGATTAAGTCTTCAACTATAAATCGAGCTTATCATTTACTGACTTTATTATAACGATGTACCTTCAATATGTCTAGCCAAAAATCTTGGAATACTATTTCAATGTTTCAGCAGTGAAGAGGCAATGGGAATGTGTTTTTATTTTTTTACTAATATTATTATTTAGTTCATAGACTTCGAGTCGCTGTATCTTTGCAACTCTACCAGACAGCGGAATAGACATAATCACCTTCTTATAGCACGATACGTGCTGCTACTTTACCTGATACTAAGCCAGAAGTTAGTATACAGCTTATGAAGAAAACTGCGGATTGGACAAGTGCGAAATTTTACAATAGAGAAGTATCCAAAAATAACTCGGCCTTTTTTGCTCGCTCTCTTTACAAACATTTTAAATAGATTTTTAAATTACCTATCTAGAGCTAAATAATAGTATTTTATTTTATTCTCAAATCAAGTGGTACTATATTAATTTACATTAGTATTTAAAAGTCAGCTATTTCGTGTAGCTTTAAACATCTACAAGTGTGTCAATGTAATCTCGAAGGGCGAATCACAGAAGTATAATTGAAAGTCAAACGAACTTACCTGTAAGTGACGTTCGACTTATATTATACGATGTGATTCGCCCGAGAGATCACACACCCTCCCTGTCCCTGATCAGCTATTCTATGAAGATATCTAGATCTTACCCATGGTCACACGAAATAGCAAGAACCAATGGACCGCTTTAGTCCAAACGTGTATGAATATGTGGAGTTACCCCCAGTGCGAACGCATATTTTATATTTTTTTTGTTATATTTTTTAGGCAAAGGTTAATGTTGCTCTAAAATTGTGTACGATGGCAGCACATAATGCGTGCTACTACAAGTGTGTCAATGTAATCTCTCGGGCGAATCACATCGTATAATATAAGTCGAACGTCACTTACAGGTAAGTTCGTTTGACTTTCAATTATTACTATAAAGATTAAGATATGCAATAAATGTAGGTAGCATGACTGTTAAAGTAATCCAATCCAGTTCAGTTTTCTTATAGAAAACATAGCTAGTTACATGTATGTATGACCACATAAAGATGATATTCACTTGTATAAATTAATAAAATGTAAAAACTCACCAAAAAATTAACATTTATACATATTTCTAGCTTAAAATTTCGTTGAAAGGATCATATCATTATATTGACAAGATAGTCCTTTAGCTGTTTGTTAATAATAATCACTGATAAAGTAATTTGTAACTAGCGTCAACATCACTATAAACTGCTTAAAAAACACTATTTGCAGAAGGAATATTATAATAATAATTTCGTTTAAAGTTACTTCAATAATGAAGGTAAAAAAACACATTGCGAATACACTAAAATCAACAGAGTAATGCAGAACGCAGAGATTGCAAGTGATACGACCACCATACCGAGAAATAAGGCAATACATATTTAAAGACTTACGATATCCATTGGACTGATGTTTAACAACCATCGTAAATGTAATATTAATAGGAGATACAAAAAACAACACAAAAAATAAAACGACAAGTGCACTAAATTTCAGAATTAGGAGGTTTGATTTTAGACAAGTCCTTCTCAGTACGTATTGCAAAAATTGATGACGTCTCATTGGCTCTAATAAGTATAAGTCCGTGTTTGACCCAAGCAAATCGGTAACCATGTAATTTAGAAAGTTCTCAAGCTTGTCGAAACAATTTTTTATTCTGTCTTGTAAGATGCTCATTTAAGTAAATCTTGTGAACATGAAATGAAATAAAATGAAATGTCATTTATTCAGTCTAGGCTGTTACAAGCACTTGTGAAGGTCAAGAAGCTACGCCATCGGTTCGCGAAACTACGGCGGGAGACCTTGTACTGAGAAGAACCGGCAAGAAACTCAGCAAGGGCTGTTTTTTTCTCCCTGTATTGTTATATATAGTGTCGTCAAGTTGAAAAATTACTTCAGAAATACGTCTGAAGTCACTTTCCATTACATCATCTAACAGGTCCCTTAATACCCAATTCTTCAGACGTTATGCCTTTCTTAAGCCTAACCTTAAGATGATTAAAAGAACGGAGATTATACCGAATCCACAAGGCTACCACCAATTCTATAAAGATTATGGAATAATTTTAAATCTAGAAACAATCATCTAGGTCAATTAAACACTCACACTCACTTATACCTTTTATTTATCACTATAGAAGAACACTAGGGAGTATCAAAATATATAAACATCTTATACAAATGACCAAAGCACACCGATAGCGTGAGGTAACTGGGTACTAACGACATCTATCGGAAACTTGTGAACTAAAATTCTTATTTCTATTATTAATTAAACATTCCGCCGGCCAAGGACGACTCAAGTCCTTAAAACCTGACGACAAGATATAAACCAAAGCAAAGTAAAACAAATTTCTGGTACTAGGAGTCAGACTCATCCAGGGGTAAAGGACATATTTTTACCATAGGTCGCTTAAAAATATTGTCCTTGTACTGTAAAGTTACAACTCTTGTAACACCATCAGCACCTGGGTGTTTCTGCATAATACGTCCCAAAAGCCATTTTCTAGGGGGAAGTGTGTCATCCTTGACGAGAACGACAGTGCCGAGGGGAAGATCAGGTCGCTTTATGTTCCATTTGTAACGATGCTGTAACGTAGTTAAATATTCGTTTTGCCAGCGACGCCACAAACAGTGCACCATACGTTGGATTATGTGCCATCGATTCAACGGACTTAAGTTAACATCAATCAAAGACGGCTCAGGAACCCCAATTAAGGGCTCTCCGACAAGAAAGTGACTTGGTGTTAATGGGGGTTCGTCAAGAGTAGAATTGATAAGAGTGAGGGGACGAGAATTTACACAAGCTTCGACTTGGGCTGATAAAGTAGCGAGCTCTTCGTATGTGAGGAAGGCTTGGCCGATAACCCGTTTTAAGTGTCCTTTAATACTTTTCACTCCTGACTCCCAAATTCCACCAAAGTGTGGAGCTCGAGGAGGTATGAATCTCCATTGCGTGAAATCATTAGCGAGAAGTTCAGAAATCTCAGCCACAAGTTGAGATTGTGAATTATTGAACGCGAGATCTAGTTCACGGGACGCGCCTACAAAATTAGTTCCGTGATCACTCCAAATCTCCTTGCAGTGACCACGTCGAGCGGTGAAACGCCGAAAAGCGGCAATAAATGCAGCAGAAGTGAGGTCAGTGACAAGTTCCAAGTGAATGGCTTTTGTTACGGCACAGACAAATAGACTAATATAGACTTTACTGGTTTTCTTACATCTACCAGGATACAATTTCATTGTAAAGGGTCCACAAAAGTCTACTCCACTCGTAAGAAAGGGTCGGCTAGGTTTAATCCTGAATTTAGGTAAATCTGACATAAAAGGAGGGAGTGGATTAGCCTTCTGTTTAAAACAAGGGACACATTTGTGGATTACAGTTTTGACAAGACTTTTAATTCGAGTGATCCAAAACCTTTGTCTTACAATATTTAAAGTAAGTTGATTGCCTCCGTGCAGAGATTTCAAATGCGCATTTACAACAATAAGTTTAGATAAGGCACAAGTGCCACTTAACAAAATCGGGTTTTTCATGTCGCCTGGAATCTCTGCATTCGCGAGTCTACCACCAACACGAATAATGCCTTTACCGTCGATAAAAGGGTCTAGTACATAAATCTTACTTGATTTGGCAACCTGTTTACCTAGCGTTAAGCGAGAGATCTCGTCGCGGAATGACATCAATTGTGATAGTTTAATACATCGATTAAAAGCATCATCAAGCTCATTAGCGCTCAAATAAGCAGGTTCAGTAAACATTTTCTTAAGCACTCTAACCTTACATAAATTATAATAACGACAACAATAAGCAATGACTCGAATCAATTTCGACAGCGAGGAGAATCGAGTTAAAATTGTAATAGCATCATTATTTTCGGTAACATTTACATTGCATAATATTTTTGGGGTGGGTTTCATTTCTAAATCGGTTTGAGAAATCTCAAATAAAGAATATTCAATTTCATGTGCCTTGTACAAAAACTGAGGTCCGTTCCACCATAGTTTTGACTGTTGTAGATCATAAGGATAACATCCACGTGATGCTAAATCAGCGGGATTATTTGCAGAACTAACATGATGCCATTGGTTACTATTTGTGAGTGTCAAAATTTCTGAAGTGCGATTTGCAACAAATGTAGTCCAAGTATTTGGTATCTTACGCAACCAAGCCAAAACTATCGTGGAGTCTGTCCAAGTGTAAATATCATTGTCAGGTATTTTTAAAACGGTTTTAACATGATTTATCATTTTGGCTACTAGTAATGCACCACAGAGTTCCAGACGTGGGAGAGATACTTGCTTTACTGGGGCAACCTTGGATTTGGCAAGAACAAGGTAAACGTTAATGTTGCCACCATTTCTCAAAACTCTAAGGTACACTACTCCAACGTATGCAGCACAAGAGGCATCACTAAATCCATGCAGCTCCCGCTTAATGGTGTCATTAGATACACCAAGCCATCTAGGGAACTGAATGTTTTCAATGTGCGTGAAATGATCAAGGTAAGTAACCCATTCCTCTTTAAGATCAGGAGTCAACTCTTCGTCCCAATCCAAGCCGGCTAACCAGAGTTTTTGCATAAAGATTTTTAGTTTTATAATCGCAGGTGTTAGCCAACCTAGAGGGTCGAAAGATTTAGCAATTGTGGACAATACATTTCTTTTGGTAATTGTGTTATTATCGTGATTTAAATTACAATTAAGTTCAAAGTTATCAGAGTCTGAGTTCCATGTAATACCTAAAGTTTTAATTGTATCTTGAAGTTTTATATTAACCGCACTTTGTGAGTCTTTATCAACACGGGGGATTTGGGACAACACTAACTTACTATTAGAGGACCATTTGTGTAAAGGGAACCCACCACGAGCTAAAAGTTCAGTCAACCTTTGTTGTAGCATCATAGCGTCTTCCGTTGTGGAGACACCAGTAAGCAGATCATCCATATATAAGTCGCTTTTCAGGATTTCAGCTTCAGTTGGGAAATCATTCTTCTCGTCCTCAGCCAATTGGTGAAGAGTGCGTATGGCCAAAAAGGGTGCACAAGATGTTCCATAAGTAACTGTAAGTAGTCTATATTCTTTTATTGGTTGTGTTGGAGATTTTCGCCATAAAATTCTTTGATAGTCAGCGTCATCTTTACATATTAGAATCTGACGATACATCTGACGAATATCTGCGACTAAACAAATCTGGTGTTGTCTCCATCGAGTTATGAGATCTCTGACATCTTGTTGAAGAGGACAGCCAATAAGTAGTTCATCGTTTAATGATTTTCCATTTACAGGTGCAGCACTTCCGTCGAAGACTACACGCAAATTCGTGCTTAGACTCGTCGGTCTAAGAACAGCGTGATGAGGTAAATAATAAACTTCAGGTGTAACTATTTCCTTTTCAGGTATCATCATCATATGACCTTGGGATTCATACTGCTCCATAAATTTGTGATATTCTTCCTTGAATTCAGGCTTATGTGTAAAACGTTTTTCCATGTGCTGTA
This sequence comes from Chilo suppressalis, assembly GCA_902850365.2. Taxonomy (NCBI): domain Eukaryota; kingdom Metazoa; phylum Arthropoda; class Insecta; order Lepidoptera; family Crambidae; genus Chilo; species Chilo suppressalis. The sequence continues at coordinate 60,499,870 of OU963894.1, read as the reverse complement.
AGCGGCTGATTGCAAGGGGTTTTGTATTTCCAAGGTTTGTGAGTGGATTATCTTTAAATGGTAGACGGACAATGTACCGACCAACAGCATTGCGAGTGTGAGTAAGTTTGAAGTGCTCTTCACATTGTATTTCTAACTCGGTCATAGGTTTTTTGTGGGGTAAACTCTCTTCAATCTCCCAAAATCGTCTTAGTAACTGATCGACCTCAATCTTGGTTTGCATAACAACTGTATTATGTTCGTTTATTGTCGATCCAGTTTGTGAAACTCTACCTGAGATTAGCCAACCTAGGCGAGAGTTGAGTGCAATAAGAGAGTTACACTTGTGTAAGCCTTCAAGCAGTATGTATGCATGCACGTCGGCACCAAGCAGAACTTCAATAGACCCTGGCTTGTGATAGTTGGGATCAGCCAGATCCAACTGCATAGATGAAGGCCAAGTATCTTGTGAGAACTCACGTGAAGGCAACAATGAAGTGAGTTTCTTTAAAACGTATGCATTTACCTGGAAGGTTGATGCATTGTGTTTTGTAGAGTGGACTGTAAGTGTGACCATAGATTTTGTAGTGACCACTGATGTATTAGAAATTCCAGAGATTTTGCCAGTAATTGGAGTGCGATCATGATTCAATAACTGCGCAGCTGCTTCGGAGATAAAAGATCCCTGAGAACCCTGATCAACAAGAGCTCTTAATGCGTAAGTACCACTGTTCTTTGACTCTACTTTAATCACAGCAGTGGCTAAAATAACAAGATCATCTTTTGTTTCAGCTTTTAGGTTAACACTCAAGTTACAGGAAGTTTTAGATGCATTGCTAGTTGGGTCATCTTTCTCCTTATCAGTTTCGATTAATTTTTCGTCCTTAGAAGCGGTAAAATGCAGCAATGTATGATGACGACGTCCGCACTTCTTGCAGACTGTACTCTGTCTATACTTTGAAACTGTGTGACCTTTTACGAGGCAGTTAAAACAAATGTTGTTTTTTTTTTACAAAATCTTGACGTTCAGGTATGGAGCGAGAGGCAAATTCTTAACAGTGGCAAATATAATGATTCTGTGTGCAATAAGTACAAATGTTGTCAATTTTAGTAGCGAAGCTTTTGATGTTAGTTACTTTAGGTGTTTGTGGAATAGTTTTTCCTTTTGGTGCATACATTTCCATGGCTCGGAATTGCTTCTCAAGGAAACTCTGGAGATCCTCATATGTCGGAATACTAGTGGAATCTTCTAAAGATTGCTCCCAAAGTTTTCGAGTCTCAATATCCAACTTGGAGACAAGGATATGCACTACAATGGCATTCCATGAACAGATCTTTAAATTTGTTAAGGACGTTAGGCATTGACTTGAGGTATCAATAAGATCCTTTATACCTTTAGCCGATTCTGTGGTTAAGGTCTTTTGGGTTAAAAATCGGGTAAGTATATTATTAACGATCATTCTCTTGTTATCATACCTCTCATTTAGTTTTTTCCAGGCGTCATCATAGTTAGCTTCAGTAAGTGAATAATTCCTCAATAGTTGTTCAGCTTCTCCAGATAAACTGGTCTTTAGATAGTGATGTTTTTCAATTTTAGTCAAGCGCTCATCATTATGTATCAAAGAGCGAAATAAATCTCGAAAACTCATCCATTGACTGTAATCGCCCGAAAACTGTGGTATGGATATTGGTGGGAGTCTGGGTCTCATCCTCGATATTTCTGCCTGACTATCAGATACATGAATTTCAGACTTTGAAGTTTCACCTAGATCTTGTTTAAATTCATATAACTTGTCCTTAAGCCAAGCCCTAAAATCTAAATAATATTCTTCAGTTTGTTCACAATGTTTCTCTAAGTCAACATCGCATGTTTCAGTATCTAATAATCCAGAAATAACATCATAAGTCTTTGTATAGTTAGCCCAATATTCCTGTAAAATTTCCATACGTGAATCCAAAAACCCTCTCGTTCGTTTATCCTTAGCACATTTTTTTGCGTTTGTAAATAACTTCTCAATTTTAGTTGAATTCGTCTTTAATTGTGCAATATATTGTTTCATCTTTTTATCCGCCATGTTAAATTTTATATGTAAAAACACAAGTCCAAACTCACTGCCAGAAACTAAGTTACTAATCGTTAAGATATTCCTAAGTCCTTTTTCACAAAAAAATTATAAGTGTTTTTTAACACAAATATTCTAAGTCCTTTATGACACGATCACTAAAATTTTCTAAGTGTTTTATAGCACAAATTTTTCTAAGTCTTTTTTGATGGTTTCCAATATTTCTATTATAAGTCCAACACTTCACTGAATTTACTAAGTTAATGTTTGCACTTTACAGTTTACTCACTATTATCCGGTTCGTTGGACCACTTGGTCAATTAAACACTCACACTCACTTATACCTTTTATTTATCACTATAGAAGAACACTAGGGAGTATCAAAATATATAAACATCTTATACAAATGACCAAAGCACACCGATAGCGTGAGGTAACTGGGTACTAACGACATCTATCGGAAACTTGTGAACTAAAATTCTTATTTCTATTATTAATTAAACAGTAGAGGTTCTTGATTGGAAAAAAACGAGCACTGAAGTACTTAAAACTACAGGTGAACTGCATTTTTCTATAAAACAATGTAAGGGATGTTTCATTAAACGGAACAAACAGAAGCGCAATGTTTTAGTGCGAGCGGAGGAATGCTACCAAAATAGATTAGGTTCACCTAAAAACATTTAGTGCGAGCGGAGGAATGCTACCAAAATAGATTAGGTTCAACTAAAAATATTTGCAAAAAGAATAAAACGGTCAGTCAAATAAATCCCACCACTGTACCCACAAATGTGGCAGTAAAAAAAGAAAAATTATATGATGTTAAAAAGCTACTTACAGCTCACTAGGGCGAGCAATGGAAGCTTCTACCGGAGCTATAGTACTTTAAAATGTTTTTGAGAGATCAGACACTGACATCCATTTTCATTCAAATGAACAATGTGAAATGGAGGATGAATTGCCAAATTTAATTATGTAGTCTTATAATTTAAAATGTAGTAATTTGGACAATATCTTGATGCAAAACTTGATAAGTTGAATATATATTTTTATAATTACTTTGTTGTCTATTTTGTCACTTTAATTTATTACCTAAACCTTAGGTTTTCATCCCCTGAACCTGATTTAAGTTATTTTCTGAATAAGCCAAATCCACACAGTTAACATTCAAAGATAGTCAAATCCACTTAACTTGTTATCAAACTCGGACAAATCCACATTTCACTATCAAACTAAGTCATATCCAAACTTAAAAACTCAATTTTGTAAGTTTTTTGTGTAGAATATTAGGTCGTTTATCATTTTTACAAAGCATATTTAAATACGCCGCCATTTTTTACTTTCTACGGTATTGCCATATAGTAAAATCTGAATTTGGAGTTTCCTGAAAATTCACCTTAAGTGGATGTGACCGGTATTGACACCAATTGACTCATATATGGTGTAACAAAAAGGCGATATAATATTACAGGGTATGGTTGTGTTCATAAAACTAAACAACTTTGCCTTTCCCCTTTTCATGACACCCTTCATACAAGGTGTTACTAAAATGACCCTAAATACTTAATAAGATGCTGAAACTGAGCAACAATAGCAAATAAAAATGGTCCAATAACACCATGATTCTGGATCGTTAATCTTTTTGAAGCATGAGCACGTTGGCCTCCTAGATTAAATTAAATATTCTAGGAGGCCAATATGCTGATTATTCCAAAGGAGGTATTTATGTATAATGCTTAGTTATTTTAAAAATATGTTTGATCAAACAAAGTGTGATTAAGAACTGAAAATAAATAGATGTGTGTGTGTACTACTGTAACTTTATGCAATTAATTCAAATAAATCATACATTTTACTTATTGTACAATGTATTTCATAACTACGTGCGATGTGGACTGTATGATGTGGTAGACTTGGTATATGATGAAAAACACGGTCTTCTCAAGTTAACAGTTTATTCGCGACTTGCCCTGACATAAGTACTATCAAAATACACGTCATATGAAAGAATATAAAATACAAAGGTTCTATAAAAGAGATCTGCCAACAGCAGCCATTCGCCAACAGTATTATTTCTTACTACCAACATATCTTCTATACTAGAATCTTTCAAAGACATCCTCAAATTGTTCAGCACAAACTTCAGAGATGAGAAGTCTTTCGACACTAACTTGTGTTGGCGGAGTAGCTAAAGTTATTTGAGAAAGTAAATATAGCTGATGATTAGTATTTTTTTTATTTTTCCAAAATTCTAGAATATTAGCGTTCAATGGTAACAAAGGTTCATTCAAGAAGTTTTTTAATGAGTTGTTTAATAGAACTCGCTTGGCTCGCGCTGTTTTATTAACTGTAGAATTGCGACGTTCTCTATGTTGCCTTTGTAAAAATATGTCAATTCTAACATTCGGAGAAACGATAGCCGAAGAGGTTGAAGGCTGATTTTCTTCTTCTACAGATCTTGATGGTTGAGATTCAATATTGTTGGACGCCGATTTTAAACATTGATCTGATATGGATGTTGCATTTGGAAGGTCATGGTCTTCTTGTCCATAGTCCTTATTTTGCCGTGGTGTACTTTCCATAGTAGACAATATGACCATATCTTTGATATGTTGCAATAAGATAATTTCTAGCCTTTTCACAATGCTAAGGATCTAAATAAAGTGCTGACAAAAAAACATAATTTGTAAAAAGAAGATACTCTCTTTCGGTCATGCATATACCCAATAGTATTGCTAGAGGAGTATTCATAGTCTCGACTTCTAATTTACATTATAAAAAAAATGGTGACGTTTTGACAACACACATGCGCGTCAATTTTAATTAAATAAACAAAGCACGACACACATTGTGTTATTTCACCTCAAAATGACCACTCCCTTGATTAAAGGTGAATCAGATAAAGCTCTTCATTCTAAGCGCAAGAGTAAAACTCCCACGATTCTAACTATAATAGTTTCGACGAAATCCCGGTTTTTCTTTTTTTGTACCACATTGTGAAAAATAAATAAAAAAAATTTTTGTCTAAACTATTACAGTTATTTTATTTTTAACATTTTATTTCAAAAGGTATTATTTTTATCCATATTATGAGTCTTCTATGGCTGCCCTAGAGCTTGTAGGAACCGAGAAATTGGCGATTTAGTGATTTTCGTTTTTAATTTTTTGTGCTCATGTTATGCAATATTAAAGCTTATAATTTAGTTCAAAATGTAGCTAATAATATAGACTATCAACTCAAAAAATAACAAGCTTTAACTCGGTGGTATATCGGAAATATTAAGAATTTAAATTTGTGGTACAATGTCCCACATTTTGAAGACTTAATTTTGAAAACGTAGTTATGCTACTTTTTAAATATTATACTATAATAACTATATAAATACGTTGTTATTATATTATTTACTATTTATATAAGATTATAAATGTGTTTGGTATGTTTGTTACATAATCATCCACTTTTGTGGGCCAACTTGTTTGGATGAAATGTGGCACACAGGCATTAAGTTCTTCCCTATTAAGTGCAAATAAACAAATAAATCTGTTTAAACATTATCTGTCGTACGAATATTTTCACGAAAATATCTTTTTCATACTTATTCTTACCGGGACGAAATTTTCTAGCGTATTGATGATGGTGTTGGCAGGTAGCCACAGAAACTCTGTAAGGAAAAGATATGGGCAAGTTTATTTGTGTTTTAGTTAGTTAACTAATTAATTTTGTCCAGTGATAGGTAATGTGGTGCGGGAAGGAGTCCACCCTCGTTAGGCAAATGCTGAAACCCCGTACATACATATTACTCTGGAGGACACGGGGGCGAGGCACTATGGAGCCGTCAAAGACTCATAGTGCCACTTTGCCTCAGCATGGCCTGACCCACCATGCCGAGGGATGTCACTCCGAGCTCCGATCGGATGACTTATTGCAAGGAGGGCATGAGGGCGCCAACCCTCATGTTGGTCAGCGAGTGGCGAATGAAGCTACGGATTGCGCCGTAGCCGGTCCTTCACATGCTCCGGAAGTGACCGCAAATACGCAAGGAGTACAACTTGACCCAGAATCTCCATTTACTAGGTTGCAGGCTTTTAATATTTTGATTAGAGAAAGCAAAAAAATATATGGACGATCAGGTAGGCCAACGGACCTGAGTAAGCCCGAAAGGGTATGCTTGATGTCACTAGCCCTTGCAAAACAACTGCATTCTCCGCTTTCCAATGCTCAAGAGGAAAAAATTGCTAAAGCAATAGGATTTTTTATTACCAAAGCAGAAAAAAAATTCAAGGCTTGTAAAAGCAATTTTTCCTTTTTCAAGAAAAAGAACGAAGAATGGCTGAGCAAGAAATTTGTAGGTGATCTCCCTCAAGACTTAGTTAGATCTGCGCATGTTAATGTCCTTCCTCAATATTTTACGCAGAGTGCGTTAAGTCTTGAAGAAGAACATGAAACAACACCTAGAGTTAGTTTTGAGGAAGAATATGAACAAACTTCTCTACATACATATTCAGTGGAAAGCAGCAGTAAAAGATACGAAGATCTAAATCCACGCCAGAAACGAAGAGCAATCAAAAGGCTTCAAGAAAAATTGGAAGAAGAACCACCAGAAAAATTGAAAAAAGCGTTTACTAAAACAATTACTGTTGGAGACGAAAAATTGAGTAAAAAGAGTGCACGTGATTTGGAGATAATTATTAATAAATGTGTTGAAACTGCAGATAAACCAACGCAAATACTAACTATGTTAAATCAAGAAAGTCATCCTTACACTCCAGAAGAAGCTCTTGGTATAATTATTGACAGAAGAATGAGCGTAGAAACTTATAAATTTTTGCAGCAAGATTCCAAGAAAAGAGGATTTTCTTTATATCCAACTTATCACCTAGTAGCGAAAGCAAGACAATCTTGCTATCCACCAGAAGATATATCTGTTTCAGAAATCGAAGCTTCTGTGACCTTGCAGGGATTACTGACCCACACCTTACAGCGCATCTTTGACTTAAATGATGAGACCTTAAATCAGTACATGGAAAAGGAAAATCTTAGCCAATTGTCTTGTATTTTTTACGTTTCTTGGGGATTTGATGCAAGTTCTGGGCAATCTGTATACAAACAGAGATTTAGTGATTATTCTGGTGACTCTGATTTTGACGAAAAGTCAATAATTGCTACAACTTTAGTTTCGTTAAAAATACAAGAACGCGGAGGCAAAAACAGTTCAATTTGGTTAAACCCAGTCCCACAGTCGTTTCGTTCTTGTAGGCCTCTTCATATTCAGTATAGAAAAGAGACACAACAAGTAATACTCTCTGAAAAAGAGTATGTAGAGGCACAAATAAGAAATCTGACTCCTATTACAACACTGACATCAAAAGGATTTATTGTCTATACAAGATGTAACTTAACGCTTAGCATAATTGATGGAAAAGTTTATAATGGAATAAACAACACGTCTTCCCAACTAAGATGTCCTATATGTAAACTGACTTCCATTAATTTTAATAACTTGGATATAGCTTTTTCGGTACCAATCCTAGAAGAAGAGGCGCTGAAAAACGGCATGAGCCCTTTACATGCGTACATAAGATGCCTGGAATTCTTGCTGCACTTGGGATACAAAAATGACCCAAGAGTCAGACAGTGGCGAGTAATAAAAAAATCTGACATAGGACAAATTACTGCAGAACGAAAAAAAGAAATCCAAAATCAAATTGAGCAAAGTATGGGTCTATTGGTAGACGTTGTTAAGCCTAACTCAGGGACCACGAATGATGGTAATACGGGTCGTCGAGTATTCAAAAGTGAACAAAGCCGCCAGACGTTTGCCAATATACTTGATATTGAGAAATGGCTCGTAGATGATTTAAATGTAATTTTAATAGCCATCAATTCGGGATTACCAATAGACGCCCAAAAATTCGGTACTTTTTGTAAAAATATTGCTAAAAAATACCTAGATAACTACAACTGGCACCCTATGACTACTACCCTGCACAAAATCCTAATTCACGGAGAGAAAATTATAGAGAATTCAGCGCTACCCATTGGACTACTCTCCGAACAGGCAGGAGAATCCAGGAACAAGTTTTGGCGTCAGGACAGAGAACATCACAGCCGGAAAGATTCTACGGTTCATACCATGACCGACTTATTTCACAGGGCGCTCGAGTCATCCGACCCTGTGATATCGGCTATACGGCTAAAACATCGTGAAAATAACCGAATGAGAATGCCACTGCCACAGGCTGTAATAAATTTATTAAAATCGGACAGTTCGGGATGTTTATATGACGATAACAGTGATGTCGACGACGAAACTGCATGCATAGAAAGTGAAGAAAATGAATTCACAACTGTTCTTCAAAACGAAGACAGTGTGTTTACGACGGATGATGTTTAAACAGATTTATTTGTTTATTTGCACTTAATAGGGAAGAACTTAATGCCTGTGTGCCACATTTCATCCAAACAAGTTGGCCCACAAAAGTGGATGATTATGTAACAAACATACCAAACACATTTATAATCTTATATAAATAGTAAATAATATAATAACAACGTATTTATATAGTTATTATAGTATAATATTTAAAAAGTAGCATAACTACGTTTTCAAAATTAAGTCTTCAAAATGTGGGACATTGTACCACAAATTTAAATTCTTAATATTTCCGATATACCACCGAGTTAAAGCTTGTTATTTTTTGAGTTGATAGTCTACATTATTAGCTACATTTTGAACTAAATTATAAGCTTTAATATTTCATAACATGAGCACAAAAAATTAAAAACGAAAATCACTAAATCGCCAATTTCTCGGTTCCTACAAGCTCTAGGGCAGCCATAGAAGACTCATAATATGGATAAAAATAATACCTTTTGAAATAAAATGTTAAAAATAAAATAACTGTAATAGTTTAGACAAAAATTTTTTTATTTATTTTTCACAATGTGGTACAAAAAAAGAAAAACCGGGATTTCGTCGAAACTATTATAGTTAGAATCGTGGGAGTTTTACTCTTGCGCTTAGAATGAAGAGCTTTATCTGATTCACCTTTAATCAAGGGAGTGGTCATTTTGAGGTGAAATAACACAATGTGCGACATTTTCAAAGTCACTAAGGACCCGTGGTTGGCGTCCATTGAAATTAAATTCTGACATTTTAATCATAACATTTTAATTTTGACATTTAAATTTTATTTTACCATTTTAAATTTTGACATTTAATTTTTATTTTACTATTTTAAATTTTGACATTTAATTTTTATTTTACCGTTTTAAATTTTGACATTTTATTTTTGAAATTCTGAAACTGTTAATACTTAGGTGTGAAACCGATTGAATTGAATTTAATTTTTGTTTTAAATGTAATTGTATGTGGAGATGTAATTTAATTTATTTTTATGTATCATAATTATTACTATTTATTATTATTTTGTCATTGGCATGCTATGATCTTTATGATTGAAATAAATGAATTATTATTATTATTATTGGGGCCGCCTCTTGCCCGGTGTGTGTGGACGGTGTCGTGCGGCGTGTTTGGCCCCCCAATATGGAATCAATCAGCTGATCAGCGCTGCTCTATTTGACATCCACGACGCCATAGGGTCGCCCTGGAGACCATAAGCGTTGTCCCGAGTTGCCTAGTTACCATATCGCTCCAGAAGACATAGCTCTACCGATTCCTCCTGCGCGCAACCGTCAAGATGCGCGGTACCAGTCTGCGCACTGCTGCTGCCGCCAAAATTGACAGTCGCCAATTCTGTTATACTATATTGTTTGTGAATCTAGGGTTAAGATAAATAACAGTGTACATTTAACATTTACCATTGAAAGGAGGACGGGCATTTTGGTATCCAATTGGTGTTTGGTATCAATAGCGATGAGTGATATATCATTGAATACCTCTTTTCATGTAGAATATTAGTTACTATGGCGGCATTCTGATATTTGTTGTCCATTTTTATTTTTGCCATTTTTGCCGGAACCGTTATTACTATTATTACTACATTATTATACTTACCGAATAATAATTATAATATTATAATTCAACATTATTGTACATGTCTAACCGGTAGACGTACCATAGGAACTTGTGCTCACATATTATCAATTATATGGTACCTAGGCTATGCCAGGCACGCCGGATTCGTCGCTCCTGCACTGTTCCTAAATGACATCCTTATTAAAAATAATGAATAAAGTAATTACTCCAAAATGTGTGGGCACAAGACCGTCCTGGAGTGGGCACGGCCCACTTTAATTTTTACCTTTTTAAGTTAATTAATTTTATGTTAATGTTAACTCTCCCGACCCCTGAGCAGGCTACATCCGTAAGTCAGACCGGTTCAACCACGTCACAGGAACCTATGCAATGCGGAGAATGCTCCCAACCGCGTTTTTTCAAAGAACAAAGAGGTTTGAACATACACAAAAGTGGATGTCATAAGGGCCGGCAACCGCATGTAAGTAGTGTTATATCATAGAATAATATATATACACTGGAATAGAAGGTTAACTTCTATACTTTTTGTGATCATTGCGACTGGAGGTGAAAGGAATAGAAATAAGGAATACCTGGTACGTTCCTTGGGCGCTTCTCGTCACAGGCACAACGTCTTCCTTAAACACTTTCACCTTGAATCCAAGGACAATCAGAGAGTCTTTCACCACCACTTTCAGGATTCAAAGTCGCGATGGTACACGATTTCTTATTTATATACTAATGTTAAAGTAGATCACACTTTTGGAGCGCGTGCGATCGCGCGACAGATAGGTACGCAGGTATGATCTTGGAGAGGGCGTTTGGGCAATTGAACGAGTTTTGACAAATAATGGATTTCAGGTGATGGATCGAGTCGAATGATTGAATTATTGAATGATGTGTGTGTTACGTTATGTATAAGTGTGCGTGTGAGTTAATTTAGATAAATATATTAATATTGGCGCAGCCAGCGACAACAGCGCCGCCCTGGTAGTCGGCAATGGAACTAAAAACTACGTATAGCTAGGTAGGCGTGCTTTCATATTATTTATATATATTTTAATATTCTTTATAATTCGAAAGCAAATTATAAATAATAAAAAGACGTGGAATTGGTAAAATGTATTTATTTATTCAAAATATATGTTAAAGAAATCGCCACCTTCCAAGTAGCGAACTACTAGTACATACAGACATTAATTTAAAAACTGAATGTTACACAGCAGAACTTTACATTTCATAAAATATAGCTTAATACTGATAAAAGTTGCCATCAAAAACAAGGACATAATTTTGAAAAAGCGTAATAATTTATTAAGTTTAAGACTATTAAGCATATGAGAAAGTTTAGTTTATATGGTTAATTCAATTGATAATAATCAATAACATATATAAAAATGCTTTAGGATTTTTATTTAATAATAGTTATGAAAACCACTGAAATAATTTATATATTCGAAATACTATTCAGTCATTAAAATTGATACAATTATATCAGTTCGTTTCATTTATAGTTAGTACGAGCTATAAAAATACTACAAAGTGTTATAGAATTTTACAGCTATTGAAAAATGTCGCTCTGTAGCATACATTTAACGTGAGTTACGGTGCACCCGATGTACCGTTAAATAGCGATAGCTTTTGTTGACTATTAAATTAACAATAATTTAGGATACTAATTAGGTTTTTACCTGAGAATGGTTTAAAAACTAAACTATCCAATTTTATTATCTAACATATGACATTTTATGTTTTATTTGCTTAATTACTACTTCAGGTTTCACCTCTGAATGAAACAGAACAAGCAGAAAAATTGTACAAAACTTTATTTTTGCATTCTAATATCTTATCTTAAAAAAAATAAGTATAAAAAACTTACTAAGGCAAATTTTGTATATGATCATATACTGCATAACTTTTATAATAAATGAAAATACCGTCAAATCAAATCATAAAAATACGTAGAAGCAAAGAAAGCAAGATACATATTTCTAAAAAACGGATTTTCGCGACCTTTGCCCATGAAGGACACTCAGATGTGACCTTATACCTATATCGAATGAACATTATATTTAGAATGCCAAAATAAAACTGCATTCCATACAAATTAGAAATTACTCTCTCAAAAAAAGTCGTACCACTTGTCGTGTAGCGACAAAATAAAACAAGATAGCAAAAAAAATAAAGGAAAAATGAAAAGAAGAGTATAGGATATATATATTTACAAGATAAAGTATTTACAGTTTAACAATAAAAAAAAGGTATGGTGTGTATGTTAAGTGTGGGGTGTAAAGAGGAAGTGGTGAAGGGGGCGTGGGTCGTCGGCGATCTTCTTGCGAATTGAGGGTCTGGAGGACGTGCTGCTGGCAGACGGGCGGCACTCCTAGGAGACAGAAGCACTCCTGTTCAGGCGTCTCAGGTCTTGGCCTGCCCTGGTGGTGGCTGGCGGCGCTGCTGGTAGGTTGCTCGACGAATATCGGCCAGTGGCAGGAGTTGATGGAACGGTAGGAGTCGGTAGAAGGCGGGCTGAAGCAGTTGGAGGCTGGCCGAAGAAGCTGGAGTCCAGGCGGCAGTCCCACTGATGAGGTTGCGAGTACGTGAAGATGACGAGAAGAGTAGTAGAGTAGTAAAGTGGTTGTTTAGAGAGCCAATAGGTGCTATATAGCTTTGAGGTCTTTCTTGAGTCCCGGGGCAGTCGGCCCCGGGACAAGGCCTTTTATTAATTTAGAGCTCGGTAGCGAGCTATCAAAAGTTGAGTAGGCAACTTTTGCTGTAGAAATGAATGAATGATCAGGGAGGCTCGGCCTTTTAAAGGTCCGGAACCATTTAAATTTAGACTCGATTCGAATCGTACTAAAAAGAATCAAAGTAGGTGGTCTGTGGAGGTTGAATAGTCATAGACGTAGTTGGAGAGAGTATCCGCGTCATGGATAGCCATGACAACGGATAAAAACATTAAGTTGTCATAAATGTCAATAAAATAAATAAACTAAAAATAGCTAAAATCGAAGCAAAATTAATGAAAACAAATAAATAACAGAATAAAGAGAAATGCCGGTAAGTGTCCAGCACTCTGGAATAGTGATTTTCAGTACAGATGGAATTATTATACGTATTTACAAAATGATGAATAGTGTGTGATATTTTTGAAATTATGTGTTTCCAGGAATACATAATAAAATATATGTTGATGCCTGATGAATATCGATGATGTCAGATGATAAAATGTGTGAAATGGAACCTATGATAGTCGAAACCATGGGACGATCCCTGAGGTACGTTACACACTTGGTAATAAAAAAATAACCTACGACTCACTCAGATATGTGGTATCTATCAGTACAAATAAAGTAACTAATTTACACTTAGGTTTATATGATTGGTAGGTTCATTCAGGGTTACTTTTAAGGACCAAGCAAGATGGACTTTTCATGTAGTCTACTGTACTTTACACTTATCTTTTTTACTAGATTATTTAGTACAAAGGCTTCTTACTTGTGATTTTTCTTTTTCTTTATATTATAATTTTGGGCTTGTACTTTTATTCGGTCATTATCATTACAGTTAATAGCCTTACCAGATAAAAGCTTATTTATTTCTTTGATCCAGTTAAACACACAGAATTGTGTATTTTTTTTATTATATAGTTTATTAAGTCGCTTCTATGTTCATTGCAAGATAAAATATTAAAATTTACAATAACAGATACTATTTTTTTTTATAATGCGCTACATATTCCTCATGGCTCATACATTTCATCACCTCCATCACTATCATTTCAATGTGGAAAAAAGTGTCGAAAGCATTTTTGCTTGGATAACATAGCCAAGTTTTATTATCGTATTCTGAATTTTTTATTAAATCATGAAATATTTGTTTCTCTGTACTCTCAAGCTGGTTTGTGCACACTGGACAATTTTTATATATATTTTTTTTTTGCATTTTTAACTAGCCAACCGCTGCAATATCCCACAGCTGCACACTTTTCCACATCACCAGGCAAACTGCTTTCTAACAATGCTTGTACATTTGGGAATACATTTAAATGTTCTTCATTTAGGACAAATTCTGATATTTTAGTGGGTTCTACAGAACTTTCAATGTCAAAAAAACATTGAAAGTTCTGTTCTGTAGATAAAAGTTGTCATCCTTTTCGCAGTTTGCCCCAATTGAATGTGCAGAAGTAAAATTGTTTATCAAAAGTGTCTTGTAGGCACCTTGAAAACCTGCAGCAGTTGGCATTGTATTACCATGTCCATGTGCACGTATTGCGCCGAAAAAATTCTCGAGGGGATCTTGGTTTATATTCCTTAATAATAATGACTTCTCATTTAACTTAAACATATTATGAGCACAAAACTTTTGAAACCCCTCGATAGTTTTAACCCAGCTTGAGAGTGTCGGAACAACGGGTGACTTGCCGCTTTTATCCACATATTCATTGTTTTAAGTATTCTAAGACTATCATCGCGCCACAATTTGTGATGAGGTGATGTTGGTGTTACAGCACATTTGAATTTTTTACCTTACCTATATTTTATTATTTCCTAATAATATAAATCCACCAGGGTATTCCTCATTTCTCCTTGAGTATATTTCTTTTGTGTCTTTGATTAAAGAATTAATTGCTGCCATATTGGTGGCTCCCTGGTCACATACTGTGGCAACCACCTTCAGTCCGCAGGTCTGTACTTTATTAAATATAGTTTTTAACATATTTTTCAATTCTACTGCTTTTGTGCTGCCAGTACAAAAGGTATATTGAAGTGGTTGCTTGTATTTTTTATGACCCCCCTCACCATAAATACAAGTACATGGTGTGCCAGCTGCGGTTTTCTGCTTATCCCATCATCAACAATACCAAGAATTTTGTCATCAATTAGGTCTAAATGTGCATTATTAGCCATCTCATCAAACATAATCAAACAAGATTTATGACTAGCAAGCATTTTACGAACTCTCTTCTTCAGATTTTCAAAGATAACATCATTGATGCCTAGTTTAAGGAATATTTTCTTTAGTAAATTCTGTAACGTACTGCGCTTTGGCAATATGCATATCTCACTTAGCACTTTATATGCTCTTGGGCTACTTTTGTAGAGAGATAATGCTAATATTTTCTGTTCTAAAGTGAACCTTCGGCCCCCTTTGCTTTTTTTTGGCTTGTGTAATTTGCTTTTTCACAAATGTTTCTGTTAATGGGGATAACTTATTTTTTAATATATCTAAATTTTTTACATTGTGTTTTGCCAACAGCAACCTTTTCTTGAATGACTGCCGTAGTTTGTTCGTTCTATGAATTTTAGATCGTAATTTCTTGATAGTAAGACTCATTGAAATCACTGCATCAGTCATTTTCACCTCTGAAAACATTGAATATAGGTAAGATATAATAAAATATAGAATTTAACAGTACCTACTATAATCAATAATTAATAGTAAGTTTTTTTTAAGTTTAATTTTAATATTAGATATGCATTTAAATTAAGAAAAATAATAATACCAAATTTAATAAAATATTACATATTTAAAATAAAAAAGTAATTACTTCGAGTTTGAGTCTCAACTGAATCATTTCTAATGTTCTGACTTGACATAGAGGTGGAATATGTGGCCATGATTGTTTGTCAAAGGTGCAATTGGGTAGGTTATTGATAACTTTAGTGATAACAAGTGCTTGCGTCGAGAAAAAGTAGTCGCCGTAAATTGATTGGCATTCTAAATTAACGACTCCTTTGCTTTGTTTTGCTGCGTTCCCTATACCTCTGACTGAAGCTTGATATCGTTGTCGCTGTAACCCTAACAATTGTGCTGCGTTTTCAGAAATGAGAGATATTTGTGAACCCTGATCTAGACTACTAGATTTACATTTTCCGAGCACTAGCTCGAAAGGTAATGTAAGTACCACCTGCGGCTCGGATTCTCAATTGAATTGTAGTAAGAAGAATTTTTTCATCCTCGCTGGCCACGTGATTCACGTTATGTTGTTTGTCAACCTTATTTGACGTCATCGGCGAAGTAGACGATTGCGAAGTTGTCGGGTTCATCGACTTAGTGCAAGCGTCGTGTAATATGGTATTATGCGCGCCGTTGCATTCTTTGCATCGTTTTACAGAAAAGCATTTATTGCGATGTGCGTGTAAGCAATTTTGACAAATGTTTAATTTCGTAATTGCTCTCAATTTAGCATCCGCAGGCAGGTTAATGAACCTTTCGCATTGATACAAGTAATGATCAGAATTATAAGTACAAATTGGACATTTTTCATTACGAGTAGCGAATGCCTGATAATTTCTATTTTGATATCTAGGTTGGTAATTATACTTGTTCGGCGTATATTTTGGGATGTTGAATTGAGGTGGCGATGGTATTTTGATAGCTGGAACTTCCTTCTCTCTCTTGCTTATAGGTTCGAGGGCAGTGAATTTACTCTCAAGGAACGTCATGAGCTCGTCTAATGAAGGTAAGTCGCGTGGTGATTTCCGCGATTCCTTATAATCACCGTATGTTGAGGCGTCTAGTTTCTTCGAGATTAAGTGCACGACAAGGGGATCCCACGTAGAGGTATCCACACCCAAATTGTGGATGGCGTGGATACATTCCATAGTAGTATCATGTAGGCGTTTTAACTCGTATGATGATTGTTTATGAATGGACGGCTGATTCAAAAATATTTCTATTTGGTTGGTAAAAAGTAATTGGGGGTTGTTATAACGATGAGTTAATATTTCCCACGCAGTGTCATAGTTATCTGCTGAGATATGTAGGTGTTGGACGAGTCGCTCTGCTTCCCCCTTTAGTTTTGTCTTTAAATGCTGCATTTTTTGAGCCTTGCTTATATGTCCATTATTATGTATTGTTTCTGTAAATAAGTCGAAGAAAGTAGGCCATTGTGTATAATTTCCAGTAAAAGTTGGTATCTCTAATTTGGGTGTTGAATGATTTAAATGTATAGTGGAGCTCAGCTTCTTATTAAGCTGTCTTTTGATATAAAGATATATTTTTTCCACCTTGTTGTATTCATGATTATAGTGTTCATTTTCTCCCAATAAGATATTATTTATGCGTAAGTGTAATTCATCGATAACTAACCAGCGTCGATCTAAATTCCTCAATTCGTCTTCAATTTCCCATTTTTCTGACAAATCTAATTCATCTATGCGATCTGATAATCTATGTAGTGCTCGAATATTTGTTCTCTGCTGCGATAGTAGCTCGTCCACTTCTCCGCAGGGTACAGTGGCTTTATCAATCTTAGGTACCTTAGGGACGTCAAATGAAGGAAGGAACTGCTATCGAGGTGGATGCGATTGGCCATGTGAGGTTCTGGCATAACAGGCCCTGCCAGAATACCAGCGCTGCTGTGACACGTCTTATAGCGTGTTGCGGCAGCATTACGCTGAGGCAGGGTCCTGATTGACCACAAATGGTACTTTATTTTTTTTCTTCTTTTCTCCATTATGTATATTTTGTTATTTTTTTTGTATGTTGTTTTGTAAATTTATGATGTGGTCAATAAAAATGATTCTCTCTCTCTCTCTCTCTCTCTCAAATGATATCTTCTGCTCCTCGCTCGTTGCAGGATTGCTGGGGTTCGGAGTGGATGCTGTAAGGGGATAAGTGGATATTACCCGCCTTGTTGTCTCGTAGTACTCCTTGATACGAATGAAGATGTTCTTGATGAAGTATTCATGCTGCTTGTCTTCGTAACTCACTAGGGTTTTGTCGTTCGTCTCGAACTCACCCCACAAGTTATCCAATGCTTGCACTCTTCTTTCCAGATCGAGTCTTACGAGTAGAACTATCTTTGGCGAAGTTTACACCGATACGCTCTATTTCAGTGATAAGTTCACTTTGACGTACCAATAACTTATCCATGATGAGTAAAGTTGAAAAAAAGTTAGGTAAGACAGAAATGGAAAGATCTTACTTGAGACTCGGTGATAGCCTGAGCGATAATTACGGCTCAAGCTGTGATACCTCTGCGCTGCTCTGTGTTGCTTATGCTGACCACCGATACAAGTACGACTTGCTAGTGGAACACCACGCTTTATACGTGATAAGTGCTTGATGAAATTAATTAACACTGTTCAATGATACACAGTTCTATTGATACTCATAAGAAAGTGATCGTCACTGCACTGTTCTGATTATTGATTGATAAATCACAAATAATTCACAGTTTTCTCACGATAAATTATTCGCTGTTTGCGTATAATCACTAAAAATGATAGTCACAGTTGTAGATTCACTGAACTGTCCACGTCGGGAATGGAAATCGGAACTCGTGATTTTTTTTGAAAAAATCTGATATGCGTGACACGAGGTCCCGCTTTTGACCCTCCCGCGCGCTGGATCAATTGCTCGAAGGACCAAAATGTGGGGTGTAACCCTTACACTTGTGGTATGGTATAAATATTAATTTATATATGTATAGTATTGTTATAAATATTAAGGCGTCTTATTTTCGACGAATTTTTAATACATCATTTAATATTGGCTTCGGCACTCCGGCAACTGATGTCTGCTCAACATGTTTAACACTAAAAGAGCAAATTAAACTTGAAAAGGACATAAGCAAGAAAAATAAACTTATTATTTCAAAAAGAGTGCAAAGTCTAAGAGCCTTAGCTTAGTTATTGTTATCAGTTATCATGGTTAAATCAATTACAGATGATCTAACAGCGTTTTTCGCTGTTGTACAGTATGTATGTTCATTGCCTTGATATACTAGTATTAAATCGTGATTAACAATTATCTTGACAATTTCGTCGCCTCGACAGTTGCTATTAGTGGTGGATCCCCATAAAGTATTCCACGCATTAAAGTGGCCAGTGATTATATGAATGGCATAGGTGTTTATGCTTAAAAAGTTTTTTAGTTTCTGTAGGATTATTATCCGAATCTGTTCTAGGTTCAACATAGACTGAATGCAAATATATTACTTTTCCAGATAAATCTCTGGCCTGTACTATTGTAAGATTGTCTGTGGTCGCTGAATTAACAAGTACAGCACTGAACTTGTTGAGAAGGCTGAAGGCCTGTGCAGCTCGGTTATGGGGTCGTCTGGGTCGGAAATTACGTGACGTGGACGGCGTTTGGAACAGTGAACATCCGATTGGGCTCGTAATCTGCGGCCTCTACTACGAGGGGATTTGGATGATTGGGGGGGGGAATTGAGCTATTGTCGAGATCTTAAGATCAATGTGGAGGTTTTCGTCCCTAAGGAACCAAGAACCGGTTTTGAATGAGTTGGAGTCTATTGATATGACAGAGATCTGTGTTATGGGATGCCTGTGGATGACGAATGCACTGTACCATACCCTTTGTCGATGGGATATGTAGTGGCGCTAAGCGTTAGCGGACGATAAATATGTTGTAAGAAGTTATAATGAATAAGTCCTGTTGTATATCAACGTTTACTACAAAATTTAGAAGGGAGTACAGCACAGAAGGTAAAGCAACACAGCACAGAGTGACAGGCAGATATTAAACAGTTGGAAAACGAATAACAAATAACATAAACATGTAAATATTTATCAAGCTAGTGGCACGGGTTCCCCGTCTAGTAGTCGGATTGTGACTATGTTATTATTGTATAATGTATTTATAATGTAAGTGTTTTTAATGTTAGTTTATATGTATGTATATTATAATAATGATATTTTATTATTTGTACTTGATATATATGGTGTATGTGTATATATAAATATATTAATACTTTATGTGTGTGTGTGTGTGTTCCACCGTGTAGATATGTGGGTTAGCCACATCACTCCCCCCTGAGAGTCCATGTTTAAGGACGATAAAAGTCAGGGAATCGAACTCTTCGACCGGAACGTGTAGTTTTTATGACAGTATTACTGTTGTTAGTCTCCGTACGTGCCGTCGTGTCAGTGTTGGCAGGGTCTGACAATATGTAGGCTGGTTTTAGCCGGTCTACTGATACTGTGACTTCTTTTCCTTTGACACAAATTTTGTACACTTTGGGTCCTCTCTCGATTACCTCATGAGGTCCAGTATACGCTGGTCTTAAAGCTCCTTTTTGAGCGTCTTCGCGAAGGAAAACATGCGAACACGAAGATAAGTCTTTGTATATAAAAACCTTTCTATTGGAGTGGTTTGATGTGGGAACAGGTTGCAAGCTGTTAGCAAATGATCTGATGCGTACTGAAAAATCAGTCAGATCAGTGGCGCACTTGTCAACATTATGACCAAAAAATTCGCCTGGTAGTCTCAAGGGTTCGCCATAGACTAGTTCAGCCGAAGATGTTTGAAGGTCATCTTTAAAAGAACTTCGAATGCCAAGCAATACTAACGGCAATGATTCAGACCAACTGCTATCAGCATGACACATAATGGCACCTTTAAGTTGGCGATGAAAACGCTCAACTAAACCATTGCATTGTGGGTGATATGCAGTTGTTCGGCGATGTTTAAAGCCAAGTGTTTTGGAGAGTTGTTGAAACGTTGCACTCTCAAATTGTCTTCCACGGTCAGTAACTACAACGGTCGGACAACCGAAACGAGCGACCCAACCCAGTAGAAATGCTTTTATCACGGATTCCGCGGTAATATCAGTTATGGGGACAGCTTCGGCCCATCGCGTAAAGCGATCGACAGCAGTCAAACAATAACGATATTCTTGGGAAGGTGGTAGAGGACCGATAAGATCTATGTGAACGTATTTAAACCGCGCTGTTGGTAAATCGAGGGTACCCAAAGGGGTTTTAACGTGTCGATTTACCTTTGTGCGTTGGCAAGCTAAGCATGCCGTGGACCATTCTCGACAATCCTTTCGCATTTGCGGCCAAACATAACGTTGAGCTACAAGTTTTGCACTGGCGTTAGCCCCAGAGTGACACAATGAGTGTAAACTGTCAAATACTTGTTTGCGCAAAAGTTTCGGTACAAAGGGCCTGGGAGTCGATGTACTGATGTCACAGTACAATTCCGTTCGACTTCCAGGTAGAACCATTTTTTTAATACGCAATGATGATTCTTCTTTAAGGTAATGAGTCAATTCTGAATCGGTTTTCTGCAATTTTGCCATCTGCTCCAGATCAATTGGTTCACTGAGCTCATTTATACGAGAGAGTGTGTCCGCGACTGTATTATCTTTCCCTGAGACATGTTGAATGTCCGTTGAGAATTGGGAAATTAAATCTAAATGTCTGTACTGACGCGGACTGCAAGTACTCTTCCGTTCACGAAAAGCGAAACAGAGAGGTTTGTGGTCAGTGTATATTGTGAAATGAGTAGCTTCAAGCCAATGCCGAAAATATTTAATATTTTCGTAAATAGCTAAAAGCTCTCGATCATACGCCGAATATTTCTTTTGAGCCGCGCTCAACTTTCGTGAAAAGAAGGCAAGAGGTTGCCAGTTGCCGTCCTTTCGCTGTTGTAAGACTCCTCCAATTGCCTCTTCAGAAGCATCCGTAAAGAGTCCAAGCTTGGCTTCCGGATCTGGGTGTGCTAACATTGTTGCTTTACACAAACTCTCTTTACACTCCTCGAAAGCTCTCATCGCGTCTTTGTCCATGACAATTGGTTGTGAGGCTTTTATTGAACCAGTGAGTAAGCTATTCAATGGTGATTGGATTTTGGCTGCTTCTGGAATAAATCTCCTATAAAAATTTATCATCCCTAAAAATCGCCTAAGTTGCTTAGCCGTTGTGGGTACAGGGAATTCCTTAATGGCCTGGACCTTACCTTCCAGAGGTGTGGTTCCTTGTTGAGAAATGTTATAGCCTAGAAACGTTACCTCTGATGCGCCAAAGACGCACTTAGAAGTATTGATCACTATACCATAGTCCTTCATGCGGGAGAAAAGCTGACGTAGATGACCTTCGTGTTCTCTGTGTGACCTTGAGAACACCAAAAAATCATCTAAATAACTATAACAGAAATCCAGGCCACGGGTCATTTCATCAACGAACCTCTGAAAAGTTTGGCCCGCATTGCGTAAACCAAACGTCATGGACGGAAATTCAAAGAGTCCGAAGGGTGTAGTGATCGCAGTTTTCGCGATATCCTCTTCGTGAACAGGGATCTGGTTGTAAGCTTTTACTAAGTCTATTGTAGAAAATACGGAACAACCAGAAAGATTATGTGAAAAGTCATGTATATGCCTTATCGGATACTTATCTGGTATCGTCCTGGAGTTCAGCATCCTATAGTCCCCACATGGACGCCATCCTTTATCTTTCTTAGGAGCGAGGTGTAGCGGAGATGCCCAAGGTGATTCGGAAGGGCGCGCTACGCCACTTGCCAACATCGCATTAAACTCAGCTTTGGCAATTTTCAACTTGTCCGGTGCTAACCTGCGGGGTGAACATGAAACAGGGGGGCCAGGTGTGGTACGAATATGATGTACAGTGTTATGTTTAGGTGTGTGATATACGCCTGGTGGTTTAGTTATTTCATTAAATTCAGAGAGCAAATGATGATATTTTGAAAAACCAGTCACAACCTTAATACTGGGGATTGATCTACATTTGGGAACAATACAAGCTACAGAAGTTAATTTTGTCATGCCATCAATAATTCGTTTATTACGTACATCTATAAGTAAATTATAATAAGATAAAAAATCAACACCAATAATAGCTTTAGTAACATCTGCTACAACAAATTTCCAATTAAAATCTCTGCGTAACCCTAAATCAATATTAAACTGTATATAACCATAAGTGTCAATGTTCGAACCGTTTGCAGCACAGAGTTGGTAATTCGTCTTATCGCGGCGATCACGCAATGCAGAACGAGGGTATACGCATAAGTCACTTCCGGTGTCCACTAAAAATTGCATCTTCGACTTGCGATCCGTTACGAAAAGGCGACCGTTGGGCAATGACGGTGGGCAATCATCAGTCGCCATTACTGACTGCCCTGAGCGTTTCCCGATTTAAAGTCACAGGGTTTGATGCACTTCTTGGCTTGACTACCGAATTTAAAATGATACCAACACTGCGGAAATTTTCGGTAGTTGGATAAGGAACGCTTCGAGGGTGTCCGATGTCTCTGTCTGTCCTGGTAGCTTTGCTTATGGCGAGGACGGGAACGGCTATGCACTTCCGCAGTAAGGGCGCTGACCTGCTTCGTAAGTTCAGCTATACTCCGCGCCATTATGTCCAGTGTCGATTGCGTAGTAGATCTACTAGCCGCTGCCACTTCCGGTGATGCTGGAGCAATATCGTGTACACGGTCTGCTAAGTCGGCTAGGTCATTAAGTGATAAAGTCATCTGTGACGCAATCACTGTCTGTAAATTGTTTGGCAATCGGCTCGTCCATATCGTGCGTAAAAAGTTCTCGGGAATACTGGGACCGGCAAGGTGTTGCAGATGTCGCAGAAATTGAGAAGGCTTGCGATCCCCAAGCTCTTCGGATTGCAACAGTTGTTTTACTTTTCTCTCACTCGACGTTGAAAGTCGCTTGATTAGCTCTGTTTTCAGCTTTTCATACTTGCCATTAGTCGGTGGTGAGGTTATAACGTCTTCTACTTCAACTGCATATTGACG
Source organism: Chilo suppressalis (assembly GCA_902850365.2). Lineage (NCBI taxonomy): Eukaryota > Metazoa > Arthropoda > Insecta > Lepidoptera > Crambidae > Chilo > Chilo suppressalis. The sequence goes on along the minus strand of OU963894.1, from coordinate 60,476,328 downwards.
ATCGAGGTGCGAAAGTACATAATAATATTTCGTATTATCGTCAGTTATCCGGGCCATCGCAAATTGTCCTTCGATTTGTGAAAACCATATCATTGGTTTTTCCGGCCAAAACGGAGGTATTCTCACACCGACTCGAAAAGTTTCCGGGGCAGGCATCATCGTGTTTGAAAAATTTCCAACGGTTTCTTGCTTGTCGCCGTTCGGCTGTTGTCCGTCGTCGTTCATTCTGCTTATGTTCAAAAGCGGGGTCACCAGTTGTAGTGGCGCTAAGCGTTAGCGGACGATAAATATGTTGTAAGAAGTTATAATGAATAAGTCCTGTTGTATATCAACGTTTACTACAAAATTTAGAAGGGAGTACAGCACAGAAGGTAAAGCAACACAGCACAGAGTGACAGGCAGATATTAAACAGTTGGAAAACGAATAACAAATAACATAAACATGTAAATATTTATCAAGCTAGTGGCACGGGTTCCCCGTCTAGTAGTCGGATTGTGACTATGTTATTATTGTATAATGTATTTATAATGTAAGTGTTTTTAATGTTAGTTTATATGTATGTATATTATAATAATGATATTTTATTATTTGTACTTGATATATATGGTGTATGTGTATATATAAATATATTAATACTTTATGTGTGTGTGTGTGTGTTCCACCGTGTAGATATGTGGGTTAGCCACAGATACATAGATAAAAGCTGATCTTTTTTATCCACCCCGCCCATCATGACATTGTAGTCACGTATCAAGATGGGTTTAGTTTTACCGTTAACAGTGGCAACGCCACTCCCATGGTATGTTGAGATTGTTGCCACACGGTTCTGATCTCGCAATACCATGAGATCAACGTCGCCACTGGTGACGGCAGCTATTTCGCCCTCCTTGATATCTTTTCTATTAAAATATGTTCATCTCTGAGAACCGCTGCTCCATCTCCGTCCACTTAGAATTCAGGTCTTGGATTGATTTGGTTACAGTACGGATATCAGTTTTAATATCGTCAAAGTCTAATCGTAAATGGTATTGAAATCAGCTCTACATTACTACTTGGGACATTCAGCAGTATGTTGGTTGATGCTATTGCTGGCGCGCTGCTGGCGGATCTAATATAGATAGTTTTATCATCACTCACCTTTGGGTCTTGATTATTATATTGTGCTTAATAAGATTATGCACATAATTTACTGCGTTTTGAGATAACCGAAACCGAGCAAAAAATTCTTGATCATCAAGTTACGAAAAATAATCAGTACGGACATTATAAACCTGAATCTGCGGAATTCATTGTAAAGAATAATAGTCGTTTTCTAACTCATCAATTTGGTGCTCAATTAAATCAATGGATTTATTTGATAAGAAAATAATGATTTTCTTATTATCGCATCGAAATAGGTTAAATTGCCACAGAAGCTACTTAACACGATTCACATAATTAACAATTAAAATAGTTACTCGCCAATAGATTACTTTTTACTTTAACAGTTGATTAACGTTACATAAAGATTGTGAAATTCGAGATAAGTTTTACTTGAGACTTTATACGAATAGTCTACTCGACACTTTACTTAGAGATGGTGAACGAGGCCCTTAGTACAACATTGTTTGTGATTCTCAATTCTGGTTCATCTATTGGTTTTTCCTTATCGTTTTCATGTCCAGAGTATATATCGATATGCATAACCGATAAGACTGCAAAGGGCGAATAATTTGTAGCCCCACTTGTGGGGTTCATTAGACATATACCGCTTCAGGAAATGACGAATTTTGATCGAACACATCTGCTCATCAATGGAGATGCACTGATCAACGGGAACTGAAGCAAATGTTTTATTCAGGTGGTCAATTACAGTTCTAATTTTATGAAGGCGGTCATGGGTTGGGTGTTCTTTCGAAAGATGTCTCTTGTTATCATTGAAATATATAAAGTTTCTAAGCATCTGTAAGCGATTTACCGGCATTGTGCTTTTAATTGGTTCATACCCAAACTTCTTATTCCAATACGATCTCAAACTAGAAAAATGTTGAACGGACATAAAAAGTAGAATTCCTAAAAAAAATAAGTTCATCAGGAGTCACAATAAAGCTTGTGGAAGATGCTAGTTATAAAGCATAAAGTTTCGATTCATCACAATTTTTGTTCAGGAACTGAGGAGTGAAATAATGTAAGAAACATCTGTAAGGTGTGTCAAAATCAGCTATGTCTGGATCAATTGTAGAAGCGATATGAGAGGTTTTATTATTGTATAAACATACATAAGAATGAATGATTAAGTGACTGGAATGGGTTTAGCAACGTTTTGTGCGTCGCCGGAGTGGCCACTGTACTGCACTTATTAAATTATATTAAGTTCAAATAGAGAAATACAGTTCACCAACAATATACAGTGTGACTTCATTTATTATAAACCCAGCAACCGCCGCATTGAATGATTCTTCGAGAATATTGGAAGTGGACTTATTTTGGTGTGCCCAAGCACATTTTTTCACCCAGGGCATTTAATATTATTGTAATATTTTGAACCCGTGCGTCTGTTTTTTCATTATAATTATATTTGTAAAATTGTTGGTAACTGTTACATTTCTGTTGATCCCTTGATTTTTCAAATACAAATGTGTTTTTTGTACATTTCATGTGCATTATTTCAGTTCATAAGGAGTGTTACGTGTTTCTTGTCCACTGTTTGAACAATCATTATATGTGCTTGTGCACCTTGTTTTAGTTTTACATCAGCCTGCAACTCTGTTGTTTCAGTACTCAGGAGTTGGTAAAACCGTAGCTTTTCAACAACATATCTATGTGGAATTTCCATAATGAGAAAGATTCTGCATCTTTAAACTTATGCCCATTTAATATTTCTTCTAGTCGACCTAACTCCATTTTGTATCTTTGGTGTTTACTGTAAAAACCTGATTACTGTAAAAATCCTTAAAACTAAAAAGTTTCAAAGATTTTTACAGTAATCACGCACGTACTTGTATTCTTCACGTATATTTGTCGAACCGACGCTCGCTATCATGAGAGGAAATATCCATGGTATTATCATAATTACTGATTTTAATCTTAATAATTTGGGTTAGGAAAGAAAAGATGGCTTGCGACATTGTTACTTTACTCCTTGTTCATGAAAGTATACCAAATATACGTAAACAGTATATCAAAGGAAAAGAGAGCCCTCTTGCATACACCACTAATTGAAGTGTGGCGTCAACTCTGAACAAGATCGACAACTAGTACGAGCTACGCACGCTATAGGCACACATATGTATACATAAAGCTAGGCTAGGCGCGCTTTTAATAAATATATGTAAATCAATGGAGTATTAGCCTTTTGCCTTTGTAAGCCTTTGAGCAAATGCGGGAACATCATAATTATAATGGAATTATCTGTTTTTTTATTTACCTCTAAAAATCATGTCGCCACACTTTTCCTGCTCTAAAATATTTGTTTTTGCTATCTTGTACCAATCCGTTGATATCAACAATATTTGCTGCTCCCTGATCGTAAAGTGCACACGTAATTACTTCTTTAATTACGTTTTTCAAATTCCATTTATTTACACTATTCATAAAATAATACGCCACTAGCCGCTTGTAATTGGCTTTCACACCCTTGATCATTAATACCAGATATGATCGGCAGTTTTATTGTTTTCGAAATCTCCAAACGTTTTTAACTTGTCATTTGCTCTATCGTAATGCACTTGTGGTGAGAAAACATCTCATTAAACATCAGTGTGCATAATTTGTATTCCACATTCATTTTCTGAACAGTTTCTTTTATCATTGTTATATTCACTAAGAGACAGAGAAAGTATTTTCTCCTCTAAAGAGAAACGACGGCCAGACGGTTTTTTATAAGTCTGGCTAAACTGCATTTTAGTAAATGTCTTTGCAGGAGAGGACATATTTCGCATTTCCCGTTTAAACATAATATTATCATTTATTTTCTCAGCATTTGACAATCTGCATTTGAATTCTTTTCCTTGCTACCGTAGCTTGTTTATTTGTCTTTGTAAATTATTTATTTGTTTTTGATGCTTTCTTAGAGATGTAGTTTTTTTTTCTTGTAGCTGAAAAAAAGGAAATGCATTTCAATGACTAAGAGCTATCTTTTTTAATTTCGAACATAGATTTAGAAGTTTTAGAAAGCGAAGCGAAAAATTTTATAATGAACAAAAAAAAATTATGCCATTGAACTCCCTCGACTTCGCCCGCGTAAACTACATTCTTAAACACAGATGGAGACTCATACCCGGCAGGGGAATGAATAACCTATATGTTAATCCTATACTTGATTCAAGTATTTCGCTTTCCAAAAGGGTTATCGGCAGGGCCGGGTTATGCCTGTCGGGGCCCCTAGGCAATGCTCATCCAGGGCCCCCTACCCTCTTCTAATTTTTACGTTAACACAACAAAATTCAAAATTACACCGTTTTTTACTAACCTGGGTATATCATCATATTATTCAATAAAAATGTTGAATCAAATGAACAGAATGTTTATTTATGCATTTATAAAAAACATACATAGCTTAAATATTAACTCTTCTAACTTTTTTTGATACAAAATCGTTCAAGATATCCTGAAAGGTAATCTTCTCCAACACGTCATTTTCAATTGCCATTATAGCCAATGAATTTAAACGGTTTTGAGACATCGTTGAACGAAGACAGTTTTTAATTAATTTCAATTTGGAAAAGTTTCGTTCACCAGTGGCATTTGTAATCATTAGACTTCTATATATTTGCAAAGCTGTCATTACATTCGGGAATGTTGACTGTGCCATGTTACCAATAATCAGTTTGTAAGACTCCTCGGCTGGCATATTTTTTTGTCCGGCGTCATCTAATTGTAAGATGAAGTATTTATACTGCACCATTTCGTCTATAAACTCAGGCTCAATGTCCTCGAAATAATGATCCTTAAATTTTGTACAAGCCTGTCTAATTTCAGCGTCCGATTTTGTCGAGAAATCTGTTAGAAACCCAAACAGATCATTTATTTCCCGGTAAGCTTCTAGGCGCCGCGACAGTTCTGTAAATAACATGTCTAGTACTGGCAAATATGTATCAACTTTTAACTTCTCTTTTCCTCTGAGCACAACTTCTTCTGCTGATCCGTCATCGTGATGCCTTTTCCTTTTTCGCTCACGCTGATTCTCATCACTGTATTGAGTATCAGTTTTCTCATTTGCCTTAGTCTCGTAGTCGTCAAATAAATCTCTCTGTGAAATTAAAAAATCTAAAAGCGATTTTAAAAGATCGACTGCTGTTCGTAGTTCAATTGTTTTCTTTTGTAAAGATATGCTGACACCATTGATCCGATCTAGTATGGCAGCCCAGAATACGGCCATTACAGCATTTTCTTTTTTTCTTAAGTCATTCAATAGACATTTAGCTTCGTGAATCGCTTGTGATGTCTGAGTCTCATCGCTAGCAATAGACTGCAAAGCTTTCTGAAAACTGTTGTAACCAGTTGCCAAAGCCTTAGTAGCATCGGCCCTTGCACACCATCTTGTATCGGATACACTTTTCAGAACCAATGACGAATTATGCTTACGTTCATCACGTTTTTCAAGATTTTCGAGCATAATTGCCCAGCGATGAGTTGATGCCGAAAAAAAGTTGTATATTGCCTGTACAAATCCGAAGAATGAGATTGCTCCAACGCAGCTTTCCGCTGCACGTACTCCAACCAAATTCAGTGAGTGCGCTGCACAGGGAACGTAGTGTGCGAGGTGATTTATTTTCTTTATATGCGCCTGGAGACCATTGTAACGACCAGACATATTCGACGCATTATCATAAGACTGACCTCTCAAATTTCTTACATCAATATTATATTGGCTTAAAAAATTTAATATTTCGGTGGCTAGTTCTTCCCCTTTGTGGTTCTGTATGAGAAGAAATTTAAGAAAACGTTCAGCCACTTCTCCATTCGACGTAACATATCTCAGCACTACAGTCAACTGATCAGTGTGTGATATATCAGGTGTCGAATCGACACTTATTGAGAAGTATTTGGCTTCAATAATTTCATTAACAATATATTTTAAAACCTTATTTCCCAATATTTCAATAAGTTCCTCACAAATCGTTGCAGATAAATACGATTGTTTTCCTTTGCCTTCATTACCATATTTTGCTAAATGCGAACTAAGAAAAGGATCGTACTCTGCGATTAACTCTAAAATTCCCAAATAATTGCCATTATGTTGAGAACCGAGAATTTCATTGTCACCACGAAATGCTAATCCACGGGATGATAAAAATTTTATCACAGAGACTATTCTTTCTAAAACTTTTTTCCAATATTCTTTTTCTTTATTAAATGTAATCTCTAAAGAAGTGTCGATTCGTCCGTGAATGCGTCGTCTACTTATGAGTGTCTGTACACATACTCGGTGAGTTGCATTATTCTCATGCGATTGGATTCGGTGCAACGCATTTTTCCAATCAGAAAATCCAGTTTGAAATTGTGATCGGTTTTGTGCTTCACCAAAAAGGATACATGGAAAACAGTATACTTTTCCAGTAGACGGAGAATACATGAGCCACTCCCGTTTGATTTTACCACCACTGATGTGTTTCCGAAAAAACATAGACTGAGAAAAAAATCTTTTACTGTCGTCGTACTGTCGGGCCGAAGCAGAAAAATTACAATCAAAGTGTTGACATTCGTTAGGGTCTCTAGTACACCAAAAATCTTGCATTTCGTTGGTAATATTTTGCCATAAGCCAATGTCATTCTGGTATTCCACCCCTAGATGAACTACGTTTTGATGTATGACCCCTGTCTCGGCCTCACCTTCCTCTGCACTGACTAACGTAGGTGTTTCTTGATCCTGGCCAATCTGTTCAAAAGGCTCGCAAGGAACCTCTACTGGGTCTACTTCCATCTTGTGGCTGGTAGAAGACGTACTTGGAGTGTCATGAGGTTGATGTTCCTTTAATTCGCGACTAAATCCGAGTTCGAAAAGGTTTTGTGTCTTCTTTAATTGTTCATTAAGTTTATTTTGTTGCTCTTGCCGCTTTTTACGTTTTTCGGAACCACTTTCATGCTTTTTCTTTACGGGTACCTCCGACATTTTGTTCCTGAAAGGAATAATCTTTTGTTTTAACTCATATCATCCCAACCATAGTAAAATAGGTTCAATTTTTATGAAAATCGGATTGGGGCACGTTTATAGAAGTATAATAATACCTACATATAAAAAAAAATTATATCTCATTTAGATTTTTAGTTTAGTAACCGTTCCAATAATGGAACACTAGGCTTATACATACATGTTAGTGGCTATGGATTTCGTTTGGAAATAAAACTATTTTATGCACATTATTTAGTTATTGTATTAGTAAAAAAATAGATAAACTCACAATTATTTTAAATCTTATAATTATTGAGTTACAAGGATTATTAGATATGTTATACAGTATGAAAAAAAATGGAACATTTGCTATGTAATGCAACATTACATTTGACACACTTCATTGTTGTATTTTTATGGCATAAACCACATCGCGTTTGTTTATTTTGTTTGTCAATTAGATGTCCTTTACCATCCGATCTAATAGCATCGGGCACACGTTTTATTACTGCTAGTGAAGATCTGGGATTTGACATGGTTGAAGTATAAGGGGCTGAATCTTTCATTAGAAAGTATGTAGAAACAATATCTCTCGTAAATGATAAAAGATCATGTGGCGTGCCGTTATGTTTTTTTGCAGCTGGAGATATTTTGTAAAGTTGAAAAGCATTATTGACTGCAACATTTAGTGGAAACATGAGCAACTGCCAGTACCATCTCTTCAGACGAATCGCGATTCTATAACAACCCACATTTTGATCAAGTCGGTCCACGCCGCCCATATATTTATTGTAGTTTACAAAGCAACGGGGTTGGTCAACGTCTTTTTTTTGTTTGTCGCAGTAGCGTTTCACTTTACTTATAGGTTCTACACCACATTGAGTCGAGGCCACTGTGACAATGTTATTGTCATTATATCTCACAAGAGTGATATTAGACAATGTATCAGTACATTGGTGATGAGATCCTCTACTTGTTTTCTTCATTTCTTTTGGATCTTTGAGAGGTGCATTCTCTGTTCGATTAGCTCGTATAGTCCCCGTTCCGTCGTGACCCATTTTTTGCAACTCGTCAAGCAGTGGTAGAGATGTAAAAAAGTTATCGAAATAAAAGCTGTAGTTACCTTGTGGCAATTTTGAGATTAGATCCAGAACCACTGAGGCACCAACACCTAATTCAGGATGGGTATTTCCGGTACTAGCTCCCTGATAAAGCTCACCATATATCAAATAGCCCAGCCGCGTACAAATGGACCAATTTTTGTAACCGAATCGAATGGGCTTACCATGGATGTGCTGCTTGGTTCCATGTTTACCATAATATGGAATCATCGATTCATCGATGCTCAAGTTTTTATCGCCAGGATAATATTTTATCCACCTAGCATTGAGCAGATTCCATAAAGGGCGCACTTTAGTAAACTTATCATTACGGTCAAGATTGTTATTATCGGCAACATGGAAATAACGCAGTAACTCTTCAAACCGATTTCTTGACATAAGAGCTGCAACTGTTGGAAAACTGCAGTCAACTTTTTGTTCCCAATACATTCTGTATCTCGATACACTGTTATAACCAGACAATAATAAAATAGCAATAAAATGTTTTATATCAGTTGTAGAAACTCGAAATGCATGTTTTCCCTTTTGGTTTCCATTTTTCTCTGTTTCAGATCGGAGTAATTCAAACACCTCTTCATCATAAAAAAGTTCGAAAAACTGAATAGGATTTTGAAGGTTTTCTAAGAATTCTGGTTCACAGTGCTCTTTTCCAGCCTTTTCTGGAATATCTACAAACCTCCACTTTCTTGTGACTTCAACACGTCTTCTTTTTGGCGGTGGTTGCGTTACAGACGACGAGGAGCTCGGCTGTGGAGTCTGCGTCACTGACGATGTGGAAGGTATTGGGTCCACTTTAGCTTCATCTCCAACGAGCTCGTTCAGTATCGTAGATTCAGCCTGAGACGATCTGGTGACCCGAAGTTCACCTTCTGCAAGTAACTGATGTCTTGACAAATTATTTATACTAGCAAACTCTTCGTCACCACTGTCTTCATCGCTATTTTGCCAATTATCAGGAGGCGTGATGAAAATTTCAGCCGAAAACACATCATCATCTTCTTCTAAATGCGAGATTATTTGATCCACATTCAATCTGCAATAAAATAATACCACAATTTTGAGGTAATACTGATAAAGTATGAATCACAATGTTTAAAAATTACATGTGCGTATGTTCCTACTGCTCAAATAATGGAACGGTACATTATCATCACACTTACCCACAAATAACTACTTTTATTTGTCAAAACGTATTATAACACGATATAACAATAGTATAACATGTGTATAAACGATAAATACTCAATAGTATACTATAAAACATTATTATTACTTACGGTTTTCTGTTCGCCATAATTTCTACTAAAAACTTCCAAACAAAATTATGTTTAACGATAGAAAAAACCGCGCGAAGTGAAATGACATTTATTAAACTGACAGCTAGTATTGTAAGTTATACCAACATAAAAATATTAATTTAAAGATGCGTTCAGAAATTCCAATAAAAAATAAAAAAGTAACCGTTTTAAAAATGGAACACTGGGATGATAAGAGTTAAAACAGTAAAGAAAATTTCACCTTAGCAGCTCAAACAATATAATAATAATAATAGTTTCCTGCTTAATATTAATAAACACCCAAAGTAAAAATATTTAATAACATAGAAATTAATTAAAATATCCAATTGAATAATAAAACGACACTTCACATTTGTCAAATCCTGTATCAGGTAATAAAATATGTAAAAAATAATAAAACTTACGTAAAGTAATTTTAACTTCAGTTAATGAAACTTTAGTTTCCACTACACTGTTTTTAACCCGTCGTTTCACCGATTTTCACAAAGCCTGAAGCACTTCTGCAGTCTTTATAAATAAATATCCAACACTTATCCTTAAATTCGTAATTTTTAAAACACAAATTGTAAAACTCTCTTTTTATTCACAGCCGTGAAACTTGCAAACGAATTGCACGAAGTAAAAATTGAACGATTTAATTGAAAATGGTTCGAAAATAATGTCTATGACACATCATACAATACGTATTTAACGACTCGGGGAATTCCCCGGTCATGCCAACGAACCAGTACTGCCAACCTTATGAAAGTAGCTTGGCCATAGAATATACATACTTGGTAGGTACCAGTATAGTAAGTGTGCATTCACAACAAAGAGTTTTGAGCGTTTTTAATTAAATTACCGCGATAAAATTGCTTGCAATTATATTACTGCGTTATAAACTTTTAAACTATCATAATAATCATAATAATAATATCTAATAAGGAATGCGTTCCGAAATGTACTAAAATAGCGTCGATGTAATGTACAGAGCAAATTTTCAAATTAATTTTTTACTGTTTAAGAAACATTGCCTATTCTTTTCCCTGTAGCACAGGGGCCCCTGAACGTGGCAGGGCCCCTAGGCAGTTGCCTATAATGCCTAATGGATAAAACGGCACTGGTTATCGGTTTCGGGCAGCTTTGTACGGCGTTTCCAAATTCTGAACAGTTGTACCAACGTACATATTTATTTATTTTTTTGGGAGACCAACAGCTTATAATAACATTCATAATTGACGAAAAATGAGTTACAGCCCCCCCCCCCCCCCCGTCCTTGTCACAGCTGGTCACATTTGTAAGACTCCCCCCCTCCCTAGTGTGACGTCACATATTTTGCAAATTTACATTTAGAAATCATTGAATGAAAACAGCGGTTCTGTAATCAGTTTTATTTCCATTTAAATTGTTTTTTCATTATTATTATAATCAAATCAAACAATCAACAAAACAAAAAAATTACCGAACAAAAAGTGATTGACTATGTTAATTAAAGAAATTAACAAAACATAAAATATTAATAGCGTTATAATTAAATTAAAGATACAAACTTAATAATCTTGAGTCCATGGACATTGATCCCACTCCTTTAAATTATTTATAACTGGCATAGCACCACTTTGTTCTCGTTTGGGTTGTTAATGCTTTCGTAAAGTAATAGTTTCAACACTTAGATTTTAATATATTTTGAAATGTGACGTCACGAAATTTAGGACCCCTCCCACCCCTTGTCACACGATGTCACATTTCGTCGACCCCCTCCCTACCCCTTAAAGTGTGACGTAATTTATGGATGGCCCCTAAGCTAGTGAAGTTTTCTTCACAATGCTATCTATCTGTTTGATCAAAGAGAAGATTTGAATCATGAAAAATTCCTAGGTCACGTGTAACAGAAAGTCTTTGCATACTCTGATTATTAAAACTATACTCGGATGGAACCATAACAGATTTGCGAGTATAGGTTACAACAGAACATTTAACGGGATTGTGATCTAGTTTATTTAATTTGCAGTTATTTTAAAGACGCGTTAAATCTGACTGAAGATCTAATACATCAGATAACTTCATCTGAATGATTATTGCACACTTCCGCATCCGTTCCCATGTCCATTAATTTTGTTCTAATGGCGTCCGTTGTGACTTGAATGCCTGAATGCTCAATTGCCATGATCATCGGCATGAACTTTTCCGATAATCCTGCCAATAGTAAACAACCAATCCACTCCTCACTGATTTTGAAACCCGTGCCACTTAGCTTTTGTCCCGTTTCGACTATTTGCGTTATATACGACTGCATAGAAACACAATTTTCCAGGAGTATCGAGATCAAATTACGTAAAAGGGATATTCTTCTTGTAAATCCCGAATCGTCGAATAATGCCTTTAATTTGTTCCATAGCCCCAACGTGGTCCTCACGTCCTTGATATATACATATAACGTACTGTCTATAGTCATGATTAATTTTGCTTTTGTTCTCACGTCATCTGCGGATTCTATTATTTTCCCAGCTACTGGCTTGATGCAGTGCACCATATCTTCTAGGATTAGAAAATTCTCCGCGGCGAAAATCCCCTCGTTGTAGTTTTCCCGGCGTCTTAGTTTGGGCACGTTTACTAGATAGTTCGCTGCCATTCTTACAAATCTTTATTGCCCATACTGAATAACACGTTATTAATTACACTTTAACTACTTTTACTACGAAAGGGACTACTAAATAAAGAAATACTTATGGGCTGGGCCCATAACCTAAAATGAAACAACGTTTTCAATGACACGAAGCAGTGTATGTTTTATTAAAAAAAAACACATATTCCTTACATCATTCACAACAGATGGCAGTACTAGTAAACAATATTTTGATACAATTTAACAATTTCAATATTCCAAACAGACACTCCAATTTTATTTATATGTATAGATATATAGATATAATAAGGTTACACTCATCTCAAGTGTTGAGGATTTGATATTCTGTCAAAATAAATGCTTTGATTAATATTTATTTTGGTAATGGAAAAATCTTGTTGTCCTTGTTGTAGGCTCGGAGATTAAAAAAAATGCTAAGAATGTGAAGAGGCAGAAAAAGTAATCCTTGAAACTACTTCGTCTACCGACTCTAGTTTTATGAGAGCGCGATGGTTCCTTGGGATCAGGATGTGTTGACATTGCATTTTCTTTTTTGTCCTGTGATACTAAAGGTACTAATATAGTAACTGGTCTTTTGATGATATTGTTTTTTTGTTTTCAATGATACGACCCTGACCTACCCATCCTTGCCCAGGTGTAGGTCTTACGCGGAATAGGCTTGCTGAAAATATATCGATGTATCGATATATCGATATTTTTTGTTCGATATATCGATATTTTTAGCCGATATATTTTGATTCGATATATCGATACAAAATAACCAATATCGAAATTCGTATCAAAAACGATATTTTTTTTTTAATTATTAGCGGCATATCACGATCTAACTAAATTCGTATCTGGAAAAATCGTAACTGAAGCTCAGATTAATGATATTCAACATATCTATGATTTGTGCTGTATTAAGTATTTTCTATGATTTGTAAATCTGATTCGCTGGTGAATTGTTTGTGCTGAATTCGATTATATTCTGTGGAAGTGTGTGACTGTCTAGTGTTGTTTACGAAAGATGCCACGTAAGGAAGCCCTGCAATAATTTTCATCATTCGAAAATAGGGTCTATTTTTAGGGAGATAATTTTCGTTCCATTATTATTACGCGTGTCATCTTTCGTGAAATATGGTACTGTCATGTAGTGTAGCGGCAATTTGGTACTTTGATAATTCTTTCTTTAATTATAATTTGTATTGTTATTATTGCTGACCTAAATATATTTTTGGGAAAATTGGTCCGATATATCGATGTTTTTTTCGCGATGTATCGAAGTCGATATTGATATTTTTTAAAATATCGATGTATCGATATATCGATATTTTTTTCAACTTTCGACATCCCTAACGCGGAAGAATTCCTAAACGGGGATCCCGCGGCTTCGCACTAAGCAGCTTAGAGGGTGTTCGCAGGGTTTTTTAGCGGATATTATGCCGTAAAGCGCCCGAAAGGGTTACGGGGTCCTCAGTGGGCAGCCACTGCTGGGGCTCATAAGGCTTGTGGGAGCCAGGTGTGAGGTCCGTTCGGCGGTGTGCCTCTTAAAGGCGCCGTCGTCTGTAAATGCTATTTTTTGCCTGCGTATAAAAAAAAGGTGTAGGTCTTGTACTCTGCCCATTGCCCACTTTCCAGGTGACAAGTTCTCTTCCTTTAATAAGACGATGTCATTGATCTCAATATTCTTACTTCGAGTTCTCCATTTTGACCTTATTTGAAGCTGTTGCAGGTAATCAGAAGACCAACACTTCCACAATTGCCAAGCTGCCATCTCTTTGATAAACACATTGATTCCGGCTTTGTTTGCGGTTTTGTGAGAAGTGGTCCTCCAATTAAAAAAATGTCCAGGTGTCAATATCGGAGCCTCAGGATTTTCAGTCAGACAGCAGAGTGGTCTCGAATTTAGGCATGCTTCAACTTGATCATCATCATCAGCCTATTAATGTCCCCACTGCTGGGGCACAGGCCTTCCCTATGGATGGAATAGGGAGATTGGGCCATGACCCACCACGCGGGCCCAGTGCGGATTGGCGGGTGCTAACGACTGCAGATGCAGCCGGGACCAACGGCTTAACGTGCCTTCCGAAGCACGGAGGAACTCAAGATAGATGTTTTTGGTCACCCATCCAATGACCGACCACTGCGAAAGTTGCTTAACTTACACTATCGCCGCCGAACGCGCTAACCACCTGCGCCATCGAGCTCCTTTTGCTGCAGAGCTTCAACTTGATGCAGAACGGTAATAAACTCCTCGTAAGTGAGTTTCTGTTCGCTAATAACTCGTTTTATGTGGAATATTAAACTTTTTACAGCGGCCTCCCATAATATGATTATTGTACAAATTGCACGCGCTTCCGAAATGCGGCGGCGCGACTTTAAAATTATGTACACATAAACAAAAACCGCTGCATATAAATTGGTTTTCAATATTTTTTTTCCAATACTTGGGCAATAAATAATGCACAATTTAGAAACTGGCCTGTAATTGAGTGATATCAGATTTAATACCTTTTTTATGTACCGGCGTTATAAGTGCAGTCTTCCACAACGACGGCATATTGTGTTCAGAGATGGGTTTACAAATAATAAATAGTCGAGCACAGAAATATATATATAATACAAAAATATTTTTTTATATCTATTGTTCAGTGTACCATGCCTTGTTACACCTTTCATACGGTTCACTTGAATTCTTTGGAGTTGTGATTGTTTCAAGTCATTTCCATAGGTCTTCTTGCCATATTCTTTTTGTATATTCTTCAAAGATACAGCTGTGTCGGCCTTCTGATACATAATCCTTGCGCATTTAATCTAATACTACTGTCATAAATTCCATTAATGACACTGTCAACAGCATTCCTTCCGACAATTTCACACATCAAAACCGGATTGGTGAAGCCGAATGTGGCAAGCGGAATACAACGATATCTGGTTGGGTATAAACCCCGGAGAGTGGACTGTAAGGTGATGGTTCAAATATAAGCGGGTTTGGTCCATGGGACAGGATGAGGACAAAAACACTGTGCTTATTTGCGGAAGGCCTTGACGGTAGCGCTCATACGCCAGCTTCTGCAGTAGTCCCTTCCTGGTGCCAACAGCTACCACCAAAGATGGCGGTCAAGCAAGCCGTTGTTGAAACACACAAAACCTCCTATTTCGAGGCGAGCTGTTCTAGTTTATTAAACTTCACACACTTCCCTTTGTGAAAAAAACGCACAACACTGCAAAGCGACAACGAAATTTCTTTGTTGATAAGCGGTGACACCCTTTTTTTCCTTCCGGCCATCCGTCATTGCGGGCGAATATCTTGCGTCTTCTACCCCCATAAGCGTATAGTGTTTGAAGGAGAAGGATCGATTGGGATGCGGTTAATTCGAGAAACGAATGACGCGGAGTGGCATTTATACATTATAATATGTTTCGGCGTTACCACTGGATCTTGTCATGAAAGTACTCCTCCAACGATTCATCTCTTCTGCTTCGTCTATCAAGCTTTTCATATAAACGAGCAGCATATGTACGGTCATCATAGAAAGTTCTTAATGTCTGACGCTGCCATTGACGGCAAGTCAGATTAACTTAACTTCGACCATGATACCATTTTCTTGCGCAGCCACATAACTTGAGGATAGCATGATAAATTATTTGTTTCTCGCTCCATCCATATATGGTAGCCGTATCGTTGACTTTACTGATCCAGTCGGCTGCTGTTTGAGAGTTTGCATCAGGATCAAATTCAGAGATTCTGAGTGCCCTCGTGTCGTCCACCTTGATTATTTATTCATTTAGCGAATTTCACGAGAATATTTTCTTTCAAATTTTAGGAAAGTTTTGTTCGTCTTTTTATTATGTGGAGTTGCAGAAAATCTCCTCGACCTCTTTCGTATACTAGTATCTTTTCGTGACCGTTTCCGAGATGGTCTTTTTCTACGTTCAGATTCAGTAGAGCTACCATCAGTAGTTGTTTATATCCGACCTTGACGGAAACCGTGGAGATTGAGGAAGATGACGTCTTCTTCTTTTCTTTATGTGGAGTTGCAGATCCCCTTGGCTTCGTTCGAATATTAACTTCATTTCGTGATCATTTTCGAGATTGCCTTTTTCTAGTTTCGGGTTCACTTAAACTACTATCAGTAGTTGTCGTCAGATCTGAAGTTGAGGTGTTGTATGCTCTTCGATTAGACCTTTGCACTTTTGTTGCTGATCTTTTTTGATCTCTAGAGTTAGCTCGGCGCAACTGGTAATTTTAGTGAATACGTTTAATGGCGGCTTCAATGATCTGTTAGATAATTTCTTAATAAATTAAAAGTAATATTATTAATAGTGGAAGCCGTAGGTGAGACATTTTTGATGGTAGATTTTAAAGAAGAGAATAGTGGAATATTTTTTTTTTATTAAAATTTAAGTAAACAAACACTACCGTAGATATTTTTAAGATTTTTTTTTATTATTATTCCTAATTTTATGTTGTTCATGGTTTTTATTTATATTTAATTTATCCTTATGAAACTAGTTCTGCATAATATCTTGTACATAATATTTAAATATATATTATATATATTCATTGTATTACCACAACCAAAGATTTATATCGTCATCTTGAAAATAGTTTACCGATGATCCATCTCTGTCTGCTCGTTTCCGGCAAAGAAAACTATATCTCTATGATTTTCCATCTTTCCTTTTTCTTCAAAATATATTCTATAACCTTTGACATTCTCGGAGTAACCGACAAATATTCCTATCTTATTTATCCCACTTTAATCTGTTTTCTTTAGGTATATAAACTGAAACTTTTCTTCCAAAAACGGAATTTCCGAGCAGACGAGGGCATCTATGTAGCGGCGCTCGCGCGCCATTTCGCAAGCCTTGAATAGGGCGTAAAGTTCGGCTTGGAACACTGTGCAGACGTTGTGTAATTTGCACCTAATTGTGGCAACCGTGGGCACGGAGTCCAGATCCACACACACGACAGCCGCTCCGACCGCACCATCCTCGAGCCGACTCCTCAGCGTTTGCCGCCTCTCCCACCGTTGTCGGTGCCCTACCGGGTTGGCCGTCAGCTTTGAGAACAGGTTTGGTTACAGTCCACACGGAGTCAAGGGTTTGTGCTTCGCAAAAATCCCTGAAGCTTCTCCTTGACTCCGCCTGGATGCCCCGCTTGTACCTCTTCCAGCCTTCCCGGAGGTCCGAGGCTAGTCGGGAAAGAGCGTCCGCGGAGGCCCCTTCTCGTTTGGCATTTGAAATGGCGCGACTCTTGTCAGCCAGCGTCCTTCTTTCCTCGGATAATTTATCATTCCAGAAAGGGGGACGGCCCTTCGGTAGGCCTCTACGAGGAAGAAAGGACGCCTCGGCCGCACCATTGATCGCGGAGGTGAGGCGCAGAATGAACTGGTCCAGCTCAGAGGGGGTTACCCTGTCGACGTCGCTCTCATGCCAGCCGATGTCCAGCACTCTGGTGGAGAACTCGTCCTTGAATCTGGTCCAGTCCGCTTTCTGGCCTGTGTAATAACGGAATGTCGACGGCGAAGGAGGAGGACTGTCCGGGGCGGAATCCAGACGCAGTTTGAATAGAATGGCCAGGTGCTGAGAGGCTGCGACCACGTGTCTGCTGATACTCCAGTCTGAGATTTTATTAGCTTATCTATCTGCCACGAATGTTAGATCGATAGTAGAACATACCGGGATGTTGCGGCACAACCGTTCGAATGTGGGCTCGTTGCTGTTCAGGCACAGCAGTGCTAGGGACTGGGCAAGCTGGTAGAGCCTGTCACCCGCCTCATCGCTTCTATTGGTGCTCGCCTGCTCGCAGTTCCACGAGGGGTGGTGGGCATTGAAATCCCCCGCTAGTACACAATTGTCAGCGTCGGCCGGGTTGTCGCGCATGAATCTTTCCAAATCGGTAAGTGGAGACTGAGGGGAGTTTCCGCTCCGGGGCGGGCAATAAATGGAGATAAGGTGACAGACCCTCCTACCCCCCAGGTGCAGGGCCACAATGGCTAGATCGGGTGTAGAGTACCTGGATAAAAGCACGGCCTTCCCTTTTAGAGCTACCTCTTTCCTGATGTAAATGACCGCCCTAACTTTCTCGTCTGGGTTCGAACCAGGTCGGGGGGACACTGGAATGCATCTGCTGAGGGGAAGCCCTTAGCCAGGGTTCCGTTGCCTACGTATGGTCCAGTGACTAATCCTATGTCTAGTTTCCTGTGCGTAAAAGACGCACAGAATTCGCTGAAGGCCGAGGATGCCTTATCTAAGTTGATTTGAACAAATTTCAAATTGCTGGACAGGGATACATTAATATTATTGTTACTGTTCCTATTAATATTTTGAGCTGCATTATCACGATGCATACTGTACCTTACCTAGGATTCGTTGGGTCATGGCTCGCACACGAGGGCATTCCTGTGAAAGTGCTGGGTGTTTAGTATCCCGTTGTGTCTTGAATCTTGCGTTGAAGCCGACGCAGTTCCCGCACGTCGGAGGCGCCGCAGCCGTGGGGCAGTCTTGCGCTGTGTGGCCCCCGCGCGAGCAGTGTGAGCACAACTCCGGGCGCTCACACCGACTCCGGGTGTGCCCGAACTGCTGGCACCGCTTGCATTGGAGGAAGGGGGAGAAGTTCTCCACATGGATGCGCTGGAAGTCGATGCACACTCTTCCGAGTTGTGTTAGTGCTGTCCAGGCGCGGGGAGAAGTGGTCAAGAAGGCGTTGTAGAGTGCTGGGTTTGGGTTGTTACGCAAGAATTTGAGCTCGATCTCAACGACTCCGCATTCCCCGAGCTCCGGGTTCTGTGTTAATATGGCCTCCGGTAGCTCCTCCCTATTCACTTCCTTGGAAATGCCCTTGATGATGATCATCGGGGAGATTTTTCTTTCGGGTTCCGCCCTAGCTCCCAGGGAGGGTGATGCTTGTTAGATGCGACGGAGAGCGTCCTCCTTGTGCTCAGGTTTGTCAAATTCTACCTTGGTTTTGCCTTTGGAGAGCTGGGTTAGTCGGGCCACGGTGTATCCGGTTTCCTTGAAGTCAATAACCTTTCTCAAAACTTTGGCCGCAGCTTCTCGAGGGGTCGTGTTAGTCGCGTTGCAGGTCGCGGGGGCCGCGGGCGATACCCCCTTTCCAGTAGCGGATGCCATCTGTGAGTACGACGCCCGGGTGGGAGCCCCGTCGGAGGTCAGTGTGGTCTGCTCCCTGAGGTCCTTCTTGATTTGCGCCAGTTCAGCCATGGCCAGGGAGTCGGTGTTTCCAGTGAAGTGAGAAATGGGTGAAATCGGTGGTGGTGACGGTGGAGAGGACAGCGAGAGCGCTTCCCTAGTGAGCCCAGCGCAGAGAGAAATGATGCTCTGGCAGTGATTGATAGCCTCCATTTTCTGGGTTTTGGTTACGCTGGCGGTTCCCGATTTCTTATGATCGAGTTGATCCATTATCTTATTGACGTGGTCCACGATGCTGGCTGCGTACTCTTCAATGGGGTTTTCAGAGGCAGCAGGCACGGGGAGAGGGGGGGACTGAGAGGTCTCTGTCGCGTAGCTCACGCTGGGCGACTGCACTAGCGCCATCCTCTCGCATGTTAGACTCTGAGGTCGGTCCACCTCAGTAGCCACAGCAACAGCGGTTTCAGGTGTCGCGCGGCCCGCACCTTGGGATGATGATGAGGCGCCCTCGCAATCCACTGACCTCCCTCGTGGGGGACCTCAGCGTCGGCATGCTGAGTAGCACAAGCACTATCGTCACTGTTCACTGTTTTGGTGGAAATCAAATAATACAGGATTCTGATGAATGGGTTTTTAATATAGATAGATGTCAAAGAAAGAACAATATAGTACAATGTCAAGATGCGAAGTGACCTATCAGCGGTCCCCCATTCCCAGGAACCCCCAATCAACCCCCGCCACGCCCTCCAGGACCCAGGGGGGGGGGGGGCTCCGGGGGGCACGTGGGGAGCCGGCTCATTACTAATATGTAGTAGCCCTGGGGGTAAGGGCCCGCGGCCTCGTACCCCCTGTAGGGGGCGTGACGCCTCTGGTAATGGCGTTTGACGTGACTATTAATGATGACGCCGCAGAGGATGCACTGCATCACTCTGCGGGTGTTCCTATCGTGCGAATACGTCCAGTATGGCGGCGGCTGGGGCGGCGCAGGGTCGGCGGGGGCAGCCGCGCGAGGAGGCCCAATCGGGGAGCGCGACCTTGTTCTTGAACGCCCGCGCGACGACGACGGCGAGGAGGCCGAGGATCCGGAGGTGCTCGCCGCCGATGAAGTTGATGGGTGCGAGGACGAGGTCGAGGAGGAGGAGGAGGCCCCCGGAGTCCCCAAAGCCCTCGATGGCCCCTGGGCCCCCGGCGAACCGCTCGGGGACCGAGGCAGCAGTAAGGGGCGTCTTCCGGCCCCGGCACTAGGGGAATACGACGCGGCCCGGCGCGGCCCCGCGGGCTCCTCCGGCTCGGCGGGCAAAATAACTCGCCTAACACTGTGACGTGATCCAGCAGGCGCCGTCGCAGGACGGCGGGACGGCGGGTGGCCCGCAGCCGGCGAAGAGTCCCCGGGGGGGGGACTCAGAATAGGGAGGGCAGGACGGGGCCCTCTCGTGCCCCACTTCCTCCTCGGAGTCCTCCCGGTAGTCTGACCATCTATGGCAGAACGTTGCCGGTGCGGAGGGGGGGCACCTCGGCTGCGGCGACCTCGGAGAGGGCGACCGGCGACGCGGCGGAGTGCGGAGGGTCGAGGCAGGTTCCGGGTCCCTGGCCCGTGCCAGGTATTCACTTATTTCCATCAGCTGGGGGGCCACGGCCGCAATTCTTTCCAGCATCTCTCTGTCACGGAGGCACCGGGGGCTGAGGCAGCGTGGTCTCATCATTTCAGCTGCGGAACTTGGTTTTATTACTTGATATTTGATCAAGTCACTTGTTCGCACTTCACCAATCAATGCACTCAACTGTCACTGTAGTGTAATGCTTATAATTTATTGGATGGCAGCTAGGTTAGGTGCACACTAACGTTGGAATGAATGCAGTTCTAGGTTATCACTAGGAGGGTACTTGCATATGACGCCTCGTAGCCGGTATAGCGCAGGTGAGTATGTTTTTGTTAAAGTTCGGTCCACGGCTCCTCGGACCAGGAGGGTTTTTTTTTTTATTTTTTTTATTACATTGGCACTCCACCTTTGCTGACGTGGAGATTTTAAACTGTGTTATGTGCCACTTTATACAATTTCCTTATGTTTTTTGCCTTTGTATTGAGCTTTGGGCCTAATATTGACCCTTACAATTATTTTTATTAATCATTAGTACTTTAGGCTTGTTTGTGTTCCTTACAAATTTTCTGGCTATAAACTGTCTTTAAAAATTATATAAAATTAGAATCAAAATTATAAACTTAAATGCCTAAATTAAATTAAATTAAATCAGTTTGGTTCAGGTCTACTCAATAATACAATACCGCATAATAATGATAATTATCCATATTAATCAAACTATCTTGAAAATTATACAAAAACTTCTGTGGGTACTCAAAATCAGATTAAATCAATTTGAGTCGGGTCAAATCAATTAATCCAATACAACAACATAATAATTATACAGATCAATCAAACCATCTTAAAAACTATACAAAATTGGAATCAAATTAAATCAATTTGAGTCGGGTCAAATCAATTAATCCAATACAGCAACATAATAATTATCCAGATCAATCAAACCATCTTAAAATTATACAAAATTAGAATCAAAATTATACATTTAAATGTCCAAATTAAATTAAATTAAATCAGCTTGGATCGGGTCTACTCAATAATCCAATACCGCATAATAACAATAATTATCCAGATCAATCAAACCATCTTAAAAACTATACTAAATTAGAATCAAAATTATACATTTAAATGTCCAAATTAAATTAAATTAAATCAGCTTGGATCGGGTCTACTCAATAATCCAATACCGCATAATAACAATAATTGTCCTAATCAATCTATCTTGAAAAATTATACAAAAAACTTCTGTGGGCACTTGGCCCCTATAATTTTGAATCAACAATAAACACTATTATAGAGCCTGTAGCTGTGTTAGTAAGCCTTTAAGCTTTTTTTTTTTTTTTCCATAGATAATCAATTACATAGGGCCACTGTGGGCTGCATGCATTTATTAAACAGTATTTACAAAAGGGGACCACGGTCCGAGGACCGAGGACCGCGCACATAACTTGTGCCATAGTGATGGCTGGAAGCATTTTGAGCGGAACCCCGCGGACCGCGCATCAGTGAAGCAATCAATAAAAATCAATTTTTTTTTTTTTTTTTTTTACCCATCCGGCTTCAAGTAGGAGGCTATTCTCCATCCGCATCACAAAGACCTCGCGAAAATATTCGCGGTCCTCGGATCACGGACCATCAACCTCGCGAAAATATTCGCGGTCCGAGGACCGAGGACCACCGACCCCGCGGAATATTCGCGGTCCGCGGATCGCGGACCATCGAGCCCGCGAAAATGTTCGCGGTCCGAGGACCGAGGACCGCCGACCCCGCGAAAATCCGCGGTCCCCGGACCGCGGACCGACTGGTGTCGGAGGCGGGGGGAGACTAAATAAAACAGTAATTAAGTAAGAGAGGGTCTTTAATACAGTTAAATGTCAACAAACAAATTGATAAATGTCAATCCTCCGAGAGACCGATCAGCGGTCCCCCATCTCCAGGAACCCCCAATCAACCCCCGCCACGCCCTCCAGGGCAGAGGGGGGGGGCGGGCCTCCGGGGGACACGTGGGGAGCCACGGGGGTAGGGGCCCGCGGCCTCATACCCCCTGTAGGGGGCATGGCGTCTTTGGAAGTGCCGCCTTACGTGACTATTTATAACGATGCCGCAGAGGATGCACTGCATCACTCTGCGGGCGTTCCTGTCGCGTGAGTAGGTCTAGTAAGGCGGCGGCTGGGGCGGCGCAGGATCGGCGGGGGCAGCCGCACGAGGGGGCCCAAGCGGGGATCGCGACCTAGTCCTGGAACGCCTGCGCGGTGACGACGGCGAGGTGGCCGAGGATCCGGAGGCGCTCACCGCCGATGATGTTGAAGTCCGCGTGGACGAGGTCGATGAAGAGGTGGAGGTCCCAGGAGCCCACGAAGCCCCCGACGGCCCCCGGGCCCCCGGCGAACCGCTCGAGGACGAGGTCGAGGAAGTGGAGGAGGTCCCCGGAGTCCCCAGAGCCCTCAACGGCACCCGGGGCCCCGGCGAACCGCTCGAGGACGAGGTCGAGGAAGTGGAGGAGGTCCCCGGAGTCCCCAGAGCCCTCAACGGCACCCGGGGCCCCGGCGAGCCGCTCGGGGACCGAGGCAGTAGTAAGGGGCGCCTTCCGGCCCCAGCACTGGGGGAGTAAGATGCGGCCCGGCGCGGCCTCCTCCGGCTCAGCGGGCAAAATGGCTCGTCTAGTTCTGTGACGAGATCCGGCGGGCGCCGTCGCGGGCCGACGGGGCGGCGGGTGGACCGCAACCGGCGAAGAGTCCTCCGGGGGGGGGGGGGGGACTCCGAATATGGAGGGCAGGACGGGGCCCTCTCGTGCCCCACCACCTCCTCGGAATCCCCCCAGTAATAGTCGGGCCACCTGTGGCAAAATGTAGCCGGCGCGGAGGGAGGGCGCCTTGGCTGCGGCGACGCCCTCGGGGAGGGCGACCGGCGACGCGGCGGGGTGCGTAGGGCCGGGGCGGGCCCCGGGTCCCTGGACCGTGCCAGGTAGTCAGAGATCTCCATTAGTTGAGGGGCCACGGCAGCGATCCTCTCAAGCATCTCCCTGTCACGGAGGCACCGGGGGCTAAGGCAGCGAGGTCTCATGATTATGTGGTTTATTAGGTTTTACACTTAATCCTTTTATCAGTCACTTGGTAGCACTTCACAGCTAATGCACTATACTTTTAACAGCGGTATGATGTTAAATTTATAAGATGTTACTAATAAATTGTTAGAATGTTACTTGGTTAGGTGGACTAACGTTGAAATGTATGCAGTGGTAAATTCTATGAGGGTATCTGCATGTGACGCCTCGCAGCCGGGATAGTGCGAGTGAGTATGTTTTTTTTTTTTTGTTAAAGTTCGGTCCTCGGCTCCCCAAACCGAACTACCTTGACGATTTACGAATTTTGGGTTGAGGAGTCGAGATGCCGTCTAAATCCTTGTGCCATTCGCTCTGCCGACCACCCTCATAAGACTCTGGCAGTACTGTTCCACCGCCTCTCTTCCCTTCGTGGTCTCCATTATCTTGGGGAGGGTGGAGGCGAGCAGAGTTTCGCCCAACCCGGACTCGAGGTTATGCCGTGCTACCGCGAACCGTGGGCAGACAAAGATCAGGTGTTCAATAGTTTCCTCCCCACCGTCTCCGCATGGGCAAAGGGGGGAGTCCGTCAGCTTATATTTGTGTAGGTAGTAGCGGAAACCACCGTGGCCCGTAAATACTTGGGTGTCAATGTTTCGGTGGTTTCTCGCTCCGAATATCTTCTGGGCCGTCCTCACTGAGGGCGCAAAGATCTTAGTTGTGCCCCCAGTGTCAGCCCCATCCACCCTGGCCTGCCAAGCGCGCACTGTCCTCCCTCTTATTGCATTTTTAGCCCAGGAGAGAGGGAAGAAGTCGTACCTGGGCCTCACTTTAAGCTTTAGGGCGGCCTCCTTAGCCAGTTCGTCCGCTCTCTCGTTGCCGGCCAGCCCCGCATGAGCCTTTATCCAGTATAATCGAACCCCTCCCCCCTCTGCCTCGATTTCTGCCAGGACGTCGCGTACTTTCGAGGCTATGGGGTGTAGGGTGGAAGGGTCCGCGATTGCATGGAGAGCGGAGCGTGAATCGCTGAGTATGAGGGCCCTGATAAGGGTAGGCCTCTCGGTGACCATCTTGAGGGCCTCCAGGATCGCCAAGAGCTCGGCCTGGTACACGCTGCAGTAAGGGGCCAGGCCGAATTTTGCTTTGGCAATTTCTGATCCTCCCACCCACACCGAGGCCGCCGCGCCGACCTTGCCGTCAATCTTGCTGCCGTCTGTGTAGATGTGCGGGGAGTTGTCCAGTTCCTGGAGGTCAGCCTCGTTGGTCACCAGGCCGAAGGGTCTGGCCTTTCTATGGGCCGGGTGAGGGAGCGAGAAGGGGCTAATTCTCCTCTCCATGTCCCTGTCCGGCAGGTCGGGTAGGGCGTTTATTTGGTATAATCTGAACTGTTCAAGGGCGCGAAGGTCCAGGGGAAGAACCCCAGCCAGCAGCGCCGCCGATGTGTGGGAGACCGTCCTATGGGCCTTACTAATGAGGAGGGAGAACCTACGAGTGAGGCTCTCCAGGATCTTGGCGTTTGTCTTTTTAGCAGAAGAGTCTGCCCACACATTGGCGGCGTACAGGACCGTGGGCTCCAGGACGGCTCTGTAGATAATACGTAGAACTCCCGAGTTTAGTCCCCATCCTGCAGACGCCGTTCTGGAGATTCTTTTATAGAAGCTCACAGTCCTGGTCTGGACGGTTTTTAAGTGGGGGGTGAAGCTTAGGCGGGAGTCAGTTGTGAGCCCTAAGATTTTAATGGAGTCTCCAAGCGGGATATGAGTACCCCCAAAGGAGATGCGCGGGGTTGCGAATTTTAGTTTTTTGGTTAGTAGGATTGCTTGGGTCTTGTGGGCAGCAAATCTCATTCTAGCTCTCCCGCCCCAGCGTTCCACCGCCCGCAGCGCCTCGTGAGCGCAGTCCTCCACCTCGGCCGCAGTCCGCCCCTCAGCCAGTATCAGGAGGTCGTCAGCGAACGCCTGAAGGTGGGCTCGGAGACCCTCCGCCTCCTCTAGCAGGTGGTTTAACTGGATATTCCAGAGGAGCGGCCCGCAGGTGGACCCCTGGATACATCCCTTGCTTGTCGGTCTAATCACAGTCTCACCAAGGTATCTAAGTTCTATCTCTCTATCTGTGAGATAGTTGTTAACTAAGGCTATTAGTTGTGGGGGCGCTCGCCTGACGGCCAGTTCATCTAGTACTCTCGGCCACCAAGCGTTGTCGAACGCGCCCTCGATGTCTAAGGAGATAGCCACAACCATCCCCTTGCTCTGCAAGACGCGTCTAATGTGTGTTACAGCGTCATAGAGCGCGTCCTCTGTTCCTCGCTGGGGCAGAAAGCCGTACTGTCTGGGGTTCAGGTGGCCGGCCCCCCCAGGTACCACAGTATCCTCGCTGCAAATAGCTTTTCAAGGGCCTTGCCGAAAACCGGGAGTAGGCCAATGGGGCGGTAGGCTTTAGGGACCGCGTAGTCGTCTTTTCCCGGCTTGGGGATGACCTTGACTACAGCCCTTTTCCAGGACCTGGGGAAGCATCCCAGAGCCAGGCAGCGGTTCATGATGGCGAGCGTTATTTCTGGCGCTATTTCGAAGACTCTGAGGCAGATGTCGGCTGTCAGACCGTCCGCTCCAGGGGCCCTCTTGGGTTCATGCGTCGAAGAACGCCCGCCAATTCCGCCTGGGCGAAAGGGGGCTCATTGTGGGCCGATCCTGGCAAAGCGGCCACCATCTCCCGAACTCGGGCCCTTATGGCCTCGTGCTCAGGGGAGTCGGTGCTAGGGTCGTCTTCAATTTGATTGGTGAAGTGCGATCAAGTCACTTGTTCGCACTTCACCAATCAATGCACTCAACTTTCACTGTAGTGTAATGCTTATAATTTATTGGATGGCAGCTAGGTTAGGTGCACACTAACGTTGGAATGAATGCAGTTCTAGGTTATCACTAGGAGGGTACTTGCATATGACGCCTCGTAGCCGGTATAGCGCGGGTGAGTATGTTTTTGTTAAAGTTCGGTCCTCGGCTCCTCGGACCAGGAGGGTTTTTTTTTTTTTTTTATAAGGTATCCCCGATTTGTGTCAGGTCTTTAGTTATCTTTTTTTTTGTTTTGCTTGTTACTATTTTTTAGGGTTGTTACGTCATGCTTGCTTTTTTGCATGTTTTGTTTGTGCTTTTTCTTTTGCACTTTCTTTCTTTTTCTTTTTTTTACAATAATCTTATTTTCTAATACATACTTTCCTTCTTGTTTTGTGATTACATTTACATATTCAGTTAATTTACACACACTGTTTACTGTTTATATTTACATTCGTAATTATGTATTACAATTTTCTTATATTCTACATTTTGGCTTATATCTACTTTGAATGTTCTATTTTACATTTTACATTTTTCCTATTTCGGGTTCTTATTATTCTTATATGTTACAAGTTTACAGTGTATATACTGTATATAATTTACCTATATTAATCGTCCTTGTTTCTTTCCACGACTCTTTTTATTATACTCTTACTATATTTCATAAATATTTCCCTTTCCTTGCTTTCTACCATGATTTCCCATAGGTTTCCCTTTCTAAGTGGTGTGTTTAGTGCTGTCTGTGCGTCGTGTCTTTCTCCGTTATAGAGGGGGCATTCCAAGAGGACATGGAAGATGTCCTCTTCGGCGTCTGGGTCACATACGCATCTCGGGGTATCCTTCTTTTTAAACCTATGGAGGTAGGCGGAGAAACCTCCGTGCCCGGTAAAGATCTGTGCAGCTATTCCATCCATTTCAATCTTTCTTACAACACCGAAGGCACTCTCTCCGCAAGGAAAGAATGCCTTCGTTGTGGCCGCCGTGTTTTCGCTCCTATACCTGCTGTCCCATTTTGCTTTCGTCACTGCGCGTACATGTCGCTTGACGAAAGAGATGGGACAGCAATCATAGTGCGATTTGCTCTTCAACCCGAGGGCCGCCCCCTTCGCCAGCTGATCCGCTCTCTCGTTTCCGATCACCCCGACGTGGGCCCTGATCCAATACAGGGACACGGTTTGACCGTTGTCCCTGAGTCGGGCCAGATTGCCCTGAATCGCCTTGGTGATCGGATGCGAGGAGTCTGGATCCACTAGCGATTGGAGAGAGGACTGCGAGTCGCTGAGCACGGCCGTCTCCTTCCATTCTTTCCCTAACACGCACTCCGTGGCTTGGAGGATAGCATACAGCTCGGCTTGGAAGACTGTGCAGTATGGCTCCAGCTTAAACTTTCGGGAAAGGACTTCTGCCTGCCCTTTCCAACAGGTCAGGGCGGCTCCCACCTTTCCCTCCAGTTTGCTGCCATCTGTATAGATCTTCACAAGACCTTCTGCCAGTTTGCTATCCTCCTCCTCGTTTTCCAAACATTCAAAACCTATCATACTGCTGCTACCGGGGTGGTCCGAATCCATGAAGGATACCCTTTCCTCCACCTTTCTCCCCCTCAATATTGCCTGGGGTTTCCCTCGCTTCGCCTCATAAAGCTGGGATGCTTCATGGACCCTTAGGTCCAGCGGAAGCAGCCCCGACAATATTAAGGCGGAGTTGAGTGACACCGTTCTGTAACATTTAGCGATCTTTTGGGCAAACCCCCTTTGAATAACAGAGAATTTCTTTTTTGATTTAATTTTATCCGCTTCCCCCCGCCAGACACTCGCCGCATACAGAATGATCGGCTCTATGACCGCTATATAGATGGTTCGGATGATTTCGGGTTGGAGGCCCCATGTCGTTTTTGCGGCTCTTTGAATACCTTTGAATATATTTAGTGCTTTGCCGCAAACGTAAGTTATATGTTTGTTAAATGTTAATTTATTATCTATTATTAGGCCTAGTATTTTAATTTCGTTCGTGATTTCTATTTGAACTCCCCCCATGGTCAGTACCGGCGCGTCGAATTTTAGTTTCTTTGTGATGATCATGGCCTTGGTTTTATGTGCCGCGAAGTTAAGCTTGTTCGACGCGCCCCATCTCCTGACCAGGGAGAGTCCCATGTTGGCCTTGTCTTCTACAGACTTGGAGTCTCCACCGTCCACCATTAGTATGATGTCATCTGCGAATGCCTGGCAGTTGATGTTGGCATCGGTGAGCTCGTTCAGGAGAGGGTCCAGCAAGATGTTCCAAAATAAGGGGCCCCCTATGGACCCCTGTACGCAGCCCTTGTTAGTGGGTTTGCTGAACTCCTCTCCCGCGTATCTCACCGTCACCGTTCTATTATTAAGGTAGCTACTTACTAGTTTTCTTAAGTTAATTGGGCAGTTCATATCTTTTAATTGGCAGCGGATCCGTGGCCACCACGCATTGTCGAAGGCCCCCTCTATATCCAGTGAGATCAGGGCCACTATTCTCTTCTCCGCCACTTTGCCTCTGATCTGCTGGACCATGTCGTACTCCCTCTACGACATGGTCCAGCAGATCAGAGGCAAAGTACCGCCTCCATACCGCGCTGTGGCATGAACCCGTACTGCCTCGGGCTCAGCTTGGGCAATATGTGCCACTTTAACCGACGCACTAACATCTTTTCGAATATCTTTCCTAAAACCGGCAGCAATCCTATTGGTCTGTATGATTTGGGTTCCTGGTAATTATCTTTGCCGGGTTTCCTTAACATTATTACCGTCGCTTTTTTCCATGTGTTTGGGAAATGGGCCAGGGCTAGGCATTTGTTGAGCATCGCGAGAGCTGTTTCGCTATCTGCTTTGACAGTCGCCGCGCATATGTCGGCTGTAAAACCATCTCCACCGGGTGCCTTTTTCGGGTTTAGCGAGTCCACAGCGTGCATCAGCTCGGCTTCCACAAATGGGGGATCATGAACATCATGTTCATCCTCCTCATCTGCTTCCGCCGCTCTGATTCGCACAGCTCTGTGGATCTCGCTTTCCCCTACTTCGGTGTCGTCCGGGTAGAAGGTCTCCGCCATCATGCGCACCGACTGTTTGGGGCTGGTGGTAGTGCCCGCTCTCGTGATTGGCAGATCTTCGCCTTGCGTTCTTGTTCGGCCTATTACCCTGTAGATTCCCTCCCACATGGATTCCCGGTCTTGTTTCTGGCAAAATTGCTTCCAGCTTTTCACTCTGGCGACATTCATTCTTCTTTCATAATTCTCTTTCGCTGCCATGTATTGTTCGACCACCCATGTTTTTCGACTTGGCGCTGCCCATTTTATTCTCTTTTTCATTCTATTCTTTTCTTTCTTCATCTGCTCTAACTCGTCGGACCACCACACAATCTTGATTTTATTATTTGTCTTTTTTGGCCTAATATGTTTTGTGCAATTTTGTTCTATTATTTTAGTATATTTATCTATTAAATTTTCTAATTTTTCTATCTCATTTATATTTTCTATTTAAATTTTGTTAATATTGTTTTCTATAAAAAGTTTTTGGATGTCTTTTCGAAACTCCATCCAATTTGTTTTTTGTGTGTTGTACTTCCTTGTTGTCCTAGTATTACTGTTTATATTGCTAATATTTTCTAGTCTAATTTTGAATACGATTGTGTTGTGGTCCGACGTTGTTATGTCATCCCTCACTTTCCACTCCAGCACCTTGTCCAGCATGTCGGTCGAACAATAGGTCACGTCTACACTGCTCTTATATTCCTTTCCTCCTCGCCATGTCTGGAATGTGGGCTTGTTGCCTTCATTTAATATGTGGAATCCCAAATCATTTATCGTACCTAGCATCTCCTCTCCCCTATCATCACTTCTTATACTTCCCCACCACTCGTTCCAAGCATTTGCGTCTCCTCCTATTAGTATTTTATTTGTTTCTAGCTTTCTTATGGCGCGTTTTACCTAGACCATATACGGGCCTATATCCTTGTCCGGCTCAAAGTAGTAAGAGATCACACCGAGTTTCCATTGTTGCGTTACTATTTTTATTACCACTACATTGCTTGTTGTGAGGTCGGGATACTGCTCGATTTTAATGTTTTGATTGAATACGGCTATCGCCGCTTTGAAGAAGCTGCTTGGAAGAATCTCACCCCGGTGTGACTCCCCACTACTCCCGCGTTGCCCGAATACGGTTCCTGCACCAGCTCCATAAATGATTTAGTTTTAGCAGCCTCCAGGAGCAGCTCGCTTGTGGCGTTTCTGCTCCTTTGGAGGTTTGCCTGGAGGACACCGTATACCTCATCTCCCTCTCTTGTCCTGTCTGTGACCACCTTAGCAATACGCTATTCTGGATCTAGCTATTCTTTCCCACGATAGCGTTTGCGGGCAATCGGGGCTGAAGGCGTTGTGTTGCCTTGCTTTGTTTCCTACCTTCTTGCAGTTTATGCAGTCGGGGGCACTATTCTTATTTGGGCACACTGCAAATAGATGGTCGCTCCCGCAGTGGCAGCAGCTGTCCGACGGCTCCTGACAGACCCGCTTGATATGGCCGAAGCCCAAGCAGCGGGAGCATCGGATAATCGGGGACTGATCCTCTACACGGGATAAACCCCATTGCAGTTGGATAGTCCCCGCTTCTGTCAGTTGCTGCTACACTACGGGTGCCACCTTCAGGACCACATGGGCCACATGTGGATTCCTGGTCCTTTTTTCGTAAAGGGCCTCTATTTGAAGTTCTTCTTTTGTTGTGCCTTTCTGCCCGGTTTTGTTGAAGTGCCTCCTTATTGCTTCTTCTACTTGCTCCTTCTTTTTTTCCCCCATCACGTGTTTTACTACTATTAGCGGGTTTTTATTTGTGGCTGTTTCGATTTTCAAGCTTTTGTTTCTTTCTAACCTTTCTTTCAATTTCCTGGCTTCCTCCTTTTTCGCACACCCTATTACAACCTTTTGCCCTCTTACTTTCTTCACCCTCCTCACCTCGCTCCACTCCCCGTCCCCGTCGACCGACCTCCTGACCTGTTCGAATACTTGTTCGCTCGTCAGTTGTTCATCGGTCGACGCGACTATTATGGAGTGCAACGAAGTGGGAGTCGTCCTTGCTTTCTGTGCGTATGTTTCCTTTCTTACTTCTCCTATCGCCTCTTTCACTATTTCCCTTATATTCGCTCTTTTTTCT
This sequence comes from Chilo suppressalis, assembly GCA_902850365.2. NCBI lineage: Eukaryota > Metazoa > Arthropoda > Insecta > Lepidoptera > Crambidae > Chilo > Chilo suppressalis. Next base: position 60,444,415 of record OU963894.1, on the reverse strand, counting down.
ACTTCTAATTTTCCTTCTTTTTTGGTTCTTTTTGTTCTCTTCGCATATTTTCTCCATCCTTTGTTCCATTTTTTCCATCCTTTCACTTCCCTTCTTTAGTCCTTCTTTTCCTTCTTTTATTAGTTCTTTTATTCCTTTCTGTTATTCCATTATTTTTCTACTTATTCCTATTATCTCTTCATTCATCTTCTTATTACCTTCTATTGTCTTTCCATCCTGATTCATCATTCCTTTACTTTCTATCGCTTCAATAATTTTCTTACTTTCATCCATCATTTCTTTCATTCTTCTAGTTACATTCTCTATTTCTTTCATTCCTTCCCCTTTTTCTAATACACTTATTTTCTCTTCTAGTGCTTTTATTTTCCTCTCACTCTCCTTTTTTTGTTCAGACACTTTCATCATCCATTTTTCTTCGCTTTTTCTGCTTTCTTCTATTTGTGTAGTCTTTCTATCATCCCAGTCATTCTTTTTTCTTCTTCTACCCTCTTCTCTTCACATCTTCTGAACATTTCTTTCATTATATCTATCATTTCTTTCATCCCTTGCTTTTCGCCTTCCACATCTATTGATTTTCTATCATCCATCTCTTCTTCCTTTCCATTCTTGCCTTTCTTTTTTAATTCACTTTCCAATTCCTTGTTCCTACCCGCTATTTCCTCTACTATTTTTACCAATTCTACTGCTTGTTCTTTTACTTTGTTTTTGTTTTCCTTGGTGACAGATTTTCCTTCATTGATGTACTCATTTAATTTTGTGTGTGCTCCTTTAGCCCTTGTTACTAGGTCACAGACTTCTATTATAGGTCTTAGGGAGTCCATATCTAATTTTGTGTCTACTTTTGATTTTTCCGGTTCTTTCCTCAGGGTTAGGTTATCTTTAGGTCCTCAAGTTCCGGCGTCCACCAGGGGGGTTTCAGCCTGACCTTCCTCTTCAGTATCCTAGGGATAGAACTTTCGCAAGCTTCCCTAATAGATGTTGTATACCTGTCGATGATGGACTCCATCTCCTCCCCCGTCCCTACCGATCGGATGCTGTCGACTGTGACACTGTTCGTCTCCAGGGCAGTGTGTAGTCGTCTGTCCACTTTGCCTTGGCGGTATTGTACACTCTGGTCGTGGGTATGGGGATCGGCAAAAGCTTGTCCCCCACTTCCAGGGTGTTCGTTATGGCATTGTGGTCCGATGTTATCAGATTCCGACAAACTTTCCACCTTTTGATCTGCCCGAGGAGTGGTGTTGTGCAAACAGTCACGACGACAAAGCTGGTATGCATCCGACCACCCCGAGGCTCTTCGAACGTCGGGGTGGTTCCGGTGTTGAGTATGTGCAGCTCCATCTCGCCGAGAAAGGAGTTGTAGGCCTGGCCCCTCTGGTTTTCCGCAGCGCTGCCCCACCAGTGACTCCACGCGTTTACGTCTCCGCCGATAAGAGTCTTTTGCTTCTGGGCCCTGAGCGATAGAACCATCGAGCGTGTGCGCTCGATGTTGTGCTCGATGTCCAAGTCTCCCTCGAAGTAGACCAGTAATACATACATCACCAGAAACCAGTAATACAGCCACCTTCGTTTCAGTCACAGTCTGTGGGTCACTAATGACCCTCAGCTTGTCATTAAAGATGAATATTACTGCTTTTACCGGTTTCTGCCGATTGAGGGTGCACTGGATGACCTTAATGCCAGGATATTGCTTTACCACGCCTTTGGAACCCACATAGGGTTCCTGGGCGAGAGCAACGTCAATATGCCTGTCCTCTGCTAGATGGAAAAGCTCGGTCGTGGCTTGCTTGAATCTTTGGAGGTTGACTTGGATAAACTTCAACCTCGTTCCACCCACTTCGAGGTCCTGGACATGATGGTCGTGGGGGCCCTTAGCAATACGCTTCTTTTTCCCTTGCAATGCCATCCCACATGGCTCTCTCAGGACTGTTGTCACTGAAAGAGAGATGGTGATGGTCGGTGTCCCTCTTTGCCCTCCTGCATTGCAGTTGATGCAGGAGGGCATTACCCCATTTTGGTGGTCCCGGCACTCGGTCCAGGAGTGCGCCCGTCCGCAATAATTACAGAGCTGGGCTGCGTCCTTACACACACTGAAAAGGTTTTGTCTGTCCGCTCGATGGTTAGCGTCCAGATCCCTTTGTTTATATGGTAAGAAAAGAATAACTCCAAAGTTCGTGTAAAACTGTATAATAATTAAACTCACAAATGTAAAATAGTAAAATATAATATAAATATGAAAATGGTTATGATTGGTATTGAGCACGCGTCGCGTTAATTGTAGCTAATTACGTACTAAAATTATTTCCATATTTTATGTATAAAGTGCAACTTGCTGAATTGCAAATTGCTGCGCTGTTCGTTTGCGTAGCACCGAACATGCTCCCGCGCGCTTGAGATGAGATAATAATAATGGAGTTTAAAGATAAATTGAAACAAATGGTTCCCTATTGATTAACTTATTTAAACAGCAATTACATGAAAGCCAAATTATACATGTAACATAGTAATTATTCAAAAGTTAATACATACTACTGACCGTGTGTAAACATAAGAATCATATTCCATTATAAAATAAACAACATTAAAAAATAAAAGCATTTTAAACTAGTCTTCCACTGTAAAAACACTTGGTTTTTGAGGGGTTGGAAGCGACGTTTTTCCCTTATTCACTACGCGTTTCACACTGGGCCATCGATTGGCCAAATTTTGAAACCGTACACTGGCACGACTACTTTCACCTAATTCACTGACACTCAGCTGACGGTCAGCTGTACTCTGCTTTCGCGATTGCACTTCCCTATACACTGGTTCTTTAGCTGGTGCTGCCCTGGGCAGCGGTGTCGGCGAAACTGCTGGCTCCTGGTGACCCCGCTGCTTTGACCAGTGCAGTAGCCAAAAGAATCTCAGATAAATCATCCCAGGATACATGACTAGAGGTTGATACATGATCTTTATTAATAGAATTGGGCACATTCGGTTTAAAGTTCGAGTTCGATTTCGCTGACATATTCAATTGTTGTTTGGTCAGTGCCTCGTGTAATAGCGAATTATGGTTGCTTAGGCACTTACGACATCGCTTAGTGGAAAAACATGATTTATTTAAATGGTTAATTAAGCAATTATGACAACAATTCAGCTGTTTGACGGACTTTAGTTTTTGCTCGTCAGACATTTGCAAAAATTTGCTACATTGCCATAATCCGTGTTCAGCATTACACAATGCACAGGAAATTGACCGCGCTACATGGAAAGTTTTCACGGTTTTAGCATTATTTGAATCACTTTTCTGTGTGCTATAATTATGATTATCATAATACTTTTGGTTAGATGAAAATTTTTGATGAATCTGTTGGCTATGGTTATTTATGGTTACTTTTTGACTATTTGGTTCTTGTTTACGTTTTGAGGCCTCCAATGTTGTAAATTTACTCTCTAAATAATCGAAAAAATTCTTGGAGGTTAGGCAACTCTCGTGGTTTTTTCACATATTCCATATATTCAGAAAACGATTCGCTATCGAGTTTTTGGGATAGCAAATGTACTAACAACGGATCCCAACTGGTTATGTCTAATCCTAAATTTTGGATCGCATGCAAACATTCTTTTGATATGTCATGCAACTTTTTTATCATATTTAAGGATTGTTGTTGAATATTCGGAAGACCTAATAAAGTGTTGAGATGCGATGTAAATATAAGCCGTTTGTTCCCGTAGCGATGGTTTATTAACTCCCAACACACTATGTAATTATCCGAGCTTATTTGAAGATGGAGAATGAGGCGCTCCGCTTCCCTTCGCTAGACTTTACTTTTTAAAAACTGCATTTTCTGAGCGTTACTTAATGACGGATTTTTATGTATGGTTTCATTAAACAAATCTTTAAATGAGATCCAAAGGTGATAGTTACCGCTAAATGTCGGAATATCCATGTGCGGTGTCGACTTTTCCCGATGCGATACAGACCTCATCTTGGTATTTACTTCCTTTCTTCAAATCGTTAAATATTTTTTCGTACCTGGTAAATTGCGCCTGGTAGATGGACTCATCTTCGTCAGCCTCACCTTCTATCTCCCAATGTAAGCTGTCGACTGTACTCCATCGAGTCTGAAGTGATCTCAAAGCATCCTCAAATTCCCAACGATTTTGTAAGTTTCCTAAATCTATTGAGCCTACCGTACGCATAAATGCTTTGAAATTAATATTTTGCTTCTTGATCATTTCGTCGAACTTAGTGTTTCCACTAGTCTTTTGAGCTTGGTCTGGTTGGCGGTAACCCGGCGCTTGGTCCGTTTGACGGTAACCCGGCGCTTGGTCCGTTTGACGGTAACCCGGCGCTTGGTCCGTTTGGCGGTAACCCGGCGCTTGGCCTGCTTGACGGTAAGCCGGTGCTTGTTCTGGTTGCCGGTAACCCGGCGTTTTGTCCGGTTGACGGTAACCCGGCGCGGGTGTACCATCTAGCTGGATCTGCTCATCTGATTTACCTGGTTGCTGCTGAGGAGTTAAATGCTCTAAAATTCCGCTAATTACATTCTTAATGGTCAAATAAAGCTCTTTCGCTGTATCAAAACAATGTTGTACAAAATACACATGGTCAAATTCCGCCAGTTCGCACATCTTAGTATGGTTTCTGTGGTATTCACTCCAATAATTCTCGAGTAAATCCAACTTCCGCTTACAATACTCCCTGGTTTTCATATTGGCTTCATCCTTCTTAATATTAGTTAGCGTCCAGATCCCTTTGTTTGTATGGTAAGAAAAGAATAACTCCAAAGTCCGTGTAAAACTCTATAATAATTAAACTCACAACTGTAAAAAAAGTAAAATATAATATAAATACGAAAATGGTTATGATTGGTATTGAGCACGCGTCGCGTTAATGGTAGCTAATTACGTGTTATATATAAAGTGCAACTTGCTGAATTGCAAATTGCTGCACACCTTTCTTTACCGAACACACACTTTTCTTTGTGTGTCCGAAGCCTAGACACTTCGCACACTGGACGAGGGGGGACTGGTCCTCCACCGGTCTCTTTTCGAGTCCGATGTGGACCGCCCCCGCGTCCAGCATGCGCCTATGGAGTTCGGGGAACACCTCCAGTATGGGATGGCATTGCAGGGAATTCCGCGCGCGCTTCCTGTAGCGCACCTTCACGGATCCCTGATCTCCCTCAAGGCCCTCGAACAACTTGGTGTTCTGGGCCCTGAGGTGATCGGCTATGTCCTGATCCGTGTGGTACGCCATCAGGTTTTTTACTCTTATCAGCGGCGACGCCTTCGCCACCTGTCTCACCTCCAGGGAACCATTATTTTAAATCTGCTGCCGGAGGAGCTGTATGTCGTTATTGTCTGTGCAGCTGATGACCACCTTCCTGTCCCTAGCTTTGCGGACCCTTTCTACTTTGAGACCGGTTTTCTTTAGATCTAAGGTCTTTGTTATTTCTTGGATCACACCGTCCCCGGTCTTGTTGTTGGGGTCGGTGCTGTTTGTGATGATTTTGTGTCTGGGACAGGGGGCGGTCTTCAGTGCCTGCGCGTAAGATTGTGGTCGCGGTTTTGTAAGCTCCTCCGGTTTGTTGGTTTTAAATTGACTGTTCCATACTTCCAGTGTTGATCTCAGTTCCTTTGCTTTTCCCGCCATTTCGGCTACCTCGTCCCTAAGGGGATTCAGCAGCCGGTCAATTTGGGCGGTGGTTTCTGCTAAAGTTAATTCGGAACTGAGATCAACATCGGGTCGCCCTGGGAGCCCGATCGCCAGCACCACATCCCTTACCTCCTCCATCCCCTCCCTGAGCTGCTTGGTTTGACCGGTGCCACGGATTCAGCAACCGTTTCTGCGACATCGCCGAGTGTAATCGGCTGTTGCCTTTCGAGGTCATGGCGGAGTACCGCCATGTCCTCTCGCATCCTCACCCCGGACATTACCGAGGGGAAAGAACGGCGTTTCCTTTCCCCTCTGTGATGTCGGTCGCCGCTTGCGGGGGTGGTGACCTGTCTGCACCAACCTATTTGCTGGAGCTGTTCAGCTTCAGGTAGTGCAGTTCCGTGGCTAGTGCTGCTATTCGGGCAGAGATGTTCTTCAATTCAGGAAAAATTCTCTTTGATGTTTGGGGGGACGGAGTTAAGCCATGTCTGAACCCCGTCCACGGCCTTCCGGGTCCCGGACCACGCCTCTTGTCGCATAGGGGCGTGTCTCATATTTTTCGCGGAGCTCGCGAATCTCTCTGTTGTGGCTTCGCTTTACTCGTACCAGCTCCCTCGCCGCCTTCGTACGTTCCACCTCCAGGTTGTGCTTGTGGCGGTTCCTGGAGTCGGCCAGGGAGAGAACTAGTCTAACTCGAACAGAGCTGAGAGGCAGTCGACTGCGGTGTTGCGGATTTCCTTTTTGAGGTTCCGCGCAAACTCGATCGCCTCCATGCCAGTCAAGAGACATTCGCGAGCCCGCTCGGTCGCAAGATCGGAGTTCGTGATACTCCCCTCCTCCCACTTCTCTACGTCCTCCTCTTCCTCCTTTTGGGACGTCGTGGACCACACGATGGAATAGTGGTCCATTTTGGGAGTGGCCGAGGGGGGAGCGGACTCTTCGGATTGGTCTGTGTGGGGCTCAACTTGCTTTTAGGGACGTTTTCGGTCTGATTTGTCCGGTTTAATGAGTGTGCCGCTTTCGGTTTCAATCGGTCGGTCTTCGGAGGGGGATGCGGACGGTCGTGGCGGTGTGGTGCTTTTTATAGGTGTTTGTGTTTGTGTGGGCAGGGTGGCATCCATAAGGGACACATCCGCCAGCGCCCTGAGGTCCATATTGGACTGCCTCGCCACCATCTGCGCGCTATTTATGGATGCCCCCCTGCGAAGTCCTCCTGAGTGGAATTTCATTTTCATTTGCTCCCTGATGGTTTTTTCCAACTCCGAGGACCCCCGACTGTATGGTTTGTTTTTTAGTATGGTTAGGATGAGTGGAGTTTTCTTCTTTGGTTTTGTTTGTCGCGGTAGGTGTGATTTACTGCTGTGTTCGGCTGTTGTTGGTGAGTGTGTTGATGTTGTGGAAGATGTTGTGTGCTGTGTATGTGTCGATGTGGTGGATTGTGAATGTGGTGGTGAATGAGTAGGTTGTTGTAGAAAGGTGTCTGGTTGTTTTGGTGTTTGTGTTGATGTGCTGGGTTATGGTGTTTGGGATGTTTGCGGCTAAACTCTACATTCCAAGCATAAAGCACTACAGTCCATTTGCTTTTAATTTCTAGTGAGTTCCCATTTCCTACTTTCACTTTGCCACAACTGTCAGTCTCTTTCAGCTCTTCAAATAAGTTTCTATGTCCACACATATGTTCTGAAGCTCTCGTATCAATGGACCAACAATCTTCATTCCTTTCAGTACTAAAAGTCATAAGAGTATTTGTCACTTTCTTTTCATCTTGATTTCTGCTCCCTGACCCCTTTTCTTCTGAAAATCATTGTCTTTTAAAAAAAATTAAATTAAGAATATTTTGTAGTGAAAAATACTGCGGTTAAAAATTTTCTTCAAATTTCACTACATGCTTATTAGCTGCTACGATATCAACGCTTGTAGGCAAATATATATTAGTTTATTCAAAATCAGATACCTCAATGACAAATAGATGAAAACAGTTTCAAACATAACAGTTGTAAAGCTTATTAACGAAGCTGAATGATTTAATAAAAACTTGTAGCAGACTCCAAAGTATTTTTCAAGTTACCGTATACTGTCATTTTTATGTGATAGTGAATAGTATAAAATACGTAATTTTTTCAACTGATAATCGAAAAGTCAATAGTGTAAGGTTGTAAAAATACGGTAATAATAAATTAAGTTGATTTATACCTATAATTGAATTCCTCAACATACCTTTTGCAGTTTGTCAAGGTTAGTCACGTCCCGATGGTAATTTTTCTGTTCGTTCACTTAACGCCACAGTCATAATTAGTTTAATATAGCTCCAAATTTCCTTTACGTTTGGCATGCACAGTAATTGTCCTAAACATGCTAGGTAGAAAGTTTTGACAAGTTTAGGAGATGTACTCAATTACTTTGCATATAAGCGCATAAAATGTGCAACATCAATTCTTATATAGCAATTGGGTACAACATCTCGTCGACATGCGTTAGCATACTCTGCGACCGTTTTAAATCCTGTAAAAGATGTAATCATTGCTATTAATTGGGCCTAGTTGTTATCCATAACAACTTCACGTGGTTTAAGGAATCCATAGCTTAGCCCTTTATTTCATAAGTGAGTAATAACGGTAGCGTCCTGGGCTTCTGAAATCATTTGAGCCTCAGTGAATTGTTGTCCGTAGTAATTAATAGCTACTAACTAAAGCAACAATTGTGATATCTTCACTTCATTTTTCTTAATGAATTTCGGACTAGCACCACCAGTGGCATCAATACGTACTCAAAACTTCTCATTGTTCTCGTATTTAATAAATACATCACGTTGGTTGATGAGTCCAGGAGATAATAGTAAATGGAAAAAAAAAAACCTGGAACAACGGACAAAAATGGATCGTTCCTGGATAAACCCTATCATGTATGATTGAAATGACAGTGATTTGATCGGGGTGATAATGTTCTGAGCGAATCAGCTCGGCTTTCGCTGATCGAAGTACAGAAGGAAGAAGAAGTCTCGGCATATGCGAAGGGAGTGGATCATTCTTTTTCATGCATTTTTCTGCAAATTCTGCTTCATATGGATGTCAGTCTTCAGTTGTCCGAGTTTTCATTTTTTCAGCAGCAGTTGTTCTATGGGAATTGCGTAAATATATCTTACTGCACTGTCCAGTACCACGTGTAGCGCCACAAGTAAAAACGGCTTCGTTGTTTGCAACTTGGTAACGCTGGCCTACGTTGCCACCGACTTACTGTGACCACTATTCCTACACGAACAAAGAAATTTGGTGACTGATTTCTTTGTCGTACTATTCGTAAGTGGAATTCTTTACCCGCGCAAGTGTTCCCTCCTTCCTATAATCTGGGGTCCTTTAAGAGAGGCGTGAAGAAACATTTTTGGAGGCCGGCAAGGTGAGGATGGTTGGTGTAGCAGTTTATAACTGCTGTATCAGCTATCTTCGCGTTTGGACTTTATCAGCACTTAACATCAGGTGGGGTAGTTTGCCTAGCTAGCTAATGCTTATATAATTGTTTCCATTTTTTTTAAATAAAATAAAAGTTATTTCAAATCGAAATAAAAATAATCACTCTTTATGGAACAAATAAATATATATTATTTGCATATTTCCTTTGTTTTTTGGTTTCTATTTATAAATTCATAACTATCATCTTAAATAAAATAATTTTATACTTTACCGTTTATAGATCCAGAAAATTTATCGATGGTGATATAATGATTTTTGAAGTTATACCCTGACTTTCTATGTGTAGCATGCAAATTTTTATTAATTTTGACTCTTTCTCACTCAAAACGTTTAAATACCCGCTTATTTAACGTTTTAGCATCACCTTTACGTTTGGGATGTGATACAGTAGTGATCAGACTATCAAGCTCTTCAAATGTCATGATAAACTCTAAGTGGCATTGGCCATCACCATTCACCAAGCTGAGGATCTTTCGATGCATTCAATTCTTTTGAGGAATCTAAGTCATGTTCCCAGATATTCTACTGTCACATAATGTTGAGTGTAAACTTAGATTGACATTGACCTTTTTTTTTTTGATCCGGAGAAATGCATTACGCATACCCTGCCGCTGGGTAGGCGTCGGGGTTATGTGGGACTCCTCCCCCCGCCTCCGGTTCACCCACTCAGCCAACCATAGGGGCTGGCTCAGCGGCTGCTCGAGATGGGGGGGTCCTACCCACTAAAACTCCGGGATGTGCCTTCTCTGCCGGAAATGACGGCGTGGGGTCCTTGCTGGGAATCAACCACACCGTCGTCCCGGTGGGCCCGGCTTTACGCCGGGCCACTCCACGTACGGGGCGATGCCCAGGCACATCTGGGCATCACCCCCAGACAGTCGAGACCCTGCAATGCAGGAGTGAGCTTACCCAACCCACTTCCGCTGGCCTTGATTAGAGTGAGATGAGGCGGTCAAAATGCCGCCCCCTACCACCCTGCCGTCTGCGTCGAATGAGGGCCGCGCGAGTCAGCTTCAGCTGCACGGACCCTTTCAGCGGCCTCCTTCTGCGACATGACTTCGCCGCAGAAGGAGGCGATTGCCTCCCATGAACTCTCACTGTCCAGCATGGCCTTTATCACACTGGGCAGGGAAAGGTCTCCTCGTACACAGCTACCAGGGTGAGGCGCTGTGATTCCCATGCAGAGCACACCTCTAATGTGTGCATCGTCCAGTCCTCTGCAGCGCCACACTCGTGGCACTGCGGGATCTCCTCCCTCCGTGCAATCTTGTGTAAGTAGCCCCCGAAACATCCATGTCCGGTGAGCTCCTGCACAAGGTGGAAGGAGAGGGACCCATGTCTCCTGTTCAACCATCGGTCCAGTACTGGTCGAATCGCCAACGTGGTGAGCGTGCCATATCTGGCCGTAGCGAGATCGCCCGCCCACTTTTCTAAAACTGCCTCTTGGGCTTCACTTCGTGCATGTCGTACCTCCTCGAGTGCGGGGCGCTCCCCGCGGGCTCTGGCCTCGGCCCGGTATTGATAAGCTGCGGCCAACACCACCGCATCCAGCTCCCATGGGGGAGTGCCAGCAAGAACGCAGGCTGCCGCATAAGACATCGTCCGGTAACCCCGTATGGCTCTCACAGCCATAATCCTTTGTGGCTTTCGCAGTAGGGTTTTGTTTTTGCCTGTTAGAGCTTCCACCCACACGGGTGCACCATATAGGGCCATTGACCTAATAACGCCAGCAAAAAGTCGCCGACATGTAGCACTAGGCCCGCCTACATTGAGAAGCAAGCGACTCAGAGCTGCTGCAGCATCTACTAATCGTGGTGAAAACCGGCGGAAATGCTCCTGAAATGTCCAACGGCTGTCTAATAACAGTCCCAGGTAATTTAAGGTGTGCCCTATCTCCACCCTAACATTGCCAAACATTATGAAAATGGTCGGGGGTTTTCGTCGAGATCCATAAAAAATCATGGCCTGCGTCTTATTGAAGGCTACCTCCAGACCTAACTGTCTTATTCGACCTACCACAATTGCGGTGCTTTGCTCCGCCAACCGTGCCGCCTCTTCATGGTCTCTCTCTCTAGTTACTACGAGGGTATCGTCAGCGTAGCATAGAACCTCTGTCTCTGGTGGAACTGTGCTGCATAACATGTGCTATGCAGCACAGTTCTGGGATATAACTACATAACTACATAGTTATACATAGTTATACTATAACTATGTAGTTATATCCCAAATTCCACAACAGAGGGCCTAGCAACTCCGCATTGCATATCCTGATATAGAATTTGTCCCTGCTGCCCAATATATGTCACCCTCCGACCGCTCAAATAATCAGCAACGAGCCGCTGCAAGTAAGTGGGGATATGGTGCCTCTGCATTGCATCGAGGATACAGGGAAAGGGGATGGAGTTAAATGCATTAGCGATGTCTAAGGACACCGCGACCACATATTCCGCTTTATGAATAGTATCCTTGACGATACTTCGCAGTCGTAGGATGGCATCAATTGTTGAGCGCCCGGTTCTAAAACCGAACTGGCGATCTGAAAGATCAGGACCTTGTTCGACGAGATGCTGATTGATACGTGCAGTGAGCAGGCTTTCGAAGGATTTACCCACTTCATCAAGTAATACAATAGGCCTATAGGCCGATGGGGAGTCCGCTGGGCGGCCCTCTTTATGAAGAAGGCAAAGCCGCCCTTCTTTCCAGATGTTTGGAAATCGTCCCATTGCTAGGCACATATCATATATCTCTCGGAGACGTTCGCCAATGTGTTTCATAGCTAAGGCGAGAACTTTTCGCGGCACTCCGTCCGGTCCTGGGGCCTTCGACTTAGATCTGAGGCGATCTGTTATCGTCTCAAGCTCTATTGTTGATACCCGAGGAACAGTCTCAGCTGGTTCATGTACCCCGGGAGGTGGAAGTATGTCTGGTAGGCTAAATATTCCTGGAGATGGGAATAACGCCGACACTACTCGAGAGAGAAGTTCTGGTTCGAACGATTCCGAACCTAACCTAACCTAACCAAATTGTCATTACCTGGGAGCCGAGGTCTAGAGAGTCTAGGGCGAGATCTAGAAGACCCGACCCCAGTATGAACTCTAGACCTTGTCTCACAAGGTGTTCTAGTTTGTGACTCTTGGCCTATAGCTGCATTAATTGTGGGTTGGTTGATTGGTGAGGCAACTGTTAGGGGGATGATCCCCGATGGACCAGGAGCATCGACATATTGTGCCAGAGGCTGTTGAGTTGCTATATGTGGTTGTAATACTGCTGCGGCTGGTAGATCAATACCCTAGAATATAAAAAGTATTTGTTAGAAAAGTCATTAACAGTTGTTGTTGTCAACTAATACATGGAATCATACATACAACCTCTTCATCTGTAAAGCCAGTGATTGAGGCAGATCCCACATACAGAATATTTTACTCAATCTCAGTAGGGCCTGGGATGGCTGGTCCTCTACCAGTCGCAGCCATGTGACTTCGTACTCCACGGGCCTCAACTTTTGTTTTATTGTCAAAGTAGGTGACTTAGTCAAAGTAGGTTTAGGTAGGCCTAACTCGACCTTAAATCTGTCCACAGACAAAATTATTTTTTAATACTGACCTCTGACAATTAATAAATTGGAATGTAAACGCTCTATCAAAAGCGCTTGCTGCTTTTTATTCATTCGCCTTCGCGGCACATGAATTTCTCTCTATTCATATTATTTTATATATATATTTTTTTTGGCTAATGTGCCTTCCTTCTGGGGCCCATCTGCCAGCGTCTCGTACCGAGAGATAACAGCGTCGAATTGTCAGTGGATTTCTGGAAAGACGTGCACATATATTAGTTTTGGAAAAGGGAATATAAAGATAATATTATGTACTGTATATACAACAAAATATAAAACAATGCTGTCAAAACAGACCACTTTTATTTTTTAATTTTCCGAATAAAGCAGAAAAGCAAAAGAAATTTCATTCATACAGCCTCATCTTCAATATACTTTTTTGTTCCTCATTTATTATTTTATTAGAAAATAACTCCACTTCACATCACAACCGATGAATATAAGTAACGAAATTGTGTATTAGATTCAAGTATATAAAGCATGTAAATTAACAGATAGTTGCCTATTTTTACAGTTAATGCACAAGAGTAACTTTTCAAAACTTCATCTATACACTTCCGGTTATAATAAGGTACTCTGTGGTACAATGAGCCACAGATTAGAGAGAATTCAATGAATGAATTTAAACTCTCGTTAACCAAAGCAAGCTAAGAGATTTAGGTTATGGTGGCCACATACGTACCGGTATACCTGAACGGTATACCGAAACTGAAGACTTGTGCAAGTATACCTGACGTATATAGTGACCACACACGCTGCAAGTATAACTGAGACTGTCTCAGTTCTGCGCCTGTGACAAACCGAAGAAGTCGTGTTGTGCAATACGTTTTTTGTGAAATATGCCACCGGTTCTATCTCCACTCACAAATGATGACGCTTTGGCTATTGTTGGTTTGGTGCTGGCTCTTAAGAAAAGGGAGAAGAGCAAAAAGAAACGTTCTGTATGGTGTAAAAAATGGTTATTAAAAAGAAAAATGTATTCCCACACCAACCTTTTAAATGAATTAAAATTTGCTCCGAAGGACTGGAACAATTATTTGCGTATGGATGAGAATACATATTTGGAACTTTTGTCTCTAGTAACGCCATTGATACAAAAGAATGACACTGTAATGCGCCAAGCGATAACACCGCATGAGAGGTTAACAGCAACTTTGAGATTCCTGGCGACTGGTAGAAGTTACGAAGATCTGAAGTTTTCAACAATAATATCACCTCAAGCTCTAGGCATCATTATCCCTGAGACATGTAAGGCTATCTATGAAGTACTTCGCACAGACTATTTGAAGGTAAGTAAAACCACAAGATTATAATCAAAAGTTTACTTTTATTCAAAGAAATAGAGAGGCAGAGTCTTAATCAGATACATGAAATAATAATTAAGTCTAATTAATTTTCAATGAAATATTTAAGTCAATTCTGAATAAAATTTGAATAAAATGTTGCTGTTGTTAGTTGTGTATCCAATTCTTCTTGTTGTGGTGATGAGGCCTGGTTTAGTACTGCAGGAGAAGTAGGTTGATGTTGAGTGTATTGTTGAATTGGAGAAGCGCAGGGCTGACTTTGGGGTGCAGAAGAAATCGTGTAACTTTGTTGATGATTGTTGTACTGTTGTATCGGAAAGACGTAGGGTTGAGATGTTTGAGGCACAACAGAAGCGGCGTGAGTAAACGGTTGTGTATTATATTGTTGAATTAGTGAGGGCGAAGGACTTGGAGTTCGTGAAAGACTAGGAGTTGGCGATGAAATAAAAGTTAAACTTCGACGATTCTGAATTGATTCGGTATTCAGATTGCCCATTTCAGCATCAAATAGGGTGTCGTTAATTATTTTCTCCGCAATCAAGCGTTGACGTTTGTCTAATGATCTTAATTTAATTGCGATAGATCTTCCCAAAAGATCGTACCGATCTTCTATTGCTGAAGCAGGACGTTTAAAATGGTCTTTCACGGATAGTAATATATCTGTGGTTAGCTGATCTTGTTCATTAATTTTCTTTCTTCCCGGTCTAGTAGCAGGCACTGAAGTCTTCTTAGGTGTCGTAATATCATCTGTATTCCTTGTACTAATATTTGCAGGAGCATCACAATCTGATGTATTATTATCTATGATATTTTCACTATTTTCAGTTTCAGCTCTCTCAGTTTCTTCTGTCTGTAACAATAAGTACAAAAATTACAATACAAAAATCTCTATTTACTTGAGTGTAGTGTGTACAAAATGCTTGAGTGTTGTGTGTTGAGCGTGTATGTGGTGTGGTGTGTTGTGCGTGAGTGTTGTGTGTTGTAAGTGTATGTGGTGTGTTGTGCATGTGAAGGGTGTGTGTGTTTGTACAAATTAATGTGAGTACACTTCAAACGTTTAGTAACCTACAGGGACCTTACTCACTTCACTTTTATTAATATTTGTTTCAGTTTCCGAAAACAGAAGAAGATTGGAAAGATATCGCAAAAACCTTTGAAGACAGATGGAATTTTCCTCACTGTATCGGCTCAATCGACGGGAAACATATAGATATTATTCCACCGAGTGAAAGCGGATCTTATTATTACAATTACAAAGGGCGGCATAGTATGGTTCTATTAGCAATTGTGGATGCCAAATATCGATTTATTATGTGTGATTTTGGCACAAATGGCAGAGTATCAGATGGCGGTGTTCTACAAAATACTGTTTTCTTCAAGAAACTTGAGAGAAATTTATTAAAGATTCCGATGGAAGAAAAAATTAACAACAGCTTAAAAGTATTGCCATACGTTTTCGTAACTGATGATGCGTTTCCTTTGAGGTGTGATATGATGAAGCCATTTAGACAAGCGGACTTGAATTCACAAAATAGAAAGATCTTCAACTACCGTTTGTCTCGAGCGAGGCGCATAGTTGAAAATGCGTTCGGTATATTGGCGGCTAGGTTCAGAATTTTCCACACACAAATTAATATAGAACCAAATAATATTGAATCTGTAGTAATGGCGAGTTGTACTTTGCACAACTTTCTAATCGCTCATTCACGTAATCACTACATGCCTTCTGAATGTTTTGACCAAGAAAATTTAGAAAATGGAACTATCTTGCCAGGGTTACATGCGGGTGACCACATGATCCCATTAAATAGAAGGGGATATGGGAATACTGCACTCAATGCAAAGAATATTCGGGAACAGTTTATGGATTACTTTAGTAATGAAGGCAGTGTTCCTTGGCAAAATAATTTCATAAATTAAAAATTAATAAATAAATAGTATTAGAATTGAATTTATTTTGTTTAATTTTTTGTGAAGCCAGAACATAAATCTTACCGTAGATTCCTCTGATTCTTCAGTCAAGTTCGATTGAGATGTTCTTGGTGTCTCTTGGTCGCGGACAAAATGCAATTTATCGTAGTACCACAGAGTCGGCACGTATACATCGTTGTTGCCTGCCCCTGATTTCTTCGAATTTTCGACTTTTTTCCGTTCTTTTCGGTAATTTGTCCTGTAGGTATTAATTTTTTTAATCAAAGATTCCCGATTCGCGTCCGGCTCTATTTCTTTCAAAACATTTACCAATTGATCGTATGCAGCGTTCTTTTTGTCACGATCATGGTATTCTTTACTTTTCACTAGCCATAGACATGGTAACTGCTTGTATAGATCTATAAACTCTTCTAATTTCTCTCTATTACTGCGGCGTGAATCGAGAGACATTTTGGCGCGAAAATCAACACACACAACACAACCGACCGAAGCACTGGCGCGCGCGCGACTGAAGCGTTCCGACACACACGGCACATGTATACTTGCACAAACTAGTTTGCGCAGGTATACAGATCGTAGTTTTGATCTGCCTACCAGACATGTGCAAGTCAGGAAACTTGTGCATGTTTTGTCACACACACGCTCCGGTATACTTGCACAAGTCTTCAGTTTCGGTATACCGTTCAGGTATACCGGTACGTATGTGGCCACCATTATACAGCCATATCTTCAGTAGCTTCATTATTTTTGTTGTTTTTATTATAATCATATTTTAGATTTTTAGTGTATCACACCGTATAATGTGTCTATGGAGGTGTTTGGCGAAAAATGTATGGCAATAGGCTTTATGATGTCGCCTACCATCTATAATAATCGTCTTAGCACATTTGCATGTAGTGAAAATGATAATATAGTTGTGGATATTATTACCACAGTATAATAAAAAAAAAAGTTTTATTTTATCGACCTTAACAAAATAGATTTGTTTTGATGTTATGTAAAGAACTTCGATCAGTCTTTGGCTGAATGTTACTACACCCATAGCCATTAAAAATGATTCAAAGGTGTCCCTTAAAATCTGATGACTGTAAAATAAAGTATAAATTATGCCAAGAATTACCCGATATGTCAATATTCTTTGGTCATTTGGGCCAATTTGAGCAATCTCCTTTAACCCGTTAATAAGTAGTTTTACTACCCACACACACAGTCTCGTGTAATTTAATGTAACTAGTACTAGAAGAACTAAAAATTGTCAAGTACTAACCACATATGTACATAATTACTGTATATTGTATTTATTAAAATTAATGTTAAATATTACATGTCCACGACGAGATGTTTTAAACGCAGGCAGGACTGCCAAAATATCTTCAATATGCTTCAATTCACAAATATCATCATTTATAGTCCAGGCAACGAATGCTCAAAAACAGGTATAGAGGGAAATGCTTGGAACACAATTTTTGACTTCGTAATTTAGTTAGGACTAGTTAGGAGGTAAACATATCAAAAGTCCCCGCCCTTAAGCCGGGGGGAAGGGGGGGGGGGGGTTGAATCAGCTTTCACTTTTGTCAAAGTCTCATGTCGCTAGGATGTATAGTTTCCGACATATATGCGAAAAACCTTAAAATGGGACCTTCAATCCCCCCCTTCCCCCCGGCTTAAGCGTAGCGCTTAAGCCGACTTTTGATATTTTTACCTCCTAACTAGTCCTAACAAAGTTACGAAGTCAAAAATTGTGTTCTAAGCATTTCCCTCTATACCTTTTCATTACCTGGACTATTATGGGATAAGCGAATATTGATTCTTTTTTAGCGGAGCGGACTTTCCGGACATACTTGATTGTAGGCGTCTTCTCATTCAGTGATATAATTTTCCCAACAGAGTTGCTCTTTTTTGCAGAAAACTGTTCTATGACCCAATCGTTATCATTGTATTTTTGCTCAGAGTCTTTCAACTATTCAATGTCAGCCAAAAGCACAAGAAATGCCTGTAGCAAAATCTTCGTTATTTTCTTTATCGGATGTTTTATATAATTTTGAAAAATCATCAAAATCACCGTAATCATACGTATCTGTGTCTTGCACCGAATTGTTACTTTGAGACGATGTGTCAGATACTGTTGTATTTCTTTTTCTTGTTTTATAAATGTTATAAATATAATATAAAACCATAATTTTTTGCTTTATTGCATGCTTTATTTTCTTTGTTTTTTTTTTGTTTTGGGTTAAAAGTTTTGTCTTGCATTTCATTATTTAAATTTAGTATCGTATTTTTATATATTTTGATATTACCTAGTTTGTTATAATCTTTTAATATTATTTCACCATCCTTAATACATTTATCATCTAAAATTTTTATTTTTTTCATACCATCTTATGAATTTAGGGTGGAACAGTATGATGTTGAAGGCACTAAAAACGCATCATGAGATCTCTCATTATCATTAATAGTATTATTACTTGTAGCAAGCTTTATTAACAACTTTCTTTGACAAACTATTTTTGTTTTTTTTTTTACATTTCCTTTGATTTTCTTCTTCGGTTTTCTTGAGTCTGTTGATCACGTCTTGATGTGTTATTACTTCTGCACCTCCTGCAATCCTTGTCCTTTTCTTTGTGGCCGGCTTTTCTTGTTGTTTTATAGAAGCCTACAGTTTTTGTTGAGCATTCAACGGTGCTTGACTGAGAGGTACATTCAAAAACATATTATGGATAAAGGCCTCCACAGCAATACGTACATTTTGAGGGCAAAATTATTGAGCAAGCTTTTCAAATTACATAAATCTAATTTTGAGATGCTTACTATTATGACTGTGATGTCCAAATTGGTGGATTGTGCTTGAACATTTTCCGAAACAACCCTAGTATCACAGAAAAAGCAAGATGTAAAACATGTAAAAATACCGAAGAGAGAAACTTGGTCACCATAACAGTAGAAGAATCGCTGTTTCACGAAAGCAATGATGATAATTTGGTAGAAAAATGTTGTTTTCTGAATGATACTCCATGTAAAAAATGTGTGGAAGAAGCAGAAGCAAGAGGCCTGCAAATTGGTCATTTAAAAAATGAACCACGAGTGCGACATGAAGTAGCCCATTTAGGTAACTAAAGTACATCATACGCAGTTTGCGTGTCATTATTATTCTCTATATTATCCGGTCTTAGATTGTCTCTTTTTGAAAATGTATCTAATTTATATTGAAATTAATGGACCGTGTTTCAAATGTTACTACTGATTTAAATTTCTGAGCTAATCAGGTCTCGATTCTTTCTGCTCTAACAACTAACCATATTTCTTTTCATGCAACATATAATAAAGTTTTCAAGATTATAAACTACTCAAAACAAAATAGGGCCCACCCATAAATAATCCAGTATATTGTCTAAAAAAAATATAAAGGTTAATTATTGGCGAGTTGAAGCATTTTAACTTATTGTTGACATGTTTACGAATCTTTATCAATGTTTCAAGCGACAAGTTAAATGTTACTCTTAAGTGAGCAAACAAAAAAGTGAAGTGCCCTAATAATTGTCCAATTTTAAAATTTCTAATCACTTGTGTTCTCAGTCTCAGTCTGACTGTTCCTGTTGCACCTTGTTGTTTTATTCATTTTGTTTTATTTTCTACGTTATTTGTGATCATTATGCCTGGTTCTTGCCGTCATATGGATATGGAAACAGCTTCAAGAGCGGTGGCTATGCTTCAGGAAGGACATTCACAGAGATCAGTGGCAATACGAGTTGGTGTGTCACGACGCGCTATCCGTAACCTGTGGGGACGCTACCAAGAGACTGGTAGTGTTGCTAGGAGAGCGGGAACAGGAAGAACTCGAGCTACCACCGACCAGGAAGACCGTTATATCCGATTGACTGCACGTCGAGAGCGTACAATCACCGCTCGGACCTTACAAAATCGTTAACGATAATCTACTGGCACACGAGTAAGTGATCAAACCATTCGGAATAGGCTTCATGAGGATGGGCAACGATCCAGAATGCGAGTAATCCGGCTCAAGTGCAGTTGCCTTGCATCCGTAGACCCGAGCGTCACGTTTTTATCGAGCTCCGCCTTGAAAAAATCAAAGTGTTGGTACAACTAGTGCAATTAACCAAGTGTTTGGTATCAGTGGATTCGTCTCGACGAGACGAATCTAACGGTGTGTCACACTTAGGTGTGAAGTGTGAAAAAACAAGTGAAAAGTGCAAGTGCAAAACCATAAAAGTGAGGTTAATTCGGACTTTGGAGCAGTATATCTTGGAATCCATCGCGACGACCTATCATTTTTGGACTGTGGGAGGTCCACAATTAACGAGAGGAAGGTGCCTGCAGAGTCCCGGAATTTTCCGGCCAAGATCCAGGGACTTTCCTAAGAAAGTCCCTCAACCACCCGACCACGAGGTCCTGGAACCAGCGCAGTCGCGCCACTCCAACCACCACAGACGAAGAGAGAACGTCGCAGCCGACAAGTAGGCGTTTCCAGCATCAGCCTAGACCCAATAGGAAGGAAGACATAAGGTCCTGAAAATTTTACATTTTAAATTTAGAAATAAGTGTATGTATAACAAAAACCAGAGCGGTAACCTATAAATTAAAAATCAAAATTAAATTTGTCATTTATTTACGAACATTTTAAAAAAAAAATCGGAATTTTATCTTAAAGATTATTGTAGTTATTCAACTTTCAGGACCGGCGGGACGACCACCAAAATCATTTAAAGTTGAATAACAACCTGTTTTTATTTATTTTGAAACCTACCTTTTTGAGATACAATGGGAATCTGATCCGGGCTATCCCGTGGGATAAAAATTTTTTATTCGATTAATAAAACAGCGCAAACAAACACAGTTTTGTTGCTGAAAAAATTTTTTCCAAATTTTAACACCCTTTAATTTATATTTAAATATAAATTAAAAAATCAAAATTATGATCATCAGGGGAAAGGCGGGTTCACCCCCTATCTATTAGCATTTAGATATTAAGGGTAGGTCTCGGCTTTTCCGAGCGCCACCCCCCCAAAGACCGCACGGAATATAAATCCGACCGCACGGCTAAGTTTGTAATACATCGCGACGTGGAATTTTTTTACATTTTTAAAATTATTTTTGTATAACTAGATAGTAAGGTGCGTAAAACCATTTTTGACAAAAGAATTTATATTTTTGGACCACCCAGTCCAAAGATATAAGCAAATAAAGATAGAAAATTTTACTATACGAAATTTTTGAATTTTTCGGATTTAAAAAGTGAAATACAAGTGGAAATAGTAGATATTAAATTGTAAATTTCTCAGGAGGGGTAAAAACCACCTAGGACATCATATTAAGCAAGTTTTTAACGATAAGGGTTAATACCCCTAAGAAAAAACTGACATACAAACTTTTTTGCGGTCAATTTTAACGGACTTGCCAAGGAAAATTGCAATTTAAAAATATAAATATTTATTTAATTTATGTGTTTTGTATATGTCCGTAAAGCTTAGGAAAGGCCCTATACACCTGTTTTTAAAAGAATTCAAAAATCGAAAACGGCCCTGAGCGCCGCTCACCGAAAAATTCACGCAAATTTGCTGAAAACCGCAAAAACAACTTTGTACACCTTTAAGCATTTTATTTTAGTAGTGCTCCTTTGTTTACATTTTTTCGGAGCTAATAACTTTGACATTTTTCACCCTAAAATTATAATTTTAACACCATACTGTAGCCTGACTCTTCCCCTTTTAATTTTAAGTTTTAAAAAATTTTTTTCCACCCTTAGTTTTAGAGGAATTGAGTTTTAATCAACGAATTGGAACATCTTGCTGGACCCTCTCCTGAACGAGCTCACCGATGCCAACATCAACTGCCAGGCATTCGCAGATGATATCATACTAATGGTGGACGGTGGAGACTCCAAGTCTGTAGAAGACAAGGCCAACATGGGACTCTCCCTGGTCAGGAGATGGGGCGCGTCGAACAAGCTTAACTTCGCGGCACATAAAACCAAGGTCATGATCATCACAAAGAAACTAAAATTCGACGCACCGGTACTGACCATGGGGGGGGGGAGTTCAAATAGAAATCACGAACGAAATTAAAATACTAGGCCTAATAATAGATAATAAATTAACATTTAACAAACACATAACTTACGTTTGCGGCAAAGCACTAAATATATTCAAAGGTATTCAAAGAGCCGCAAAAACGACATGGGGCCTCCAACCCGAAATCATCCGAACCATCTATATAGCGGTCATAGAGCCGATCATTCTGTATGCGGCGAGTGTCTGGCGGGGGGAAGCGGATAAAATTAAATCAAAAAAGAAATTCTCTGTTATTCAAAGGGGGTTCGCCCAAAAGATCGCAAAATGTTATAGAACGGTGTCACTCAACTCCGCCTTAATATTGTCAGCTTTATGAGGCGAAGCGAGGGAAACCCCAGGCAATATTGAGGGGGAGAAAGGTGGAGGAAAGGGTATCCTTCATGGATTCGGACCACCCCGGTAGCAGCAGTATGATAGGTTTTGAATGTTTGGAAAACGCGGAGGAGGATAGCAAACTGGCAGAAGGTCTTGTGAAGATCTATACAGATGGCAGCAAACTGGAGGGAAAGGTGGGAGCCGCCCTGACTTGTTGGAAAGGGCAGGCAGAAGTCCTTTCCCGAAAGTTTAAGCTGGAGCCATACTGTACAGTCTTCCAAGCCGAGCTGTATGCTATCCTCCAAGCCACGGAGTGCGTGTTAGGGAAAGAATGGAAGGAGGCGGCCGTGCTCAGCGACTCGACGTCCTCTCTCCAATCGCTAGCGGATCCAGACTCCTCGCATCCGATCGCCAAGGCGATTCAGGGCAATCTGGCCCGACTCAGGGACAACGGTCAAACCGTGTCCCTGTATTGGATCAGGGCCCACGTCGGGGTGATCGGAAACGAGAGAGCGGATCAGCTGGCGAAGGGGGCGGCCCTCGGGTTGAAGAGCAAATCGCACTATGACTGCTGTCCCATCTCTTTCGTCAAGCGACATGTACGCGCAGTGACGAAAGCAAAATGGGACAGCAGGTATAGGAGCGAAAACACGGCGGCCACAACGAAGGCATTCTTTCCTTGCGGAGAGAGTGCCTTCGGTGTTGTAAGAAAGATTGAAATGGATGGAATAGCTGCACAGATCTTTACCGGGCACGGAGGTTTCTCCGCCTACCTCCATAGGTTTAAAAAGAAGGATACCCCGAGATGCGTATGTGACCCAGACGCCGAAGAGGACATCTTCCATGTCCTCTTGGAATGCCCCCTCTATAACGGAGAAAGACACGTCGCACAGACAGCACTAAACACACCACTTAGAAAGGGAAACCTATGGGAAATCATGGTAGAAAGCAAGGAAAGGGAAATATTTATGAAATATAGTAAGAGTATAATAAAAAGAGTCGTGGAAAGAAACAAGGATGATTAATATAGGTAAATTATATACAGTATATACACTGTAAACTTGTAACATATGAATAATAAGAACCCGAAAAGGGAAAATGTAAAATGTAAAATAGAACATTCAAAGTAGATATAAGCCAAAATGTAGAATATAAGAAAATTGTAATAGATAATTAAGAATGTAAATATAAACAGTAAACAGTGTGTGTAAATTAGCTGAATATATAAATGTAATCACAAAACAAGAAGGAAAGTATGTATTAGAAAATAAGATTATTGTAAAAAAAGAAAAAAGAAAAAGAAAGAAAGTGCAAAAGAAAAAGCACAAACAAAACATGCAAAAAAGCAAGCATGACGTAACAACCCTAAAAAATAGTAACAAGCAAAACAAAAAAGATAACTAAAGACCTGACACAAATCGGGGATACCTTTTATAAAAAATAAAAAAAAATAAAAAAAATCCGGCTCAAGTTGACAACGGCACATCATGCAGCACGGTTAAGATGTGGAGAAAAGAAGGCGAACGTTTTTCAGAAGCGTGCATTCACGGAACAGATCGTTTCGGGGGTCCAAGTGTAATGGTGTGGGGTGGCATTAGTTTAATGGGCAAAACTGAACTGGTATTTCTGGAAGAAGGTACCGTTACTGCTGCCAGTTACATCGAGCATGTAATCCAACCTTATGTCATCCCATTTAGGCAAAGAATCGGTGAAAACTTCGTCTTCATGCAAGACAATGCCCGCGCGCATACGGCTCGTATCACTCAGAGAGCACTTTCAGAAGCCAATATTACGGTACTACCGTGGCCAGCCATGAGTCCCGACCTCAATCCTATTGAACATTTATGGGATCATTTAAAAAGAAGCCTCAAGTCAAATTTCAGTCATGTGAATAGCCGACAAGACCTCATAAACGCCCTTAAAGTCTGTTGGGAGCAAATACCGACTGAAAACGTTATCCACTTAATCGAAAGCATTCCAGATAGACTAAGAGAGTGCATACGGACCAGAGGAGGTCCTACTCGCTACTAAAAGAGAAAATTTGTGTGAAAATATTGTTAATATTCAAACTTTAGTTTCTTAGTTAATTTGTGTTAATTTTCTTAAAAACTGTAATTACTGTGTAAGTCACATAAAACTCTTAATTTTCACTGTTGTTTATGTTTACACAATTTCCAAACATCAATTATAAACACCTCAATTAAAAAAAAATACTTTAGTTAAAGGAAAAATAAATTACAGCTGGAAAACGGGGTGGGCCCTATTTTGTTTTGAGTAGTTTATAGAAGCATTCATATACAATCTCCAGAAAAGAATAATAATTTTCAATTAGAATACATTTAAAATGTCCAATAGGTGATATCATCATATATCAACTTTTCAAGGAAGAGGAATTGAGTATTACAATTCCTCTGAAAAACATACTCAAATACTTCGTCAATCCCTTGGATCGAACTGAAGAATTTCGACTGCACGGAGTAGCTGCATGCTGTGGAGGTAGAATTAATACACGACATTCAAGTGAAACAGATGCTGGGGAAAGTGGCCATTATTCGCTATGTGCGAAGTACATGGTGGGGGTATAGTGAAGCGATCGCAGCGCTTATCGTGGCAGAAATACGCAACAATCCGGGAAAGTAAAGTCAATTTGCACGGAGTTCGTAATAAACAAAAATTTTTTAAAATGCCTATTAATAGATGTTGTTGTGTTGTGAATTGCAAAAATAAGGGCACAAATAGTCTGTGTATATATTTCCTACATTGGACTGGAAATTAAATCAAAGAAATAAATGGATAGATGCCATAAAAAGAAATAAGTAAGCGAAATAACCTTAAATTATGATCAATTTTATTTGCGCTATATATTTTATGTGATATTCATTATTGTCTTTATTATTTTAGTGTTGATGGGTCGCCATGGTATCCCAAACCTGACGACACAATTTGTAGTGAACATTTTATGGGAAACAAAAAATCAGACGAGGAAGAAAATCCGAGTTATGCTCCTACGATATTCCCTGAAATACATCGAAAGAGGAAGGTTAATGATTCACAGGTCCTAGCTAGATATACACGCTTGACAAAACGAAGAACCACAAAAGTCTCAGATACCACATCAAGTCAAATAATAATTGAAGAAGGGAGTGAATTAAATCAAACTCAACCTTTTATGATCGATCAAGGATGTCAAGTCAATATGTTTTCTGAATCGAAATTAAGAGATACAACTTTTATTTGTATTAGATTAATTTACAGTGATCACTGTGATGCTGAAATCCAACATCAAGAATTTTAATGACAAATAATTCAAGAAAGAAAGATAAAAGCTGTGGCACTGACAAAAAATCGTATGAGGATCAATCTACCGAAACAAAAAGTCAAGAATTTGTTGGTATTTCATCAATAACAAATGATCAAGAACTCCTAGATCCTTCTGGTGTGTCATTTAGCAATTTTGAGTTTTTATTAACAAGATTAACTATGAAAAAATGTACAGTTTCCACTAAAGACCGACTTCTGATTTTTTTGATAAAAATGAAAAATGGCTTGACATTTTCAGCATTGAGTGTGTTATTTGGTGTACAAAAAAACCACAATCTCACGTATATTTCATTCGATCTTACAAAATCTA
The DNA here is from genome assembly GCA_902850365.2 of Chilo suppressalis. Lineage (NCBI taxonomy): Eukaryota > Metazoa > Arthropoda > Insecta > Lepidoptera > Crambidae > Chilo > Chilo suppressalis. Next base: position 60,418,429 of record OU963894.1, on the reverse strand, counting down.
GCTTGTTCAACTGCTAATTTAATCTTTTGGCCGAATAGAGCCACCGTACAAGCAACAATGCCCAAGTGTTTCAGTCCAGATTACATCAATACAAGAGTTATTATTGACTGTACTAAATTCCGAATTGAAATCCGACAGTATTTAAATTATTATACAATATATAATAATTTTTATTTATCTTTAATTTACTATATTTACTAGAAATCAATAAAATACAAACTGATGTCATTATTTGGCATAATCCCGGAAAGTTGCGTATTGTAGGTGGCGCTCTGTCGTGCACATAGCGAATACTGCAATAGTTTACCGCAGAGGTAATAACAGCTGGATGGAGTACGATGATTTAAAAGAAAAATCAACTTTCATCAGAGAAAATAAGTAAGTTTGAGTAAGATTGATCATGTACATAAGAGAAAAAAAATATTTATGGTAATTAATAAACCTACTTTTAACAGCGAAAACATTGACAAATATTGATCTTGTGAAATAGCTTGCTTATCTCTCAGCTACAAAATAGCATCAAGATATACGGATTGTCTTGCGCTACTAGCCATTTTAGTACCAAAAACGCCAATTTAGTAGCCATTTTAGTACCAAAAAATTTGCTATTTACAAGGTGAAGACGGCAACACTGAAATGAGGTTTTTTGCCAATCCTGACATTGCACACGAGATCACAGGTATTGATCGTGACTTGATTATAAGATTTGGGATTATTCTGAAAATTAGTAGTTATTATTAGTTTATGCAAGAGATACGGCAAAGCTATATGTCAGTTTATACGGATAGTACTGCATGCCGCCCACAGTATATAAAGTTTTAATTCATGGGAACGATATTGTTGACCATTTCTTGTTGCCTATTGGACAATTAGGGGTAGACGCACAGGAATGTCGTCATAAAGATGTAAAATATTATAGAGAACACAATACCCTAAAAATGTCACGTAAGCAGACTAATGAAGATTAATTAAATGAAATATTGGTGTCGCCTGATCCTCAGATATCAATTTTGCGCCCTTTACCCCAAAAGCAGAAATGTATTTTTCCTGCTGCAGAAGTCATCAAATTATTAGAACAATCTTATTTTGACACAAACGAGGAAACATTTTTTTTTTGTTTTTTTAAGATGGTAGCCTTAAATATTAATAAAGAAATATTTATTTACATATTGATATTTTCAATAGCATTATTAGATAATTGTAATTTCAGATTAAAATATTTTTGTCATCCTTAATTCTGATTATTCTTGTCTTTTCACAATTCTCAGTTTTCTGGGATATAGTATTGGACTAACTCTTGGGTAGGAGAGTGATTCTTAAAAAGTGAGGATAACACGTGTCCAGTCCCAATACCGCTTCTTAATAAAACCATAATGAATACCAACAAGGTTTTTAGGTACTTTAAGTACTAGCACAACTATTTACACACTAAAAAATAACACAACATAGTTTAATTACAAATTTAAGTAAAAGTGTGCCCCAAACGTCGCTATCCCGCATGTCCCACAAGGCTGCGCGTAGATATTAAGAGTGATAAAAAAAAACATCTAAATTCGAACATCTTATTTCTATATGCCAAATCGTCCTTAAATGTTCAAAGTTTCTAATTATCGTAAATTACATACATTTTTGTTATTTTAATATAGAAAAACAACCCACTTTAATTCATGTCATAAAAAAAATCATTATACGCAACAAGGATGGTTTCAAGGTTAAAGTTCAAATTAACGTTGAGTTTTACGTTATAAGTTCCCCGCACTTCTCTCAGTCGAGCTGCGTACTTTGAACGGAGTGGACATAACGTGTTTGTCGATCAGGTAAGCTTACATTTCGTTCTTACAAATTTGTCATCAAAAAAGTCATTATACTTTTGCTGTCTACTTTTGCAAATAATTGTCACATTAATCATATTGTTTAATGCATATACGTATCGAATGTGAACTTATACGCTGTGCATAAGTTCACATTCGATACATATATGCTATCAATGTGTTTTGAAGCAAGATATATTCAACTTCAACAGGTAACAACCTGTTTTCTCGAATTCGTCATTTTCGCCAACATCATTAACTTCAAAATGTGTGTTGCGTAAAATGACAAATAGGGAATATAATGATTTGTTCTGTTTCCAATAATGACAGCTGTTGGGGATAATGATTTTTTGCTTATAAGTATACTTTATTGTAAACAGCTTAATAAAAGTACTCAAAAACCCTAATAAATCATTGTAGTGTATCCATTTTGACATTTTTCTATATGACAGGCAACACTGTCTCGTGCGCACCACGTCAGTGATACGAGAGCGTGAGTGAGAGTAGACGTGTCGGTTGTCTGTCCGTTAAGTGCGTGAACGAGCCTGTGATATCTCACTGTAGGACTGGTTCTACAATCATTATTTATTAAAGTTTTGTGTACATTAAAAGAAAACACTACGTTTTAGATTAATATTGTTCAAGATATTTATGTTTATCTGTGCTAATAACATTGTAAGTAACATCGTAAGTCTCAGAGTTAGGATTGTGTGTACTGTTAAAAAGAGTTTTTGTAATGTATTTTATTTAAAACATAAGTTTTTGTTTTAAGGTGTCTTCAAAATGCCACCAAAAAACATAAAAACTATAGAAGAACGTCGTCGAGCACAACAATGTCAGTGTTAAAGGAGATAATATTTAGAAATAAAAAATGATCCCGAATTATTAGCCATTGAACAAGGGAAAAGACGTAATAAGTATAAGTATAAGAAAAGAAAAGAAGAAGGAAAAATTAAATCTATAAAGGAACGAACTTCTCGCGCTCAACATGAACAAAGAAAGGAATGGAAGGAAAATTCAAAAAAGTATGTACTAAATCTTTTCTTAGCCATATTTGAAATTATAGACTTCCGCAGAAAATAGTATTTTATGTTTAAAATAGGTACAGACAAATTAAAAAGCAAGAAAAAACTACGGCAAAGCTTTCATTTGAACTAGTTTTAATAGAAGCTGCAGAAGAAGATAAAACCGAGAGCCATAAGACCGAGGGACAAATCCAAACAGAGAAGCAACATGATCCATTGCATCAAATGTCTCCTGCTATAAAAGCGGTGGTAAGAAGACGCTATAATGAATATAAGAAGAGGTATGTGTTGTTGTAAATACTATTAAAAAATATAAAAAGACAATTGAAGCCCAAAGAAAAAATATAGAAAGATTAAAAAGGAAATTTGAAGTGCAAAAAAATCAGAACAAACATAGTCAAACAAACATTTTCAAATTAGTAAAACAAGCTGAAACTAAATTATCATCTTCATGCATGTTATCAGGTAACGAGGATAGTAATAGTTCTTTAAGTGTTGCTAAAAAGAAATTTGTGGCGAAAAATAAAGTAAATATGCAGAAACGGTATCTGAATGCTTCACTGAAGGTCCTTTATCAAAAAATTATTTCTCAAGTTGGTATTAAAATTACTTACTCGACTTTTTGTAAACTGCGACCCTTTTCGACTGTTTTTCAAAACCTAGCAATAGAGATACTTGTGTCTGTTCACGACATCTTAACAGCGAGTTATTTATACAAGGTTTGCATAGGGCTTGCGTAGTAAATGTAAGCACTTGTAAGCAATTACTATCAAAACTGTGTTGTAGACTCGCGGAATTTAGACTGTCGAAATAAAGCTTGTAATAGTTGTTCGTCAAATCATCTTGAATATATAAATGTTTCCGATAACAACGTATCATTTTACGAATGACGAAAAACAATCAAAGAAATTACTCTTAAAAAAAGGAACTAAGAAAAAACAACAACTTACTGAAAAAATAAAGATTACAATTAGTGCTACAGCAGCCGTAACTAAAATTAAAGCAGATGTAATAGAATTCTCGAAACATGTTCACAAAATTAATTTCCAATATTTTTCCTCTTCCCTTTGCGGCCTGCTCGGGAGTGAACGTGCTTTACGTGCTCGTGGCTATAAAGTTAAAAATCTTAGGGCGAGGATGGCTCCCCTCTGTTATAACTTCGTCCTTGTTTCACGCCGCTGCTACGGTCCGCGGACGCCACCAGCGGCGCTAGAACGAGAAGATCGAATTAGATTTGCTGTCGCTTTCCTGCATTCACTGACTGGGCCGTAGCTGCCGCTACGGGTTCACTGCCAAATCACTGCTACGAAACTGTTACGAAAATCGGACTGTGTGTGCAAGACGGAGCGCAAGCTGACAAGTTATCATAACAATACCCACCTCCACAACAATGCACGATGAGCAATTTAAATAAGTCCTCATCGGAAAATAACATCGCTGATATTAACAATAAAAGAACTCCCCCGAACTATGTTTTGCAGCGAAGCAAGAGGATGAGGGACGAAGCCCTTGGAATTCAATAACTTTAAACAGGAAAGTCGAGAAATGCTCACGTCATTCATGACTACGCAGCAGTCGCACTTAAGTTCAATCGCAACGGAATTGAAAGAAATTCAACAATCAAACCATAATATAAACAGTTCCGTGGAATTACTTACCTGTCAGAATGAAGAATTACGAAAAAAAATTTTAGCTACAGGTTAGAAAAAATCGCGAGTAAATAGAAATCTTAGAAAATAGAATGGAAGACTTGCAAAGATCGAACCGAAAAAAATGTTTTGAAATGAAAAATGTGCCGAAGGGGCCGATAGAGAGTAGAAGTGACTTGCTTAACCCATTAGTGCATAACGTTCGATAAATCGGACGCCAATAAAATTGTTATTTTAGGAGTTATATATATTTTACTAAGCGTTTATTGTTTTTAAACAGTAGTGTAATATATATTTGAAGTGGTAATACTGTTGGTATGACATTCCGGCAACGCGCCTGCGCGTCAATTGTCAATTTGAAAAATGGCGGCACGCGGTCAAAATTTTCGCGGCGAAGGTAAGATTATATTGTGTTATTGTTGTATTTGTGATGTTTTATGGGTAAAAAACGGATATTTTGCTTGCTAAACCATTACACTATTTATTTTCAATATAATTTTTACGTGGCCCCTGTTATTTTGAAGGCTATGCTTGCTAATTATGTACTGTCCGATATATCGCACGCTATGCACGGCGGGTACTGCATGTGGTGTTTTCTCGAATTGTTACAGCTTGCAAGTTCATGAAATATTATCTGCTTTGGAGTGTGAGGAGTATGATAATTAACCAGAAAATATAATTTACGTTGAGCCCCCTATTGAGCATGCCGATCAGGTCACTGATGAAGACAGTGACAAGTCCGACGAGGAGCATGGTGCGAACCTAAATCACTTAGGACGAAGACTGCTGCAAACTAGCTGCGAACTGCAACGTTTTCGAGGTGATACAATTGTTTCTATTCCATCAACGTCTACAGCCTTCGGTTCAAATACGCAAAGATCGTCAAATGATAATTCTTTATCAAGTAGCGATAGTGAAGACGAGCAGCCCCTTTCTAATTTCATTTTCCACAAGTCATCAAGGTCTGCACCCCCAGCTAAAAAGAAAAAATCTACACATTGGAAAAACCGGAACCCGCTTTTATTTGTACTGAATATCGTCCACAGCCACCATCAGATGAAAGTAAAGCATGTCAAAATCCACTAGAATACTTCAAATTATTTTTTCACAATGATCTTATCAAACATATAGTCAAACAAACAAACCTGTACGCTTTGCAAAAAAATGATGGTAAATCTTTGATGGTAACGGAAGACGAGATCTACGTTATATTAGGAGCGATGCTATTGTCAGGCTACGTCAAGTTGCCAAAAAAACGATTGTATTTTTGCAAAGATAATGACGTGCCTACAATTCTACAGGATAGCATTAGATGCAATCGGTTCGAAATTATTCTTTAACACGTGCACTTGAACGACAACAGCGAGCTCAGTGAATCTACAGATAGATTGCATAAATTACGTCCTATTATTGAAAGTCTAGGTGAATCATTCCAAAAACACTACGGAATGGATGAACAGTATAGCATAGATGAAAGCATGATCCCTTACTATGGGAAACACTACGCTAAACAGTTCATCCGTGGAAAGCCAATAAGATTTGGTTTCAAAAACTGGGCAATGTGTGCAAGTACCGGATATATGGTTGCTTTCAGCTTATACACGGGAAAGAGTACCGAAAAAAAAGATTTTGGACTAGGTGGCGATGTTGTTCTCCGACTAATTAGATTGAGCAAACTTCCGCCTAATAGTGGCATAAATTGTTTTTTGACAATTATTTTACATCTTTGAGCCTAATGAGACACCTGAAGGAGATCGGCTATTATGCTACGGGAACCTTGAGAGCTAATCGCACTGAAAACTGTACTGTCAAAGACGTAAAACAATTCAAGAGGGAAGCGCGAGGTCATTACGATTACCGATTAGCTGATGATGTCTTCGTATGCCGGTGGAATGATAACAATGTTGTCACAGTAGCCACTAACTTTGAAAATCTTGCACTTACATCTGCAACCCGCTGGTCTAACGAAAAAAAAGCTAAAGTGCAAGTCCCTCAGCCATCACTTATTTCAAATTACAATAAGTATATGGGTGGAGTAGACAAATGCGACCAGGCCGTGGCAAACTTACGAACTCGGATGAGAATAAAGAAGTGGTGGTGGCCCATATTTGCATATTTAGTAGACGTGTCGTCGGTAGTAAACGCCTGGTTACTTGCTCGGAAGAATGGCTGCACGAGAGACACCGAGTCCTTATTCGTTTTTAGACGGTTCATAGCAAGAAGCTTGCTTTCCACACATGGCATACCGCCGCATCAAGGCCGCAAGCCAGCAAAACCAATGCCAGTACAATGAGATACGACGGTAAAGGACATTGGCTGGTCCCAATAAATACTGAACGTCGCTGTGCAAATCAATGTGGCGGGAAAAGTAAATTCCAGTGTCAGAAATGTGATGTAGGCCTTCACCCGAAATGTCACATGGCATACCACGTCGTAAATTAAAATCTATTTATTTTCTCTTGCTTATTATAGTAAATTTATTCATGAAAGTCGTACTTTTATTTTCGTATTTTTTTATTTTATTTCATATTTTCACAGTGTCCGCCGTGCATAACGTCCGATTTATCGGACGGGCTATAAAATCTAAACTTTCATATTGATTAAATATTTTATATAATTTAATGGTCAAATACACTCGAAATGAAAATATATTACAGTGATCATAATGAAAAAGGCGTTAATAAACTTTATGCACTAATGGGTTAATATGGTTACATGTTTAGCTAAAAATATCAATTTAGAGATGGATTGCAGTGATATAAAGGACATTTTTAGACTGCAAGGAATGAAAAATGAGGGTCAAAACCAACCTATAATTGTGGACCTGGGTTCAACTATCTTAAAAATGACCTCCTTAAGAAAGTGAGAAGTTTTAATGTGAAAAATAAATAAAAATTGCAAGCAAAGCATCTCGGCCTCACAGTGGATGGAGACCGGCCAATTTTGCCGGTGCTCGACTGTACTTCTTGGCTAGCGATGTAGCTAAGACCAAAAAATTCAAATATTGTTGGACATCATTTGGTAAGGTCTACCTACGGCAAGATGATAACTCTCGTATACTTCACATCACGAGTAAATCTCAAATACATCAACTGCTATATGCATGACTATCACTCGAACATGGATCACTAACTAAAGCGCTAAATACTCATGCATTTTTGGTTGAATATAAATATAAAATATACAGGTTATCACTATCTATGCCCTAATACTAAGTTTTATGGATAGAAATCTTATTGCTTTACAGGAATTGGATGATACTGAAGTTCATCCTCAGCAATACGTACATTTTGAGGGCAAAATTATTGAGCAAGCTTTTCAAATTACAAAAATCTTATTTCGGAGATGCATATTATTATGACTGTGATGTCCAAATTGGTGGATTGTGCTTGAACATTTTGTTTCTGTATCACAGAAAAAACAAGATGTAAAATATGCAAAAATATCGAAGAGAGAAACTTGGTCACCATAACAGTAGAAGAATCGCTGTTTCACGTAAGCAATGTTGATAATTTGGTAGAAAAATGTTGTTTTCTGAATGATACTCCATATATAAAATGTGTGGAAGAAGAAGAAGCAAGAGGCCTGCAAATTGGTCATTTAAAAAATGAACCACGAGTGCGACATGAAGTAGTCCATTTAGGTAACTAAACTACATCATACGCAGTTTGCGTGTCATTATTATTCTCTATATTATCCGGTCTTAGATTGTCTCTTTTTGAAAATGTATCTAATTTATATTGAAATTAATGGACCGTGTCTCAAATGTTACTACTGATTTAAATTTCTGAGCTAATCAGGTCTCGATTCTTTCTGCTCTAACAACTAACCATATTTCTTTTCATGCAACATATAATAAAGTTTTCAAGATTATACATAGAAGCATTCATATACAATCTCCAGAAAAGAATAATAATTTTCAATTAGAATACATTTAAATTGTCCAATAGGTGATATCATCATATATCAACTTTTCAAGGAAGAGGAATTGAATATTACAATTCCTCTGAAAAACATACTCAAGTACTTCGTCAATCCCTTGGATCGAACTGAAGAATTTCGACTGCACGGAGTAGCTGCATGCTGTGGAGGTAGAATTAATACACGACATTCAAGTGAAACAGATGCTGGGGAAAGTGGCCATTATACTGCAATAGTTTACCGCAGAGGTAATAACAGCTGGATGGAGTACGATGATTTAAAAGAAAAATCAACTTTCATCAGAGAAAATAAGTAAGTTTGAGTAAGATTGATCATGTACATAAGAGAAAAAAAATATTTATGGTAATTAATAAACCTACTTTTAACAGCGAAAACATCGACAAATATTGATCTTGTGAAATAGCTTGCTTATCTCTCAGCTACAAAATAGCATCAAGATATGCGGATTGTCTTGCGCTACTAGCCATTTTAGTACCAAAAACGCCAATTTAGTAGCCATTTTAGTACCAAAAAATTTGCTATTTACAAGGTGAAGACGGCAACACTGAAAGGAGGTTTTTTGCCAATCCTGACATTGCACACGAGATCACAGGCATTGATCGTGACTTGATTATAAGATTTGGGATTATTTTGAAAATTAGTAGTTATTATTAGTTTATGCAAGAGATACGGCAAAGCTATATGTCAGTTTATACGGATAGTACTGCATGCCACCCACAGTACATAAAGTTTTAATTCATGGGAACGATATTGTTGACCATTTCTTGTTGTCTATTGGATAATTAGGGGAAGACGCACAGGAATGTCGTCATAAAGATGTAAAATATTATAGAGAACACAATACCCTAAAAATGTCACGTAAGCAGACTAATGAAGATTAATTAAAAAATTTATTGGTGTCGTCTGATCCTCAGATATCAAATTTGCGCCCTTTACCCCAAAAGCAGTAAGGTATTTTTCCTGCTGCAGAAGTCATCAAATTATTAGAACAATCTTATTTTGACACAAACGAGGAAACATTTTTTTTTGTTTTTTTAAGATTGTAGCCTTAAATATTAATAGAAATATTTATTTACATATTGATATTTTCAATAACATTATTAGATAATTGTAATTTCAGATTAAAATATTTTTGTCATCCTTAATTCTGATTATTCTTGTCTTTTCACAATTCTCAATTTTCTGGGATATAGTATTGGACTAACGCTTGGGTAGGCGAGTGATTCTTAAAAAGTGAGGATAACACGTGTCCAGTCCCAATACCGCTTCTTAATAAAACCATAATGAATAGCAACAAGGGTTTTTAGATACTTTGAGTACTAGCACAACTATTTACACACTAAAAAATAACACAACATAGTTTAATTACAAATTAAACTATGTTGTGTTATTTTTCCAGCATGTCCCAAGGCTGCGCGTAGATATTAAGATAACAAAAAACATTTTATTTCTATATGCCAAATCGTTCTTAAATGTTCAAAGTTTCTAATTATCGTAAATAACATACATTTTTTTTATTTTAATATAGAAAACCAACCCACTTTAATTCATGTCATAAAAAAAATCATTATACGTAACAAGGATGGTTTCAAGGTTAAAGTTCAAATTCACGTTGAGTTTGAAACCCGTGATATGTTCCCCGCACTTTTCTCAGTCGAGCTGCGTACTTTGAACGGAGTGGACGTAACGTGTTTGTCGATCAGGTAAGCTTACTTTTCGTTCTTACAAATTTTTCATCAAAGAAGTCATTATACTTGTGCTGTCTATTTTGGGAAATATATGTCACATTAATCATATTGTTTAATGCATATACGTATCGAATGTGAACTTATACGCTGTGCATAAGTTCACATTCGATACATATATGCTATCAATGTGTTTTGAAGCAAGATTTATTCAGTTTCAACAGGTAAAAACCAGTTTTCTCGAATTTGTCATTTTCGTCAACATCATTAGCTTCAAAATGTGTGTTGCGTATAATGACATATAAGGAATATAATGATTTGTTCTGTTTCCAATAATGACAGCTGTTGAGGATAATGATTTTTGCTTATAAGTTTACTTTATTGTAAGTTTGAATATAGTAAACAGCTTAATAAAAGTACACAAAAACCCTAATAAATCATTGTAATGTATGCATTTTGACATTTTGATATACGACAGGCAACACTGTCTCGTGCGCACAACGTCAGTGATACGAGAGCGTGAGTGAGAGTAAACGTGTCGGTTGTCTGTCCGTTAAGTGCGTGAACTAGCCTGTGATATCCCACTATAGGACTGGTTCTAATATCATTATATATTAAGTTTTTGTTTTAAGGTGTCTTCAAAATGCCACCAAAAAACATAGTAGCTATAGGAGAACGTCGTCGAGCACAACAAGGAAAGTGTTAAAACAGATAATATTTAGAAATAAAAAATGATCCCGAATTATTAGCCATTGAACAAGAGAAAAGACGTAATAAGTATAAGAAAAGAAGAAGGTAAAATTAAATCTATAAAGGAACGAACTCCTCGCGCTCAACGTGAGAAAAGAAAGAAATGGAAGGAAAATTCAAAAAAGTATGTACTAAATCTTTACTTAGCCATATATGAAATTTTAGACTTCCACACATAATAGTTTTTTATATTTAAAATAGGTACAGACAAATTAAAAAGCAAGAAAAAACTACGGCAAACCCTTCATTTGAACTAGTTTTAATAGAATCTGCAGAAGAAGATAAAACCAAGAGCGATAAGACCGAGGGACAAATCCAAACAGAGAAGCAACATGATCCATTGCATCAAATGTCTCCTGCTATAAAAGCAGTGGTAAGAAGACGCTATAATGGATATAAGAAGAGGTATATGTTGTTGTAAATACTATTAAAAATATAAAAAGAAAAAATATACAAAGATTAAACAGGAAATTTGAAGTGCAAAAAAATCAGAACAAACATATCCAAATTAGTAAAACAAGCTGAAACTAAATTATCATCTTCATGCATGTTATCAGGTCACAAATCATATGTAGAAAAAGTTCATCAATTTTATAACGAGGATAGTAATAGTTCTTTAAGTGCTGCTAAAAAGAAATTTGTGACGAAGAATAAAGTAAAGATGCAGAAACGGTATCTGAATGCTTCACTAAAGGTCCTTTATCAAAAATTTATTTCTCAAGTTGGTATTAAAATAAGTTACTCGACTTTTTGTAAACTACGACCCTTTTCGACTGTTTTTCAAAACCTAGCAATAGAGATACTTGTGTCTGTTCACGACATCTTAACATGGAGTTATTTATACAAGGTTTGCATAGGGCTTGCGTAGTAAATGTAAGCACTTGTGAGTAATTACTATCAAAACTTGTGTTGTGACTCGCGGAATTTAGACTGTCAAAATAGAGCTTGTAATACTTGTTCGTCAAATCGTCTTTAATATTTAAATGTTTCCGATAACAATGTATCATTTTACGAATGGCGAAAAACAATTAAAGAAATTACTCTTAAAAATGGAACTAAGAAAAAACAACAATTTACTGAAAAAATAAAGACTACAATTAGTGCTACAGCAGCCGTAACTAAAATTAAAGCAGATGTAATAGAATTCTTAAAACAGGCTCACAAAATTAATTTCCATTATTTTTCCTCTGGCCTGCTCTAAGTATATAATAATTGGTATGTTACATACTGATTACATTACATCGCAAAAAGTGACGGAATGGAATAATTTAAATGTTTCCACGGAAACCCGTTGGGTGGAAGTATTCAAACACTTTCGCGCCAACAATCTTCAGCATGAAAACTTTTCGATTTTAATTGAATATATTTTATGTTTGCCTGCTACAAATGCTCCAGTATACCAGCGGGCAAAAGAATTTTAAAACCATGGGTGACTGATGGTCTTGAAATGTATTAGACTGAGACATAGTATGCAGTGTATACTTCGTTTACAACCACACAACAATATATTAAAAATTCCATACAAGCGGTTTCGTAATTATTGTGTTTCACTATTGAAAAAGTTAAAAAAACAGTATCATAAAAGAAAATAGAAAACTATACCAAAAATAACAAAGAGCTATGGGTAACTATCAATGAAATTAGTAATTTTAAAACGCCAAAAACGTCATATTTAAGCGTTAAATTTGACGTATATATTGTATCGATCCATTTGGATATATGTATTATCATCACTTTTACATTTCGATACAAAGCGAATCCTATTGCTTGCGACCATTTTCAGATACCTCTTACTAACATAACCAAAGCATGCTTCGCCGGTAGCGGTAATTGTCGCCATCTACTTCGTGAAATCCGATGATTTTGTCGTCCTTAATATTATAAAAGAGATTTGAGACTCATTGCATCTACTACTAAAGGGTACTGTTTCTCTCAAACAGACATATTTTTAATTTCAGAGCAGCCATTGAATCGTCATTGACCTGCATAGCTATAGGAATGTACAGCTTAGCTAGCGTAGTTTTACATGGCAGGCACAAAGTTTGTTGTAATAAACGGTAGGCTTGTATTTTACATTAACCACATTACATCACTGGGCTTCACCTGTTAAGTTGTGATATGGGCATGTATGTATTACAGAGTATAATTTAAATCAAATTAGGATTATAATATACAAATGAGATTACTAGCTGACCTAGCAAACTTCATACTGCAATAAAAATAGGGGTTGGTAGTAGAAGGCTGAAGTTAGGATAAAATTTATTTTGTTATACAGTTTTTTTTTAATTTTAGAGTATTTAACTGTGTTATGTATGTTTGTGTATCCGTATGGCAGTCTCGTAATAAACCATTGTACCACGCGCACGTCTTTTATGCAAAAGTGGCGAACGAGACGTAAAATCAGTAAAATCATTAAAAATGTCGGTTAGACATGTGCGTGAATTTGATCCAAAATCAGGAAAATGGACTCATTATGTGGAAAGAATTGAAATGTTTTTCGTAGTGTAAAGTGTCGGATGAACATAAACTACTAACATTAGTTGCGGTTATTTGGGAAAACGCCTATGAACTGTTAACCGCTTTAGCAAGCCAGTTAAAACTATATATAAAATTTAACATATAATAAAGCGGTAGAATTACTATCCGCCCATCTGGAACCTAAACCTTCGGTATTAGCAGAGAGATATAGGTTTCGTCAACGTCGACAACTGCGCAACGACACACATAGCAAACTACGTAACGGAGTTGAAAAAGCTATTTCAAAATTGTGAATTCAAATCAAGACGAAAATCTGCAGGATCAACTACTATGTAGCTTTAAGAGCGAAATAATAAGACAAAGACTATGCCGAAGAGAACTTAATTTACAATTGGGCCGTAACCTTGGTTTTATCATTGGAAGCTGCTGAGCAGGATGCGAATGCGGTGGAGCGAAATGGTACCAAGCCATCGGAAAGCGTTGATAGGTTCGGGCTTAGCGAGTGTGGTAGATGCGAAGACTATTGACAGCAAGCAGCTGATTGTTCATAATAAGATTTCGTGTACAGTTGGTGTCAGGAGACCGGTGACTTGAGGAGAATGTGTTCAAAGAAAATAACCAAGAGGATGGCAAACAAATCAATGGAAGCGATCGGGATGGCCAGAAAATGGCTTCATTTCTTACTGTCATTTTTGTAAAATATTTTCATCAAATTGGTATTTTGTGACCACCTATGTAAATAAATTTGTTATCAATTTAATGCACCTAATACAGGCTGCATGGAACCTTTTATAACTTAAAGACGTGGATGTTTTTTTTACTAATTAATTAAATTTCTTTCAGAATTCCCATTAGGTGTACAACAATCAAATTGTCAATATGATGATAATGAACGAAATAGTACAAATATACTGGAAGGTGATTAATTTATATATTTATTAGTAATATATCAATCTAATTTATTGTATGCTTTTTAAATTTTAATAATATATTTAATTATTTCAGAAGGTGAAAAGGTCAGTGACTTTTTTGAGGTAAAGGCAGACTGCTGTCAAAATCTATGGTAAAAATTCGTTTCGAATAAGAGAATCGGGCCTAATATAGCTGATTCATAGTTTTGTGATGTGAAGTGGTATTATTTTGTAATAAAATATTAAATGAAGAGCAAAAAAGGATATTGAAGATGAGGCTGTATGAATGAAATTTCTTTTTCCTTTCTATTTTATTCGCAAAATTGAAAAATAAAACAGGTCTGTTATGACAGTTGAGCATTGTTTTGTATTACAAGGTTTAAACAGTACATATTAATATAAAATAATAATGAACAGAGAGAACATTGATGTGCCGCGAAGGCGAATGAATAAAAAGCAGCAAGCGCTTTTCATAGAGCGCTTACATTCTAATTTATTAATTGTCAGAGGTCAGTTTTAAAATTTGCTAAATAATTTTGTATGTGGACAGATTTATGTTCGAGTTAGGCAACCTACTTTGACTAAGTCATAAATAGGCTTGTGATTTCTTTTAGGAAGTAGGGAGGAGGAGGACAGCAAACAATTTTAGAAAAGTGTTGTTGCGGAACTGAATTTGTTGGGCTGCCGCCGCAAGGTGGAAGAATGGCAACATGTAAGCGTTTGCTCTGACGTTAAACCTTAGAAATTGTATTTTTTAAGCTTATAAGTACTCAAAACAATACTATTCCTTACAGATCTGGTGGGATACATGGGTCAATAAAACAAAAATTAAGGCCCGAAGAGTACGAAGTCACATGGCTGCGACTGGTGGAGGACCAGCCATTCCAGGCCTAACTGAGATTGAGGAAAAGATCCTGGATGTGGTGGGATCTGCCTCAATCACTGGCTTTACAGATGAAGAAGTTGTATGTATAATTCCGTGTATTAGTTGACAACAACAACTGTTAATGACTTTTCCAACACATATTTTTTATATTCTAGGGGATTGATCTACCAGCCGCAGCAGCATTACAACCACATATATTGAGTCAACAGGCTCTGGCACAATGTGTCGATGCTCCTGGTCCATCTGGGATCATCCCCCCAACAGTTGCCTCACCAATCAACCAACCCACAATCAATGCAGCTATAGACCAAGAGTCAGAAACTAGAACACCTTGTGAGCCAAGGTCTAGAGCTCATACTGGGGTCAGGTCTTCTAGATCTCGCCCTAGACTCTCTAGACTTCGGCTCCCAGTTAATGACAATTTGGTTAGGAGCCTCAATGAAAATAATGCCCTATTGAGGGGCACAATAATTGAGGCTTCTAATAATTTAGCAGCTGCATTAATCTCCATGGGGGAGCAGAATCTCAGAGCAGCAGAAATACTTGCTGCTGCAATCCGGGATGCAATCCCTAAATAACTTATTTGCACCATCATACTGGCACTTCGCATTCAATCTGGTCCGCAACAACATTAGTCCAAATATTTGTTGATCTCCCCCCTCCCCTTCTCCCCATTGATTGGTGTCCGTCAGTCCGGCAGTACCACCCTCTTTGATTAATTTATTGGTTATGAATACCTACTCTGTCTAATTTACATCAAACATGCCATGCCGCATCCAGAATCGATCCCAAACAGACCGTTCTTTGCACATCCGTGGTTGCCTAGTGCAACTGTGCGAGTTGCGATACAATATCGATCTACCCACGTTGATATTATTATTATATGTGTACGCTCAAGTGTTATATGCATTAAGTTAAAACTTCATTTTTCTCAGTAAGTCAATTGTATTATTCTTTTTAAGAAATAAAATTCTTTAACCATGAATTTTACAACCCTTTTCTAATAATATTTGAAACACCATAATGCTTCATTTTATTTCACGATGTTTCATGGCTAACGCAGCCTAATTTATAAGCCTTTGATAAGTCGCAAAAAATGGCATAGCATTGTGCTTACTCTCCCAGTACATGGATACATGGATTGTAAAATTTATGATTAGGTTATTGAAGTAGGTTGTACTGCAAGACTGACTGACACCCTTGATTAATACAAATGTAGGTGATGATTTTTAAATTACGCAATTGTAATATTTTCTTATGTTTTTATTATTTTTTATTTCATAAAAATCAAACAGACTAACAGGTAATTAGTATTATACTTATTGTATTGATTTTTAATTTTATAATTGTGTTATAAGTTTTGGTAACAGTTTATATTACAACACAGACTGGGAGAAACTCTTGATTATTATTATTGTGTAATTTTGAAATTATAGTTTAATATAATTTTTAACTGACAGCCACTCGTGATATCGTCTGCCTTAACTTTAGTTTTTTGAGTATCCCAAAGGAATCTAAAATGTTTCTTGGAATAAAAAGTATCTGATGTCTCAGTCTAGGTCATAAACTATGTGTACCAAATTTCATCCTAATCAGTTTAGAAGTTTTTCTGTGATTTGGGTACCTAACAAACATTTAATAGTATTAGTGGGATTGTGTGCTATTTTCATGTGTTTTATGCCCTTGGTTATTAGAATATATAATAATAAAGTAAGTGTTGATTTTAAATTATATAATTGTGTTATTTTCTTGTGTTATAAAAAGTTATCATCATCAGCCTATTAATGTCCCAACTGCTGGGCACAGACTTCCCTATGGATGGAATAGGGAGATTGGGCCATGACCCACCACGCGGGCCCAGTGCGGGTTGGTGGGTGCTAACGACTGCAGATGCAGCCGGGACCAACGGCTTAACGTGCCTTCCGAAGCACGGAGGAGCTCGAGATCGTAAATTATGGTCACCCATCCAATGACCTTCACTTTCTAGGGAATTTTTAAGTTGACTCATGCTCCATTTGAACGTTGATACTGTAAAATTGTTTCCTGTTGTAAAATAGGGAGCCAGGCGCAGTAGGGTGATTTATAGGTGGCTTGAATATGGCTATGTGTGTACCATCTATTGCTCCAAATACACCAAGCATCCCATACAATTCTAAAAAACTATTTTCAGACATTGTTTTTAACAAATTAAGTGTTTTTAACTTTTAAGGAGCAGGTCCTTTAAAGGACACTTCATAATATTTGTTTACTGTAACTTACTCTCTTTTAGATTTTCGCTTTTCTTCTTGCGAAAACGGAAATTTGATGGATGTGTGAGCCAGCTCCCTTGCAATAGCATGAGATGTCATATTTATGCATCTACTAGCTGAAGGTTGGCTCAAACCTAGTAAGCTGTCTTCACCAACAGCTGCTTGATAGCTGCCATGACTATAAAAGTTCAAAGCTGCTAGAACCTGTAAAAATAATGATGTGTGATATCATGTAGGTATAAAATATTAACTTCAGCTTTTTTTTTTTTTGAGTGTGTATGCTGTTGGTCGCAGATGACTTTTACAGCGTCACCGGGTTTGGGGACGGCGAGATCCTAAGGGGACCTACCTCAAGCCGAGAATTGGCGAGTGCCTCTGGAGGTATTCCAGTCGGATGGCGTCTCCCCGGGGGGAGTCTCCACTCCGTCTGGAGCCTCCAGACCACTCGAACCTGAGGGGGTCGGCTCAACTAGAGGGCGTCTCTGAGACTCGGACCTCGGCTTTAGTTAGCCGTTGTCGTGGGGGGGATTAACTTCAGCATTCTGTTTAGTTACGCACCTTAATATGCTTAGGAATTGTGCCTTCTGCAAGACGGCTATCACTCAACGTGTCTATCAAGTGTGAGGCTGCAGTTCTAGGTTTCTAAACTTTTGTTCCGTCAAATCAAACGGATTTGATGAATCCCGTATATTTATTAGTCGGATTCTTTCTTGGTTATTCCTAAAATTAATTAAAATAACTTACTTATGGAGAAATATATGTAAATAAAAGGACGACACAGAAACTGAACTAAACAAAATTATTGTTAGGTACTTAAAACTCCTTCTGCTTTACCTTTCTGCTGCATCTCCAACAACAACCACCACATAATCTCCAAACATTTTCAAGTAATAATAAAAATATCGCCTTCCGAATTTTAGGATAATTTTATCCGACTCGTTTATGATCTCGTATAGACTAAACTAAATTTACGTCTCAAATGTCACTTTTGAGTTGTCCAGAATAGCATTCAATAGCCTAAGTCTAAATTTGTCTTAAATTGAATAGTTTAGAACTGTCATTTAAAATTAGGATTAAAACTGTGTCCGCTGAATAGCAAAGCGAGTTTTGACATTTTTAAGTCTAAATTTAATTTTATTTTAAGTTTTTGTGTCTGCGAGAATCGACACCAATTATTGCCTAATTTAAAGTAATTTTATTTTTGGTAATTAAGCATTTATATGCGCGATTTTATATCCAAAGGAATTTTAACTAGATAAATTAACTTATCTCACCCGGAGAGTGCGGGGTGGTGGATTGGTGTCCCTCCAGACTCGTGATGGAAGTTTAATTTTTGCTACTTAAAATTCCTTTAAAAGTGATTTTGTTAAATTATTCTTGACCTCAAAATAGGTATAGTTTATTGTTTTTTTAATAAAAGAAATGAGTCTAATGATAACTGTGTTGTTTATTTATGAAAAATAATTATTTATTATAAAATCCTGTTCAGCACGCTCCAAAGATAAATAATACTTATCTCTCGGTGTCAAGGGAATAAGCGGAGCTATGTCAACGTTTCCCAGAATTTCATCACACTCATTTACTTCAGGTAGGTCTATGTAATTGGCTGTGCAGGAATTAATAATTTTTGTGGCCGTAGAGGGCTTGTAGTGCAAGACCCTATCTTTTAAAAGGCAGCGGAAACTGTCTTTTATATCTTATATATTTTTACTTACTCCCGTAAAACAGCATTGAGTTCTAGGTGTGTACGGGAAAAATGAACCCAAAATAGCCTCATTTTTTAAGACATTAATAACATCTTTAATGTATCTTGACACCGACGGCTGTGACAAATTAATTATATAGTTGTTGCCAACAGGTGTTCGGTAACTTCCTGTGGCGAAGAAATTTAAAGCACAAAGCGCCTGAAATTTAAATAATACAACAATAAATAACCTTGGATATGCACTTGCTCTTGATATGATAATTCAGTATAATTTGAGAATACTGACAAAATTATTTCCTACAGATTACATTGTAAATTATAAATTACTCACTTTAGTTTTTAGGCTTATTTCTTTTTGTTCGATAAAAGGTTCCACCGTTATGCATCAGATTTCATACCAAATTTTTGTTTAAATATTTTTTTTTAATAAGTCGGCGTCCCTCATTTCAAAGGGGTCCTCCCTGCTCTCACAACGGCGCACCTTGGCACAGCAGCAGCAGTCGCTTCATTTATTAACTCATTGACGAAAACATGAATCAGCTCATCCATTTACCTACTTCTTTATTTACTAATTATTTTGGGTGGCATTTAACAATGTCTTTAGGTACCTAGCAATAATGGGCAATGATGCACGACAACACAGAATAAATAATAGGTAAAAAAAGTGAAAATGACAAGATTGACTAGCCAAGATCCATAGATATTTATATATCGAAGACTCTTTACCAGTCGATGTATGTATACTGATCTTCCGTAGATAAATATCTATTGCGACATGGTGAGAATAGGGCCAAATGGTTTTCCTTCGATAAAACCCAGTTCATTCGATATATATCCAAGGTGATATAATATTTACGCTGCGAAAATTGGGCCCCTGGATTGACATGATTTTCTGTTAATTTTGGAATAAGGCCTTTGTAGCCTCTCTTCTCTTTATTTAACTATTCTAAATGTGACCATTTGGCAGTTATTTGTACATAATCTTTTACAAAATTAAAATTCTTATTTAAAAGGTTATTTGGTATCCCTTTAAGAAGATGTGGTGGGTCATATAATGAAATTTCCTGTTAATTTATTAAAAATAATATTATCTTTTGGAGTTTCTCCCTTTCTTAAATAGTCCCCCCTTGTTTCATTTAGCAATAATTTAATTGCTTGGCGGATATTTGTGCCTTGGTCACCAATTGACGCTACCACAATCAACCCACATTTTTGTAGTTCTTTAAAATATTCTTTATTTCGTTTGCTAGCGTTGGGCCTTTTCTTAGAAATAGATGGATTTGATTGATACATCCCTAAAGCCTCTTTAGATTTTTAATAGCATCCTCACATTTTTTGTTCCACCAAGGCATATGTTTCCTGAGCAATTTCTGACTTGGTGTTCCCTTTCGTTTCGGTATTGTTCGGTCTCTTAAATTATTTAATATATTTACAAATTTATTATATAACTGTACTGGCTGATCATTTCAATCAATAACTCGGAAAAAGCTATACCTGAGAGTGAATGATATTCATCCCAATTTGCTTTGTTATAAATATATTTTTCTTCAACAGGACCAATTAAAAACTGTGATGGCTGGATATCCAAATAAAGAGAAACTGGGAAGTGATAACTGCCCATGGGATCGTTTTGTACATATCAATCACATAAATGAGCAATGGAATAACTCACAAGTGTTATATTTATTGCAGAGGACTGTATTGTGATGTGGAAAAGTATTTGGAGTGCCATTGTTCAAATCGCATAAATCAAACTTATTATTATTTTTTATATCAAATAAGCTATTACCTCTGCTATTACTACTTTGACACCCAAAAGCTACATGATGAGCGTTGAAGTCACTCATTTAACTTCCTGCTATCAATCTACGATTGTTGGGAGGACAAGTTATAGCTATGTTCTGAAAAGACTCATAAAATGTTGTGTTTTAAATCTGTACTTCAAACCATGTTTAATTAAAATTCCGACAGCATTAAAAATACATTTATTTTTAGACTTCTTAAAAATAAAATTGTTTATTCCAAATTAACATGTTTTATTATCACTCATGTAAATATGTAACTTAATTTGAATTGACCGCCATTCTTAACATTTGAATTTGTCGCTATTGTTTTGATTCGTCATGTTACCTATAAACTGTCATCAGCGCTTCACATGTAAAAAAAATATGAGGTTAGTAATGGAGCGTCCGAGAAAAAAATATTAATTGACCCGGTCATGTCAGCTATTTCTATTTTAGTAATATAAATAATTGTTTACAAAATTGTTCAATTGTTGTAAAACCCAAAAGTAAAGTCAGTGATTTCTAATATTTCAGCCTTTTATTCATTTCACAAATCAAGCCACCCCTAGACTTCGTCATCATACCGCTGCGATTCGAACCCGCCAGCGGAGAAGTCGAACATTTTTGGTGGCCCATGAGGGGATAAATTGGATAAAATTGGATCAATCAATAATCAAGGAAAAGGAATCATTCATTCAAGAAAGGCGTAATATATTTACGAAGTATCAACGAATATTATTACGAAATTGTCATTTCAATTCAACAAGCATCGAGTAGCCATTTTGTGAACTCATCAAGCGACGCGGAGTCGGCGATTGGAAATTAAAATTCTATTACTAGCATTGCAAGCAGGAAAGGTGTATTGTTTAACAGTGCCATAATCAGTTTGGTGTGACTAATGTATCAGTGAATACATTTGGTAAAGCAAATCAACGGTGCCACAGTATATTAATTATATTATAGTATATTGAAAACAATCGGTGGGTTCATATTGTATTTCATTGTAATTAGTGTTAGATACGTTATAAGGAGTACGAGTGAAACGCTTCACTGCTAATAGCACACTGTTTATTGTCAAATACCGAACCTGCGTGGACACAGCACACGCACACCTGCATCGAAGTCGATATGATAACAATCCTCCCCTATTTGACAATAGCGTAACCTTAACATACATGCCATTATAAAAAAGGCGTGTAGTCCACTCTAGGTGTTTCGAAGTCTGCTGTCCCCTCTAGGGTGCACACACTCTGTCCCCTCCCCGGTGGTGGAGGAGTTCGATGCTTCTGCTGAACTTTCGGGTAGCTGGAAGTCATCGAAATCCCAATGTTGATCCTTAGATTTATCGTTAATAACATTTCCTTTGTGCAAAACAATCTGATTTTTATGTTTCTTTGTAATAGCTAATGAATCCTTATCTTGAATTAAATACATAACTTTGCCAAGTCTTCGAACAACACATCTAATACACCAAACAAACTTTTTTTGCATTTGTATATTTTTTATATACTACTAAATCACCGACATTAAAATTTTGCTTATTAGTTCCGCCATAATGTTTAATCTGCGAGCACTGTTTATGTTTTCCATTAACGGCTGAGGGAGTGAGCAACTTTTGTAATGACGAAGGTAAAAGTATGTCTAACCTGGACCTAAGGTTACGACCGAAAACTAATTCGGCAGGCGAGGAACCCGTAACGGAATGTATAGAATTTCTATAGTCGAAAAGATATTTTAATAATCTTAAATTGCATTCATTTTTACTACGAGAGGATAATATACTAGATTTAATACCCTTTTTCACTATCTTAACAAAACTTTCTGCCTGTCCATTGCTAGCCGGGCTACGCCGGTGAAGTTAGGTGTTTAAATCCATTCAAAAGACAGAAATTTTGAAATTCATGTGAGGTGAACGCTGTACCATTGTCACTAACAATCGTACTTGGTAATCCATATTTCGATATAAAATCGCATAGTTTATGTACTACATTAGCGGACGTCGTTGAGGCAGTCATATCATAGACTTCAAGCCATTTACTATAGGCATCCACCACTACTAAAAACATGTGATTGTTAAGCGGACCCAAAAAGTCTATGTGTATTCTATAGAATGGTGTTGAGGGGTATTGCCACGGCGCGAGCGGCGCCTTGGCCGGAGAAGGCCGAAGCTGCATGCATATATTGCATGCATTAATCATATTTTTCAACATTTTATCTATCCCCGGAAACCAAAACCTCGATCTCGCTTCGCCCTTTGTCTTCACGATTCCTAAATGAGAACTATGAAGTTCTTCTAAAATTTTAGATCGCGATTTTTCGTGAACAACTATTTTATGGCCTCTGTTCAAGCAACCATTTTCATAAGATAGCTGCGTTTTGCAGTTGTGAAAGGGTTTGATGTTACTATCGGTCAGCTTTTTTGGCCAGCCTTTGTTTACATACTGAATAACCTTTGTTAAAGTAGTGTCCCTACTAGTTTCAGTTTGTAGTTCGTGTGGAGTAACGGGCATTTCCCCTTCAAAAATAAAATTAATGTACGCTGCGCGCTCCACGAATGCGTCTGCGTCCTTACCGCCGACTGATACGCCTCCCCCCCGCGCAGCGACCTCCTTTGTCTCATGACTCAGGCTCGCACGCGATAAGTCAGCGCTATTATCTCCACTACGTATTTACTCAATAGTGTAGTTATAGGCACTTAAAAATATAGCGTACCGTTGCAATCTGTTCGCAAATACTTCAGGAATGCCCCTATGCTGACCACTAAACCACTAATAAACCACTAATTTCTATTTTTGGTCAGCATCAGCATTGGTTTATGATCGGTACGTAAAATAAATGGTTCAGATTTCCCACACAAATATTGATGAAACCGCCGAATCCCAAACACGATTGCTGTAGCTTCCTTTTGTATCTGCGAGTACCTTTTCTCCGCGGAAATTAATGTACGAGAAGCGAATGAAATAGGCCGTTCCAATCCGTCCTTACCTATCTGTGATAACACAGCTCCTAACCCGTATGGGATGCGTCGACAGTTAAAATTAGTTTTGCATTGGCGTTAAAATGTGCCAAAACTAAATGAGATGTCAAGTGCTCTTTAATGCTTTTAAATGACTTTTCCTGTTCCGCCGACCAACACCATTTAACTCCCTTCTTTAATAAGTCATATAAGGGATTTAAAATACTCGACGCGTTAGGCACGAAGTTCCTATAATAATTTACCAACCCTAAGTAAGACTGCAAAGTATTCACATTCGTTGGTCGAAGAGCATTAATAGCTTTAACTTTTAAAGGATCTTTTTTAAGTCCGTCTTTGCTAATTATGTATGTAGGGGGTGTGGTTGGTGGAATAGTGAGAACACATTGATTACCTGAGATACGTTTATTTAACACCTTTACTTCTATTTAACACGTTTTACTCTTCACCGTAAAACCCACCGTTGACAACTGCCCATAGATAATAGACTAAACAGTGTTGTCCTATTAACAATTTTACTAAGTATAGACAATATGATTCCTTTGTTTTTTAATATACAAATTTAAAAAAATATTTATCTATAAAATTTACTACAGTTCGGCCATTCCTGCAAGTCAGGCTGACCCCAGACTGATTAAGTTTACACAAATTACCTATATGATTAAACAAAACTAACAACTTATTTTAGCTGACAACTCAAAATATTCAGTCTGAACTTATAAACTTTGCACACTAATTATGAAAACAATTATCATGTAACATAACATCTTAACTTGGTAACCTATAAGTACCTACCATCCTATCTTATACAAATCTAAATCATACTATGAACTAATCTACTCATTTGAAACAACATAACACCCTTCTTGAGAAACAATTAAGTAATATTAAAACATCAGCTTTTAACATTATTTAATTTTTTCTTTAAGACTACACACTCTATTTAACTTCATTTTATAAAACCTGCTAATCTTTATTTTGAAATGTGAATCATTAACTTTTACTAAGACATTTAATCACAATATTTAATACCTAAACTCATTTTTATTATTTACATATTTTCACAATATCTCTATTTATTTACTAATAATACTCTTATCATTTCAGATAGGTATTGCTTAAAATTAACATTGCTACTATTATTGCCTACTAACCATACCTTAACTTACCTTGCTTAACCAAACAAATCAAATTTTACTAACACCTTATTTATTTTTTACTTTAATAAATCAAAACTTTACAAAAACCTTTGTTTTATTTGCTTAACCTATACCTACGTTATGAGTTTAATCAAAAGCAAACAACTATTAATAATTAACAAAACTTTTGTGTTTTATTTACTTACCCTATGCATACTTTATGAGTTTAATCAAATGCAAACAACTATATACTCAGATAATTAAGTCACTACTACTATAGAAATCAACCACCAAAGCAAGCAAAAATTAAATGTTACACAGTGTGTAATTTAGTATAGTTTGACCACCTTTTCATAAAATCTACTGCTGTGTTAGTATTAATAGGTCCTTCTGAACTACTGTTTACCTTTTGAACTTGATACCTATCCTCAGCAATCTTCTTAATCACTTTATAAGGTCCAAAGAACTTTTGTTTTATTTTTAAATTATTACCAAACTGTGTCCTCTGTACTGCAACTAAATCTCCTGGCTTGTACCTGTATCCTTCTTTTCTATTTTTAAAATACATTTTAAAAATTTGTGCTTTCGCTTCTTTTCTTAATTTTTCTCTTCTTTCTAAAAACTCATTTCTGTTTTCTTCTTCTAATAACTCTAAAATATTTAAGTCTTCTTTTAACTTTAAGTTTGTTCCTGTTAATAGTTGGAATGGTGATGTATTAATGGACCTCTGATAAGTACTATTTATAGCTCTTTGCAACTGACTAACATGCCTGTACCAGAGAGTTGGTTCTTCGATACACATTTTGGTTAATATTGAAATAATAATTCTGTTCATTCTCTCAACCTGTCCATTACCACGGGGAACACCGGTGGTTATTTTTACATATTCTATTTTCTCTTCTTCACAATAATCCACAAACTCTTTCCCTGTAAAAGCTGTTCCTCTATCAGTGATAAAGCGACATGGATTGCCAAAATCTTTTTGATGTAATCTAAGTTTATCAACTGTTTCCTTTGAAGTTACTGACTTTGAGGGATAAATCCAAACAAATTTTGTGTAGGCATCTATTACTGTTAGAATATAATTATACATTTTCTTTGTTGATTCTAATGGTCCTAAATGATCACAATGGAGAGTGTGTAACGGTACATCTCCCTTCTCGATTGGGTTCAAAAGGCCTTCCTTTTTGCCAGACTTCCGGCTTTCTAATATACAAGGTATACAATTCGAAATAACTTTCTCTATTTTGCTGTCTAACCCTTTAATGAAATAATCTTTTTCTATTATATCTTTAATTTTCTTCTTTCCAAAATGTCCTATGCCATGTGTCTTCTTAATAATTTCAAAATCCATTAAATCGGGTACAACTAACTTCTTCTCTATTCCCTTATAAATTACTCCGTTTTCCAACATATAGTCTTCATACTGCTTGTCCTTGAGAACTTCCTTGATCACTTTCAATGTTTCATCACCTGACTGAGCTTCACTGATTCGAGAATGTAATTCTGAGTAAATAACTCCTATATTTCTGCTTAGTGTATCAACATGTTGCATCCTATTACCACTTCTATGCATTATTGTATAATCAAAATCTTGTAATAACATGATCCATCTTGCAACTTTTGCAGGTACTTCTTTTTTTGTAAGGGTCTTTTGAAATGCTTCGCAATCTGTGATTATTTTAAAATTTATTCCGATTAGATATTTTCTGAATTTTTAACCGCTTTGACTACTGCAAGTGCTTCTAACTCATAACTGCTACATTTTTGTTGGGCTTCATTAGTTTTACGACTCATATAATGGACTGGATGCATTTCCCCATCAACTGGATCTCTTTGCATTAATATTGCAGCATAGCCGTACTTTGATGCATCGGTATGCACTTCGGTTTCAAGATTAATATCAAATATTTTTAATATAGGATAATTACACAATTTATATTTTAATATTTCAAATGACTGTTTCTGCTCTTCTTCAAATTGAAAATGGTTAATTTTTAATAACTCACTTAATGGTCTTGCAATCATCGCATAATCTTTAATAAATTTTCTGAAATATGAAGTTAATCCTATAAAACTATGTACTTCTTTTAAAATCTTAGGTTGGGGGAATCTAATTACCGCTTGAATCTTGTCTGGAGATGGTGTGACTGTACCATTAGAGACTACATGTCCCAAATATTCAACAGAACGTTGTAACAATTGAGTCTTTTTCCAATTAATTTCCAAGCCATAATCCGAAGCCACCTTCAATACTTCTTTTAGCCGTTCTAACGCTTGGGTTTCATCTTGAGCAAGCAAAATCACATCATCGATGAAAATTAACACTACACCACGGTCAATTAAGTCTCTGAATATTATGTTGATGTACCGGGAAAAGTACTTAGGGCAAACGGAAAGACCAAAAGGTGCCCTCAAAAATTCAAACTGACCTTCCGGACTACTTGTAACGAATGCGGTATATTTTATTGAGTCTTCTTCAATAGGCAAATGAAAAAATGCATTTTTCAGGTCAAGCGTACTAAAAACTTTCACTTTACTTAGTTTGTCAATCTGGTCATCAATAACTGGAAGTGGATACTCATCTTTTACCATCTTTTGATTTATTTTTCTGTAATCTACACAAACTCTTGTGCCACCATGTTTTTTACGCACCAATACCAACGGACTTGCATATTCTGAATAACTTGGACGAATAATACCCTTATCTAACCATTCTTCAACTTGCTGTTTCACTACCTCTTCTTCTTTTATAGCCAATCTCCGAGGACGCTGAGCTACTGGTATATCATCTTTTAAAATAATTTTCATCTTAATGGGAGCTTCTTTTATTTTCACTGGTTTGTAACTACTTATAATCTCTTTCAGCACTGGATTACTACTAAATATGTCACTGTCAACATAAGCAGGTAAGCAGTTCAGATAGGAACTATCATAAGAACACGGTTTTATAACAACAGAACCTTTATTGATCAAAATTGTAGTGCTAGCTAGAAAAGGTTGCCCTAGAATAATCTTATACGGAATTACACCCTGTGGCACAACATGAAAACATGTGCTATACATATGGTTATCAATCTCTAAAATAGCAGTAAACTTACCGATCGAATACACCTTATGGGAACCAAGCCCAATCAACGTCAGCTTCTCGTCATCACAACACACCGTATTTAACTTTCCGAATAAATCTAACGTAATTAGATTTATGTCACTGCCCGTATCAATTAAACTTAACACTGTAATATTGCCCATTTTCACACTTTTCACTGATTTATTTAGAGAACCGTCGCTATTTACACTAAAAACATTCTGACATTGACCGCCATGTTTGTTGTCATTCGAATTTGACAGCTGTGTGTCAGTGCACTCATTCATTCGTTCACCATAGTGATAACGATGTTCACGTTTGTCGTGAAGTTCGCCGCCATGCACGTTATCAGCGGTACTGCCAACCTGACAAGTGATATTCACTTCGCGTTGGCTAGGTTGGTACTTCACGTGATGAGTCGCCGCACTCGCCGCCGCTCTTGCCCTGCATTGCGATCCAATATGGCCGTATGCATTACATTTAAAACATTTAACACCGTTATTGCATTGATTTGCAAAATGATCTTGGCTGCCACATTTAAAACAACGCTGCACCTTCACTGTCTCACTGTTTCTTATTTGAATAGGCCTGCTGCTATGCTTATCTGAATGCGGTTGTTCAATTATGCGCTCACGCTTACTTTTTGTTTTCATCTGTTCATAAATATGCAACTTCTCCTTTAGGACACTATACGAAGTTACGCCGTATAAAATTATTTTATTGGCTTCGTAGTCTGTAATACCGTCGATAATATATTGAATTGCCACGTAATCGGGAAACTTAGCCCGCTTTCCAAGCTCTTTCATGCACAACATGTATTGGTAGCAAGTCTCATCTTTGCGTTTTTTTCTCGCGCTCATTATTTCATGCATCTCCTTACTGTTTACTGCATCGGGAAACTCTTTCAACAGTGCAGTCTTTAAATCTTCGTAGCTTTTAAATGCTTTTTCAGATCTGAGCCATAATTCTGCCGTGCCGGTCAAAGACCGTCTTGCTATTATCAGCTTCTGCTGGGCCGTCCACCCAAATATTTCAGCATTATCTTCTATATCCTGCGCCCATTTGGTTGACGAATATGTCATATCCTCGCCATTAAATTTTATGATGGCGTCCGCCATGTTATAGTTAGAGTCTCCTTTCCTAAATCCTGCGTCATCGTGTCCTGTCACCATAGCCATGTTGATATTTTGTTACAATTTCGCACTATATTCCTCAACTATTCGTTTTCTCCTGTATATTTTCGCCTTATACAGCGTAGCCGCCACGTTACTTCGTGACACGCCGCGACTTCACTATTCCGACAGCACCCCAAAATAACTTTTGACTATCCCGGACGAGAATTTGTAGGGGGTGTGGTTGGTGGAATAGTGAGAACACATTGATTACCTGAGATAAGTTTATTTAACACATTTACAACTTTTAACACCTTTCGCTCGTCTTCACCGTAAAACCCACCGTTGATAACTGCCCATAGATAATAGACTAAACAGTGTTATCCTATTAACAATTTTACTAAGTATAGACAATATGATTCCTTTGTTTTTTAATATACAAATTTTAAAAAATATTTATCAGTAAAATTTACTACATGTATCCTAAATAACACAACTCTTCTCTAAAAAATTCACACCTCTTTTTGCAGCGTAAGCCCTGCGTCTTGTAACCTTTTTAGTACCGCCTGAAGTTTATTTAGGTGAGAAATAGGACATTTATCCGTTATTAATACGTCATCTAATAGACATAATACTCCGTCTATGCCTGCAAGTATGTTCTCCATTACACGTTGGAATATCGAAGGCGCGCTTGAGAATCCGAACACCAAGCGAGTATATTTGAATAATCCGCGATGCGTATTTATACAAGTGACGTTTTGTGAATCTTCGTCAAGTACCAGTTGATTGTACGCCATCGATAAGTCTAGTTTTGAAAATTGTTGCCCTCCATCTAATTTCGCAAACAGCTTGTGTACTGTTGGTAAGGGGTATTTATGTATTACTAACTGCTTGTTTATACTTACAGAAAAATCGGCGCACAACCGTACTGTGTAATTTCGTTTTAATACTGGAACTATCTAGAACTGGAACAAGATCCTCTGGATCCAAAAACCACTGTGACAGTCGACTTTTGTAAGTTTTCCACTCCTGTGTATTATGATCGAACACTGATAAAATTCCAACGTGTGACATCTTGAGTTGTATCATTTTTTTTTATATAATTTATATGTGGGTAAGTTCTGTCGCCAATGTTAGATACGTTATAAGGAGTACGAGTGAAACGCTTGACTGCTAATAGCACACTGTTTATTGTCAAATACCGAACCTGCGTGGACACAGCACACGCACACCTGCATCGAAGTCGATATGTAACAATTAGTAATTCATTATATGGTTCAAATACCTAATAGTGACAAGGTGAAATTCTTTTAATTTAAATTGTTATTCAGTTTTTTCCTGTTTGTTCAATTATTTCTATACAAAATGGCAAGTAGGGTTAAGATACAATTTAAGTGTAAGCTTTGTATGTTAACCGACTTTGTAAATACAATTAGGTCAAGTGCCTCTAGTGTTGCGGCCTCAGTCGCAAATCTACATTTTGACAAATATTATGTAGAGTTTACCCAGGCATATGAAGAACTTCTGTCATTGGAATCAGGGGATGTGTCTGAGGAAGAACAGACACAATGGGATCAACAATTCTCAGAGATCAATAATTTATTAATCAGTGTAGAAGAGAAATATGCAGGTGAGTCAAAGCCATTCTTAGGGGATAAGGTACCAGGACATTCATCTCTGGTAAAAGCTAAGTTACCCTTTATAGAATTACCTTTCAGGTAATCTTATGGAGTGGGCATCAAATTACTAAATCACATAGCAGAAGATTCAATTCAACTGAAGAGTATCAATGCATGGTCAGATAGTATAATTGTATTGTCATGGCTGAATACAAGATCACACATGTTGCAGACACTTAAATGTAATAGAATTCAAGTTCAAAATTCTGTGCGTCATATGCTTTGGAGACATATCCGCTCAGAACTCAACCCTGCGGAAGTAGCATCAAGATGTATGTCAGCCAAGGATATTATGAACCATGAATCATGGTGACACCACAATGGCTCAAGAGAGAGCAATCTCAATGGCCACAGTCACTAATCACAGTGCCAGAAGACTTACCAGGGTTTAAGAAATCAGTATGGGTCGTAACTCCAGTTTCATCATGGCATGATTTATTATTATAACGCATCACGCTTAAGCTTACATATTACGTTTCTGTCAAAATATCAGGCTACCTAAAGAAAAGAGAAACCTACAGTCCACCCTATCACTTGAAGAAACACGGACAGCTAATGCATACCTAGATGAAATTACAGCATTAAATAAGGGAAGGCTCAAATGTAGGCCACTACAGAAACTAAGTGTTTTCATGGATACAGAAAAACTTATCAGAGTTGGAGACAGACTCAGGAAATCATCATTACCAAATGGAGCGAGACATCCATACCTTCTACCAAAGGATCATCGGTGGGTTCAACTTTTAATTTAATATTATCATCGGACATATTGCCATGCTGCTACAAATGCACTTATAGCTATCATCAGGAGAGAGTATTGGATTACATCAATCAAACGTCAGGTTACTAGTTAGTCGTTATCCCTATTGTTTACAAAATTGTTCAATTGTTATAAAACCCAAAAGTGAAGTCAGTGATTTCTAATATTTCAGCCTTTTATTAATTTCACAAATCAAACCACCACTAGGCTCCGTCATCATACCGCTGCAAACCCGCCAGCGGAGAAGTCGAACAAAAAATATAATTAGGAAATCTTGGAGGATGTCTATTGTCAGTAAACCAGGTTTCATTAAGTAAACAAATGTCAATGTTTTTTTTTTCATGTTTTAAATTTTCTTAGATGTTAAGGGGCTTTACCATTGCTGTTGCCCAGAGCGACAAGGGATTTGGTATTAAGTATCATTTTATTATTAGTTATTAGGTTGACATCAAATTGGTCATTATTTTTCATATTAATTATTTATAGCTGGGGGAGAACTCACCACAGTGCCATAGATTTGCTAAGTATATTTAATTCTGTTCTCTTCAATCTTCTGCTTTTTTAATGGACAGTCCATTGAAGTGGCCCAGTGATTGCCACTACAATTTATGCAGATTTTTTTTTGACATTGCATTCTTTGTAGGAATTTTGACCAGCACAAGACGAGCACGTTTGGGCACACATTTGAAACATTTTAGTGAAGGGGATACTGGTGTATTCTATATCTAAAAAGTTGTTTATAGGCATATTGAGGCAGGGAGATTATTGCAAATGTTACTGCAACTGTCGTCAAAGGTATGAGTGTGTTGTCAGATTTTTTCATGAAGCGCTTAATAGATATTACTTCTTCATCACATACTAAGTTTTTATATAATCTTCATTCGTCATGTCTTTAGAAACAAAGTTTTGGCCTTTATTTTAATTTTAGTTAAAAAGTCGTCCTGTTTCAAAACATAGTCGACGGAAACCGCTTTTCTAAAAGTCACCCCAATTTTATGCGCGTTCACGCGATGAATACCTACTATATCGGATACATGTTCAGTCAATAGTTTTGTAAGGGAAATAGGATTTTTATTTTCTATTTTGTCTTGCTGAGTGGACACCACATAAACGACGAATTCATTAGTGCTGTTTTCTAAGAACAAAAGTTTATAATTAGGTTTATTAACATTTTGTACTTTTTATTTTCTTTTAGAATTATTAGAATTCGAGTAAGAAAATATAAAGGAAGTATAATATCATTATAATTCCTTTTCCTCTTCTCTGCAGGATCTACTTCATCGCTCTGGGAACCCATCTTCAATAACTAGCAGTTTTTCGTAGTTTTTGTGCGCAAAAAGGCTAATAAAAGTTGAAATTAATTTAGGACAAAAATTAAAAGCTGCTCTGTTTGACATTTTTTTAATTGTAGCCAGGTTAGGGCGATAACAATTTACAAAAAAACTACAAATAACTTTTTGTAGTCGTTAATAACTACACACATCAAAAGTGTCTAGGGATCAAGCATTTTGTTGAGATGTGGCTTTGTAATAAATTTATGATTTTATAAATTTATATGGATCCTTTTTGGTGCATTTCATAATTTGAATCAGGAACTGTGAATCAAATTCGAGTAAAAGATGAAAATCAGCTGTCAATATTTTCCCTATAAAAACATACAACGCATTGAAGACATTATTAGTGCTACTGTTTCCCTACTACTGATTAAAACCAACGTTATTATGAAGCGGCGACGTCATTTAAGCAGGGAAGAAATGCTCAGAGCCGTGGGAATGATAGAAGCTGGTTCCCGGCAACGTACTGTGGCTTTAGCTCTGAATACAAGTCAGAGTGTTATCAGTCGACTTTGGACACGATACCGAAGCACTGGTACCGTGGCTGAGCGCCATGGAGGACGGTATCGCTGCACCACACGGAGACAAGACCGATACATTCAAATCTTAACTCGAAGAGCTCCAACAATAACCGCCATGATGTTAGCCGTGAGGCTTCATCACTCTTCAGGGAACTTAATTAGCGACCAAACAGTCAGAAACCGCTTGCATGAAGTGAACCTTCATTCCCGAAGACCGCTACGGGTACCACCTATAGCAATGCACAATCGTAGGATTCGATATCAATGGGCTCTTGAACACAGAAATTGGGCAGAAGAACAATGGCGTGTCGTGTGCTTTTCTGATGAGTCTCGTTTTGGTATGAGACCGGATACAAGACGTATACGACACTGGAGAACCCCTGGACGCCAACAGCGATTAAAATCCTGCCAGGAAGTCCATCCTTATAGTGGTGGAACCATCATGGTATGGGCGGGTATTTGGATCGGCGGAAGAACTGAGTTGATTTGGATCAGAGGCAACCTCAACGCTCAAATTTATGCTGAGACGATTGTATCAGACGTCATCGTTCCTCTACAAGTGCAAATCGGTCCCTTATTTCAGTTAATGCATGATAATGCACGACCGCACACCGCAAGAGTTGTAAGACAGACTCTCGCCGCAGCTAACATCAATGTCCTGCCCTGGCCTGCTCAGTCGCCAGACTTGAACCCGATTGAGCATGCATGGGATATGCTACAGAGAAGAGCTCTGCCGAATATGGAGGGTATCCAGTCGCAAGAAGACCTTTTTTTGTTGTTGCAACGAACATGGGCGGCCATTCCACAGCGTGATTTGGATGAACTCATTTTGAGTATGCCAAACCGATGTTCTTGTGTTGTTAGTGTTCGCGGTAGAAATACGGATTATTAATTGTTTAAGTTACCCAATAAAATTTTAGAGAAAACTGTTATTTCAGTCTTTTTTTCGAACTTTTGTGTTAGTGGTTCAAATGTCAAAAATCCCTTTATTAGGAAAATGGCAAATTTCTTTATTAATGCAAAGGTGACTTGGTTTATCGTTACTGTGACAAACGAAAACACTTTATTTGATGAATCCTTAAAGAAAATTTTAATTAATATCAATCAGGAGAAAAGTTATTGCAAAAATATATATTGATCCCTAGACACTTTTGATGTGTGTATAAAACACAAAATAACACCACTTTTATATAGGGTGAAATTGTTGCTTAATTTAACATAAGAAGGAGATAGAAAGCCTCTCTTGAGTTTGTTTCGCCGGTTCTTCTCAGGAAAGTCTCCCAATTTTGGAACCGGTGGTAGTTTACGGTAGTTAGGGTAAAATAAATAAACTCAAAATTACAAAAAGTATTTTTAATAAAGTACTTTATTAACTAAAGTAAGTAATAAATTCATACATAGACAATAAAAATTTTAAAAATCGAACAATGAAATAACCGAACGCTCAATAAAAAGTCTTTCGAAGGTAGCTCGACAAAATTAAATAAAATTTGATTCTGACGACGTAGCCTGTAAAGGCTACGAAACGTCAATAAATAAATAAAGTTTCGTGCATTAACCCGTAAAAAACTAGTTTTATTTAATAAATATATTTTGATTAAAAAATAGTCACTCATATTTTTAACCCTTCACCACAGTAAACTACAAAAGTAATGATTTTATTGAACTATTTCATCATCAGCCTATTCCTGCCCCCACTGTTGAGGCAGATGGAATAGGGAGACTGGCCGTGACCCACCTAGTAGTAGGACCTAGTGCGGACTAATCAGTGCTAAGGACTGCAGATGCAGCTGGGACCAATAGATCGATGTGTCATCTGAAACACGGAGAAGATCGAGATAATAAGTTTTTGGTTACCCATACAATTACCAAAAGTTGCCTATCTTTCATGATTGCAGGACGAATACTCTAACCACCTGCGTCTCCGGGCTCCTCTTTATTTAGATTGAACATTTTAAATGTTCTACACAAAAACTAACTATTTAAGAATTAGTTTCTACGTAGTTCCTATATTTAATATACATACCTACTTAATTCTGAATGATATATAATATAGAGCGGGAAGTTGCGTAAACCCCCATTGCAATGAAAATGAAGATAAATTAATAAAAGGGTGATTATTTATATTAAAACTCATTAAAATAAATATGTAACATTGTTATTCATAAATTATGACAGATGCCTTTGAAAAGTGAATTGTAGATTATGAGACAGCATTACATTGTTACATTTTTGTCAGAGATGCTCGTCAGCCTATTTGCCAATTTTTTATGTTTTTTTTGTATATAAATAAAGAGAAAATTGAATATTAATCGATGCTTTTCTGAACAAGTATCTGAGTGGTGTTATATAAAGCAGTAGTGGATCACTAAATAGGTCAGTGATTATTACTTCCATCTGTCAAAAGCAGTTGGCGAATAGGCCTACTGTGGTCTGTCTGGTGTGGTCTGCAGGTTGTAGATGTAGCTGGCGCAGTGACCACTTCTCATGAATATTATGCAAGCAGTCTAGCACCGCAACAATAGGCCGTGTGTCATTAGACAAATTTTAACAGAGATCGTTGTTGAGATGGAGGCGAAGCCTGCAAAGGTCTTGTTGTGCGTGTTGCTGAATTAAAAAAAATATATATAAGTTGTTGATATTCTAGTAGATGAACAATATGGGTTTAGACAAAATAAGTCTGTAAATATGGCAATCTATAATTTTCTTTCAAAAGTTACAGGTAATGTTGATAAAAAAATACATACAGCAGCATTGTTTATGGACATGACAAAGGCATTCGATGCAGTTGATCATAAGATCTTATAATCATATTGCAAAAATTGTATTGTTATGGCGTTAGAGGCAAAATACACGACCTTGTAAAATCGTAACTGATAGGAAGAAAGCAATTAACAGAAATAACTAGAATAGATAGCAAGACAAAGATTGAAAAAGCATATCGATCAAATTTTAGGACTGTTACCCATGGAGTTCCACAAGGAAGCGTACTAGGTTCTTTGTTTTTTCTTGCTTATATTAATGATTTCTCCTCAGTATTGAACCATCAGGTTACTTTATTTGCTGACGAGAGTACTGTTGTTTTTGATAAGTTTAATTTAATTAATCTTGAAAATGACATAAATAATTCTTTGACATGTATAATTAATTGGCTTAATAATAATAATTTATTAATTAATTTGGACAAAACTAAAATAATGTATTTTAAGCAAAACACTAAAGATTTTGCATTAAATATTAACTATGATGGTAAAAAAATTGGTGAAATGGAAGTGACAAAGTTCTTAGGGCTGCTCATAGATTGTAGACTAAAATGGAAATATCATGTTGAACACGTATGTACTAAGCTGAGTCAGTTTTCCTATGCTTTATATAACTTACGGAAAATGGCTAATGAATCGACTTTGTTGACAGCGTATTATGGGAAAGCAGCACCGACATTACGATATGGATTGATATTTTAGGGAAATTCTACTGACGCAACGACTGCATTCAGGGCGCAAAAGAGATGCATCAGAGCTATGTTTAATCTACCACCTACAGAATCATGTGCACCGTTTTTTAAGAGGTTAAAAATATTGACTCTGCCGTGCCTTTACATTTTTGAATGCGCTGTCTTTGTAAAAAGTAATATTAAAATATTTAAGGCCAGAACTTGTGAACGTCATATTGGAAAACTTTGTGTAGTCCCCTATAATACGGCCGAATTTAGGAAAAGTGTGTTTTGCAATGCTCCTATTATTTATAGTAAATTACCTGAAAGTGTGCGAGAAATTACCGTGACCAATATATTTAAAAACAAATTACAAAATTTTTTTATAGAAAAATGTTACTATACGGTCCGTGAATTTTTGGAAGACAAAAGTTTCTAGACTAATATAGAAAATGACATGCATGAAATAATTTCAATCATATATTTATCGCTTATTGATATTTTGAATTAACTATGTAAAATTTATTAATGTGACATTGAAATAATTAATGTTTTATAGAAATATTATATTGCATGCCGATAAGGCAGAATATGGCTATACTGCATTAAAATGTATCTATGTAACAACTTTGCAACCTGTATTCGCAATAAAGATGATTTGATTTGATTCAGATATGTCCGCATGACCTTGACACAGATTCACCGCATTCGCTGTCGCAGATCTAGTGCGGGCCAGTACGACTGGTCGCTGGGACTAACTTCCGTATAGCTTACTATGAGCGCTCGCGCTCTAGATCTGCCATCGCAAATGCGGCCTGGTCGCTTCAGCCATTCTCAGTGTCATGCTGATAGTTCGTGAGTGAGCACGCTTCGTATCATTCCGCAACTCTATAGGACGAAAATATTTTTCTGCAATGAGCTTTGATACAGTTATTTATTAATGAAATAAAGAAACGACCAGTAATATGGTCGCTTTACGACCAGTCGTGGTCGTTGCCACAAACTTGTCCGCAGCCCAACCTTAGCTTCTGCGATCAAGGTTGCGGTGACGGCCACGGCCACGACTGGTCATGGTCGTGGCCTAGTGCACGACGTGCCTTAGTTAATCTGGTCCTTGCGGCTCCTGGTCGTGGTCATAATCGTCTAGCCTACCTTACTGAGGCAGTAACAAATATCAACGGCAGTTTTTTTTTGTAAATGTTTGACTATAGAAATACAAGGCTTTACTTTAGTCTTAGTCTTAGTAAGTTGTACGGCGCGGGCTATTTCGGCATGATTATGTGAAAGCACCTTAAAAAGTCCTGCCTTTTATGTACGCGGACGCTCGCCCGCCCACCTCCCCTCTTCCCCGCGCGCGGTGCTTTGCTTTGATTGCAATGCATGCAAAGGGCAGTCGCAAGTATATCAATCGCGCGTGTGCATCTTTTGACTTAGTGACAAACACTGTGATAATTTCATTATGCCTCGGTATACGAACCAAGAATATTTAGAAATGGTGTACTGCTATCGCGAGTGTAACGAAGTACTCAGTAGAGCCTTGCGCTTTACGAAGATAGGTTAGGTTTACGAGCGTATCCGCAAACCATCCTCAACGCCGTATACAGATTCCGCGAAACTCTTCAACGCACCGGCGACTGATTCTGGGCGACCTCGTATTTATACCGATTTGGAAGAAGAAATTCCGGTTTTCTTATGTCCACCAGAGATGCCGCAGCCGTAATTGGTGTAAGCCAATATTACGTGTGGCGGCTTTTACACGAAGAGGAAGGCAGTCCCAACCATCTTTATCATCTGACCAAAATGCAAGAGTTGGCGCCACCAGATTTACCAGCTCGGCTGCAGTTCTGCACGTGGCTACGCGAAGAGCGCCGTCAGATTTTGTGGAAAGATGAGTCTACATTCACCCGAGTTGGAATGTTTAATATTCACAACTCCCACTTTTGGAGTGACGTGAACCTGTGTCAAGTCAGACCCTCACACTTCCAACGACGCTTCAGTGTGAACGTGTGGGCGGGAATCTTAGGAGACCAACTTCTCGGGCCAGTGTTTTAAGACCGCTTAAATACGGACAATTATCTAGACTTACTGCAGAACCAAGTAGAGAACATGCTGGAAGATATCCCTTTGTCTTACCATAGAGGGATGTATTTTCTTCATGATGGGGCTCCCGCCCATTACTCTCAGCGGGTGCAGGACTACATGAGTGATACGTATGGCACAAGGTGGATCGGTCGTGGGGGACCAGTGCCGTGGCCCGTTCGTTCTACCGATCTAACACCAATGGATTTTTTTGTGGGGTCGTATTAAAGACCTCGTATACGGCCAAACCGGACACGACATTAGTGATAACGAGGAACTAAAAAGACGCATAGAAGTTGCATTTTGTCTAGTGAGTAGTAACAGGGACACTTTAAAAAAGGTGGAAAGACACGTCCGCAAACGTGCCTACCTTTGTTTGCAGCAAAGTGGAGGTTTAGTGCAACAATTTTGCAAATAATAATTTAAGTCTCTTTTTATTGCTAGCGTGAATACTTACCACTATGATTCAATCTGTGAATATTTAAAAATGGTCGCAAACCACCCTTGACGAAATAGCATCAAAACCCAACTATTGTGAATTAATAAATTACCCATTTGTTATTACCATCTATTTATTTATCGATGAAATTTTAAATGAAGAAACAAATAATAAACACATCTAAAATAAGATACATATGACATCACTTTACATATCAAAATAGTAAAATTTTAGTATACATGAATCACATTTAGGAAATAGTGAAAAAATGTTTTTTTTATATCAGACATTATATTTTTACATCAAAATAAAATACATTTTTCATGTCCTAGTTAGAGACTTATTGTTATAATACGATTCAATAAAATATTACTATGTTGTATTCAATATGAGACATATTCAATTATTGAATCCCTTGGTGCGGGTAGACCCAGACAAAGTGAAAGCAAGCACGAATATGCCTCATCCCAATGCCTATGCCAATGGTATTGGTATTTTTTAAGGTAACTTAAAAAAAATTACTATGTATTATCATGTAATACCTAACGTAAACCAATGTTTCTAAAACTTTGTTATCGAGAGGAAGAAGGTCGTAGTCTCACTTTCTTTGGCCACATCTCATGCCGCGAAGATGCATCTGTGGAACCACGAGTCTGCGCTTAGGCAGTCTCGCAGGAATAGACAATTAGATAGCTATAGAAATCTAGATTTGACTGATTTAA
Source organism: Chilo suppressalis (assembly GCA_902850365.2). Classification (NCBI taxonomy): domain Eukaryota; kingdom Metazoa; phylum Arthropoda; class Insecta; order Lepidoptera; family Crambidae; genus Chilo; species Chilo suppressalis. The sequence goes on along the minus strand of OU963894.1, from coordinate 60,378,274 downwards.
ATGTAGAATTAAAAACTCTATTTAGTTTTGAGTAAAGTAGCGAAATAAGTAGCTTAACCCTTAAATGCATCATGATGTAGATCTACATCGTACGTTTTAATGACCCAAGGTTCAATATGCTGTGAGCTAAGACGACAACTTTTTACTTCTTAAATCAAATTTGATATTGTTACGTGTCGGGATGGGGTTCGAAATTATATGCCAGTTCACGTTTGACAGTTCTTTATTCACCACACAGTTCACACAATTAACACACAATGCTAATTACAAAACACTCACTAAATACTGTATTTCACTATACAAGTCACTAAACTATCTCACTTGAACACTTTTGTTGCACTTTGCTCGCCTTTGGATTCGCTCCGAAATCGCTGTTGAAACTCAACTGTCTCTGCGCGGCGCCAATCGCGCTTATATACGCCGATCGACGCTTTCTAGAAAGTACCTGTTAAATTGAGAATTACCTAGCACCCGCGAGTACGAAATACCTACCTATACCTACGCATAACTTGTAAAGAAGTGCAGATGTCGTTGCACTTTCACCCTTACGCCGCACTGCATAAGGCTCATTTCAGAATGAGCCGCATTACTCGACCTCTATCGCGACCCTCGGTGATCTGGCAAATTCGACCTCTAGCACTTTCGCGGTTACGTTTCGAGAGCGTTTGTGACAATATTTACATGTTGATTCCTGAACGCATCCATAAACTTTTGACATTAAGTTTTTTCAAATATTAATCTAAAAAAAATTGGCGCCTTGTAGTCGTTACGTTGGTTGCCGCGGATTTTACAAGTTACATTTTTTTATGAAATATTGGTAAAAACTGCAATAAAAAAAATTTTTTGAGAGGATAAAAGGTAAGTGTAATGTATATTATTCACAGTTTAGTTTAGTAATAATGGTACTTTTTTGCGAAATATCGGTGTTTTATAATTGATGTATAAATACATAACCATGCAAAATCAGTACCATTTGAATTAACTTTTTTCCTCCGTTATGCTTACAGTTTCTGAGAAGTTTTAGTTATTATTTTAATGCAAATTGCTTCTAAACAAGTGTTGTGGTCAAAATAGTTAACAATACACATATGTAACAACCACAACGTTCTTCCATACGATTAGTTCAACGCACGCTTACTAGATGGCGCTGTACTGTTCTACATCGCAGTATGGTTTTACTTTTTCTTTTACATAAAGACCTTTGATGAATATTTGTTTTGTATCCTTACTCAGGTTAGGGACTACTAAGTTGTACAATTACACAATTAGCTTCCGGCATCGGAACTTTTTGGACACTCTCGTAGAAACAAGCCAATAAAGCACTCGCCTCCGAAAGCTTCCGTTCTCACGGAACTTCCGGTCCGATTGACTTATTGACCCTACTCGCAAAACAACCATTTTGTGTAGTAGATTAGAACTGCGGAAACTTACGTTGGCTAATATACGCCCGTTTGGCTTTAAATTCATACGACTTCTACTTAGGGATGATCGATATTCGAAAAACATCGATGTTGACATCGATGTCATAATCGAAAGCCCGACATCGATGTTCGATATTTATCGAAAACCGAACATCGACGTTGGATACCATCGATGATTTATGCAATAATAACTGACAAAAAAATAAAACACAGTGCAAAAGTTCGGGATTTATTAAGAAACAGATCAAATGATTACATATTCCAATATTTTGTATCAATTGACTGAAGGAAGAGTAATTTTGATAATGAAGAACCTTTTAATCATTATTTTGTTGTGTTTTGGACGGTGACTGTTTAAAATGAATTGCGCTGCTTGCTGCTCAGAGATAAGCAACTTAGAATATCTAAAGTATACTAAGTGCAATGATGCCTACGACTACACCTGCCTGAGCTTATCGCCTTCCGACAGGAGCATAACAACTGAGTCATTTAAGTCCAATTGGCTGTGTCCTGGCTGCTTGAGCAAACAACCCAAAAATGATAATAAGAATATACCAGTGCGGCCGTCGACTCCAACCGGTCTCGCAGACTTAACGTTTAAAGGCGTGACGGCACAAGGCCGGCGCAAGGCGCAAAGCAAAGCCGATACCGCGACCACAGTCGCGACGTCGAATAAGTACACATCCGACTATGTTTCTCGCGATGAAATAAGAGAAATCATTCGTGATGAACTTCGCAGTGCGCTGAGGGAAAACTTGAGTGATTTGAGCAGTTCCTTAAATGCAAACCTGAGTGATCTCTGGAAAGAGATAAGCTCCTTTCACGACTCGCTTAATTTTTTAAATGATCAGTTCGAGTCTCTTAAGACTGATATTTCAAAATGCAGTCACGACGTGACTACTCTGTCCAAGGAAAATGAACAGCTCCGCTCGGAAGTCAATAGTCTCAACAGTCGCCTCACGGATTTGGATCAAATGTCACGAGCTTCCAATGTCGAAATTCAATGCGTACCGGAGCACCGATCTGAAAATGTCTTAGCTATTATCAAGCAGCTATGTAACGTTGTGAATTATGCTTTTAACGAGAATGATATTGCTTTTTGTTCGCGAGTGGCTAAAAAGGATAATAACAGCCCGCGTCCACGGTCCATCCTTGTTAGGTTTACCACTCCCCGAATGCGAGATTGTTTACTGGCGTCTGTTATCCAGTACAACAAGAACCATAAAGATGAAAAACTAAACAGCGGTGACCTTGGTATTGGTGGTAACAAAACTCCAGTATATGTAACGGAACACCTGTCACCCGTGAATAAATCTTTACATGCCGCTGCCCGAATCAGCGCTAAGGAACTTTGTTATAAATATGTGTGGGTACGTGGTGGCCGGGTGTACCTACGGAAGTCGGATACGTCGGAGGCAATCTTTGTGCGTAATATGGACACAATAAAAAGGCTAACTTAATTTTATATAATTATCAATAAATTATTATGTATTTTATCTCGAGATGGTGTTAAATATTTTAAAAGATGTCTATTTCTACACTAAATATTTATTACCAGAATGTTGGGCTTAAGAACAAAAACTTTAAATTTTTTTCGTAATTTAGTAACAAGCGAATATGACGTTATTGTGCTATGTGAAACCTGGCTCACCGGTAGTATTAAAGACTTATGAATTATTTGACAATCGTTATTGTGTCTACAGACGAGATCGAGAAATGAGCGGTTTCCACAGTGCAAAGTCGGGAGGTGGAGTATTAATTGCGGTGTCTAAACGGCTTACTTCATATAGATTGCATAGTTATGAAAGTAAATGTGAGGATGTTTGGGTGGGTATCGATATTAAATTTAATAACAAGTTTCAGCAACTATCGATTTGCGGAATATATTTACCACCTCCTTTACAAATGCACATACTCGAACATTTCTTGAGTAATGCCAATGGAGTTTTAGAAAAAAATAGTCACTCGCTTATTTTAGGCGATTTCAATCTTGGTAGTATACATTGGACCGGCACTGCTGATTCGCCAATGATTGCTTCTTGTGCTAATAACGGACTTTATAGTCAACTATTACTTGATTTTATATCTTTTAATAATTTTGATCAGTGCAATCATATAGTAAATAACAAGAACAAAATACTTGATTTAATTTTATCTAATGTCCCAATGGTTAATGTCCAGAGCTGCGTATCACCCTTAACTAAAGTCGACCCGTACCATCCTCCTTTAGAAATTAAATTGAAATGTAATATTAATGCAAGTTATCTACAAACTAATTCACACCACACATATAAATTTCACAAGGGAGATTATGACAGCATTATTAAACATTTAGGTGCTTTAAAATGGGATGAGGAGTTCGTGATTGTTTATCGGTGGATGTTGTAGTAGAGAAATTATATAATATAATTTGTGACGCTGTCAAAATGTATATTCCCCTATCTTCTCCTTGTCGATCTAGTCGCTATCCTGCTTGGTTCAATAGAGATATCATACATGTTTTAAACGAGAAGTCGAAATACAGGAAATTATATTCTTAATTTAAAAATCCACGTGATAAAATAACTTTCAAGATGCTAAAAGCAAGGTCTATTATGTTGATAAATAAAAGTTATATAAAGTACTTATCCACTATTGAGTCTACGATAAAGAATAATCCAAAGATTTTCTGGTCCTTTATAAAACAAAAAAATAAAAACAGCTGCGGATATCCATCTAGGATGTATTATAATAATGTTTCTTTGACGAATGGCTCTGATATATGCAATAACTTTGCTAAGCACTTTTCATCAATATACTCTTCAAATAATTTAAATAATACAGAAGATCCAAGCCATAGTGTTGAGACAGTGAAGACATCAAATTATCTCCAAACAATTGTTTTTACCCTTGATGAAGTCAAACATGCACTCAAACGTATTGACGCAAGAAAGGGAGCTGGGTCAGATAATTTGCCAGCAGTATTTGTTGCAAAGTGTGCTGATGTTCTTGCTGAGCCTCTTTGTATATTTTTTAACATGTCATTATCTTCTAGAGTCTTCCCCGCTTTATGGAAAGAAGCACGTATTGTTCCTGTCCATAAAGCGGGTGACCGTGCAAACATCGAAAACTTTCGTCCAATATCAATTCTACCAATATTTGGCAAGATCTTGGAGTCTCTGGTGCAACATGTAATATACTGGCATGTGAAACAGTTGATTGTACCACAGCAGCACGGGTTCGTTAAGGCTCGATCTACAACAATGAACTTAGTCAGCTTTGTAACGAATGTGGTTGATGCAGTGGACTCTAGGGCTTTCGCTGACGTCATATACACTGATTTTAGCAAGGCCTTAGACCTCGTTAATTTAAAAATCCTCATTAAAAAAATTTCACAGATCGGTATAACTGGCCCTTTGTTGCAGTGGTGTGATTCTTATCTTTCTAATCGAAGTTCTAAAGTAGTTATAAAAGGATATGAGTCTGCAGTGTATGTGACGTCATCAGGGGTCCCACAAGGCTCAAATTTAGGACCATTATTTTTTAATTTGTTTATTAACGATGTCATCTCTTGCTGCTTCCATCACTCTCAATGTTACTTATATGCAGATGATATTAAAATTGTAAAGCATGTATCCAACGTAGTGGACGTGCACTTGTTGCAAGAAGATATCAATCGGTTTGCTGTATGGTGTGATAATAATCTATTGAAGTTGAATCCTGACAAATGTTTCTTCATGCATTTTTCTAGAAAGAAATTACCACATTTCTCATCCTATACATTAAATGGCCAAAACCTGAGGGAGGTTGATACGGCTCGTGATTTGGGTGTTATTATTTACAACAAATTAAGGTTCAATATACACATTGATAATATGTTACCCGATGCTTCAAATTACTAGGATTTGTGATACGCAATAGAAAAGAATTATAAAGATCGGACTAACTTACCAAGTGACGTCCGATCCCCAATTATGTGTAGTAATCTCGTCCTCATATTTGTAACTATGTAGTCGCATCTTTGTGCCTACTACGCTGTCCACATATTTCAAGTTGTAAAATGAAAAGCTAAAATAAAAAACAATTAGGTCTGTGGTCTCACTCTGTGCTTCCGCTTCCCGCGCTGCATCGTCACCTGTCAATGTCATTTTCTTTAAAGATTTTCAAAATTTTAGAAAAAACACAACTTTCTAACCGGGGGTAATTACATTATATAATCATGACGCTGATCATGGCGCTTGCAACAGTGCCGAAATATCGGAGACTCATAAAAAACAAGGTACATGGTAACAATCCCGTTAATATCTATAATGTTAGTGACCATGAAAGTTTAAAACAATATACATTATATAATTTCTTTAACTAGGGCAGGGAAAGGATTAGTATGAGGACGAGATTACTACACATAATTGGGGATCGGACGTCACTTGGTAAGTTAGTCCGATCTTTATAATTATGTTCTGTAATCTCGTCCTCATATTTGTAACTATGTAGATGTTCAAAGAAGAAAGTTGTGTCAAATAATAATCATTTATTTACTATCATAACAGTAATTTTTTAAATTTCTATGAAACATTACGTCTAATCAGTCTTAAACATTCATAGTCTTGCTAATTTTGACTATATTCAATTATAATTAAGTCTCTACGAGAACAAGTAACATTAATAATATTTTTTAACAAAAAATTAAAATCACATGAAATTTAAGCAACTTAACATTCCTGAGCAATACTTATAGAAAAAACAATAACAAGATATAAATCTAAATAACAGATTCTTTTCAATTTTAATTGATAATCAAATTGTTAGCATTATTTAGTGTGCATACAGCCTCAGCAAAAACATTTGGTCTGCCAATAATAGGTCTTTTATAGAAGCGAGCAAATGTAGAAGAGTTTGTAGTCCAGCCTGCCACTTTTCTTATGACCTCAATGTTTACCCCCCCCCCCCCCTCAGAAGCTTTTGAAGTCGAAGCATGCCTTGTGCTATGTGTTACATATTTATTAACATCTATTCCACTGTTACTTAAAGTTTCTTTAATCCACCTACTTATAGTCGTAGCAGAAGCGGCATGGTGGGGCTTTTTTATTGTTAATATTAGTTGCTTACACCCTTGTCTTATATTCTCAGTCTTATTTAAATAATCTAGAAGTATTGTGGCTGGACAGATATTAGCATTTTCTCTAAAAAATGGTAATACTAGTTTTGGTTGCAACCTACTGGGAGCTGTGGTTTTGATGGTGGCTGGAATTCTTATATTAATATAGTCATCATTTATAGAAATATCAGTGATGCAAATGAGCGATATTGTTTGTACCCTGTGTGCAGTGACTAGGGCTAATAAGGTCACAAATTTTTTACTTAAAATACTTAGAGAAAGACTATCATTAGGGAATAAATCTGACAAATAATTTAAAATAATATCAGGGTCCCAGATATCTTCATACCTTGGAGTTTTGGGTCTTAATTTATATATGCCTCTAAAAAACCTTGTAATTCTCTCATCTGACCCTAATTGTGATCCTAGAATTAGAGAAATAGCAGATCTCATTGAATTGAGAGAGCTATATGACAAACCTTCATTAAATTTTTGGGTTAAAAAAGATATAACTGTTGGTACCGTGCTTGATAAAGGATCCACATTATCATTTTTACAAAAAATAATCCACTGACTTAGAGAGTGCTCATATTGTCTACTTGTCTTTTTAGACAATGAAGCAAGTATTATTTCCATGGAAGAATTTGGTATCCCTCGCTTCAGAAATGACTCCCGGATAATTTGGCTGCAATCAATGTCAGATTCCTGTGTAGAGGGTGTGGAAGTCTGGAAGGAGACAAGAGTAAATCACTACGAGGTTTAAATACAATCTGTTCAGACACAGCCAAAGTGTTGAAAAGCGGATACCAAGGTTGTGCGGGCCAGTTCGGTACCACTACAACGCCATTAGCATTATCTTTTATTATTTTTTGCAAAACTCGAGGTATGAGAGCAAAAGGGGGGAACGCATAAAAGAAAAATTCGTTCCACTTAAGCGTAAAAGCATCCACAGAGTGTGCACTGGGGTCTGGCAACCAAGAAACATACTTTTTACATTTTGCATTAAATATACTAGCAAATAAATCAATTTCAGGGACACCGAATCTATTCGTTAATATCTCATAGGCACTGTCACATAGCTCCCATTCAATTTCTGAAATCGAACGTCTGGACTCTTTATCTGCAATAAGATTGTCTTTAGAACTTATGTAAGATGCGTACACCCACAAGTGTCTAGCTTCGCACCACTGCCATAATTGTTTTGCTAAGTTATTTAAGTATGAAAAACGAGCACCGCCCATTCGGTTAATATATGCAATGGCAGTTGTATTGTCTATTCTCAAAAGGATTTCACAATTTTTTAAATCCGATGCATATGTCTGAAGACCTATAAATGCTGCTAAAAGTTCTAGATAGTTAATATGAAGCTCTTTTTCTTCATCTGTCCAGTGCCCATGTCTTTTAACATTATTACATACAAGACCCCAACCTGTGCACGATGCATCAGAAAATATCTCTAAAGTAAAAACATAAAATCTAATTTTTTTTTGCAATTGGCTGGAATATTATGACACCACTATTCTAAATCTGATAAGATTTCATCAGTTATAGATATAAAACCTTCATAATTATTATAATTGTCCCTTAATGCTAATGTTTTTTGTCTCTCCATAGCTTTTGTATAAAGCAGACTATACTCTAATGCTGGGCATACAGCTACCAGTTGACCTAAAATTCTAGCAAATTCTATGATTTTACATTTTTGTTGTTGTTGTAAATAATGTATAGAATTAACTAACTATACTTTCTTTTGCTCAGGAAGCGAAACAGAAAGGTTGACAGAGTCTAGTATAAATCCTAGATATTGACACACCTGTTTTGGTGTAAAACAGCTTTTATCTGTGTTAATTATAAAACCTAAACTTTCTAAAAAAATCTTAGTATTGTTTACATTCTCTGTACATTCCTGATAGGATTCTGCGAGATACAGAATATCGTCCAAATAAATTACAGACCTAATAAACGTAGATGAGACATAACTGGTTTCATTATTTTAGTAAACACATAGGGTGCTGTGCACAGCCCAAACGGGAGGCATGTGAATTCATACAGAATGCCTTTAAAAAGGAAACGGAGATACTTTCTATCAGCTTTTTTACAGAAATAGAAATTAAATAATAAGCATTTTTTAAATCAATTGTGGCCAAAAAACAACTTGGTGTCATGAGCTTTATTGCTGTTCTTATATCCTCCAGCTTAAAATGAATATTTTTAACAAATTTGTTAAGTTTCTTGAGATTTAATATAAACCTCCAAGATCCACCCGACTTGGGGTGCAAAAATATGTTGGATAAGAATTGCCCCTTCACTGGTGAGCAAGTTACTATAGCCCCTAGTTGTAATAATTTATTTATTTCAATAGAAATAAGGTCAGTTTCTTTACAACTAAAAACATTATTTATGGGAAAATTAATCTGAGTTGGTATTGTATCAAAGGGTATGGAGTAACCATCAATCCAACTGATTATGGTTCGGTTAGGGGTGATGTTGTTCCAAAACTTAGAGAATAGTCTTAACCTGCCTGTCTGTACCTGATTCAGTGGCGACGGAAGTTCTGCCGACGGGGTGGACGTGACTTCTGAGGGGAACGTGTCGGAGGCCGGTTCGGTGCCAGTGTTTTCATTGAGTTGTTGGCAGGCCTCGACTTGAATGTTGGTCCACTGCGACGAGGCACTTGAGATCGCTGCGGACCCCGGAAGTTTAAATTTGTGTTGACCTTAATGACCTTCGGTGGTATATTTTTAAGCTCTTGAGCTGACTTCTTCATGGCCTCACAAGCATTTACTTTATCTTGCAGCTTATCTCCGAATAAGTATTCTGTTATAGGCGATTTATCGAGGGTGTCTTTCAAATCTTTATTAAGACCTGGGAGAATTAACTTACGCCTTGTATCTGTTAGGTCATGATATAAAGTACACAGTAATCTACATGAGTCACTCAGATTCTGAATATTCTGAACACTTTCTTCCTTTATTAATTGATTTAATACATTTCCGGAAGCAGAAATTGCTGCACCAAGAATTTTTTGTTGTTCGCATATTCTCTTGTCCCTCTTGATAGCACTTTCATTTAAAGCTGCCATAATCTCTTCATTTATCATTGGTGGAACAAGTAACTGACAATTATTTGGTGCATCATACTTCATCAATAAATATGATTTAGTTTGGATATTAAGACCATTTTGCAGTATAGCCACCCAGCGCTTCACCAAGCTTTCATGCAAGTCTGCTGCATTGCTAGTGCAGGGCTCTCCTTCTAACCCCAAGAGATTTTCTATCTCGATTGGGATCTCCCTAAGATCATCTGTACATTGTGGTGCTGGTGAATAAACTGGTTGAACTGTTGGACTTGGTATTGATCTTTGTGGTGAATGTGAGTCTGACATATACTGTGGTTCTGGTGAGGGTGAAAGTGAGAGTATGCGCTGTCTCCTCATGTGTGGAGAACGACTTCTACTCCGGCTCTGATATGAACATTGTTCATGATCATTCTCTAGAAAAAGGAAAAAAAGTAACTCATGTAATATTCTTAAATATCACAGAATGATCCCTCTAAAAGTTCTTAATGAAGTATGAGCTGGGACAAAGAACACATTGCGATATACAAATACCACATATTAACCTCCTTACTACGTACTTGTGGTGCATGTCTTGGAAAAGAAAACACGATTCTCATGGTTAACCTCTCGTGAAAACTCTAGAGACTTAGTGTTTACAACGGAAAGCAGATATTTATACGTAGTATGAAAACTTGATAAAATAAACACTGAAACGTTCTCATGGTTTACCTCTCGTGAAAACTCAGAGACAAGTGATAACAAGTTTCTCATAGCGAAGTAGTGAGTACCTAATATAACTAATAAAAATACAAGACTTACATACCTTTTTCGCGATAGTGTTTATTTAACATTTTCTCCAACTTCTTTAATTTACGTTTTAACGACTTGTAGTCTTCACGTTTACCCATTTTTGATCTTTTATTGTACGTGAGATATTTTTTCCGTGTGGACAACGCAGAGCACAAAAAGATACAATGACATTGACAGGTGACGATGCAGCGCGGGAAGCGGAAGCCAAAGACTTTATATAATACCTAGACTGTGCACGAAAAAAATTAGTTAATCTAAAGTAAGATTTATATCTGTAGTAATAGGATAGCTATTATCTTGATAAGCGGTCGCTAGTAAAAACGGTCCTGAGTGAGAAAGCACCCAACGGTAGTGTGTCCCTTTCTAACGTCTTGCCAGCTCAATTTATCATTGGGTTTGGTAGAAATGGTAGAAAATGTCATCCTTTTCTATTTGTGATTTACTGATTAATTACCGATACGAAAGATTCGTAAACTATGAAACGTATTTAAACATTTCTACAGTTCCTATAAATAATAAAATAATCATTGATATTTTTAAAATAAATCTAAATACAGAGTAAAAGTAGTATTTAATTAGTTGAGCCTGGTAATACTGAATGTAAGATGGTGATTTGTTCACTTTATGACAATGATGACACTTGATGACAATTTGATTTGAAATATTGTAAATTTGCTTAATAAAGTGTATTTTTTTAAAATGGTGAACTCGTGTTGTGTAACAGGGTGCTACAATGAATCTTATCCCGGTAGCCCTTTTTCTTTTCACGGGTAAGTAAAACTTACAATCATATTCATTAGGTGAACCATGAATTTTAGAGGTAGATGAGATTTTTTTTCTTAACATGAGTTGTGTGAATTTAATGAATCAATTATTAAATAATGCGGTCGCTGTTACTTCATTGTTTCGTAGGTACTTTTTAGAGCGTTTTTAGATTCGTATCATCATCATCAGCCTATTAATGTCCCCACTGCTGGGGCACAAGCCTTCCCTATGGATGGAATAGGGAGATTGGGCCATGACCCACCAGGCGGGCCCAGTGCGGATTGGCGGGTGCTAACGACTGCAGATGCAGCCGGGACCAACGGCTTAACGTGCCTTCCGAAACACGGAGGAACTCGAGATAGATTTTTTTGGTCACCCATCCAATGACCGAACACTGCAAAAGTTGCTTAACTTCAACCATCGCAGCCGAACGCGCTTATCACCTTCGCCATCGAGCTCCTCACAAAAATAGTAAAAAAAATTTTTTTTTTTTCTTGTATTGTGTAGATTTCCGAAGAACGAAAAGCAGAAATTGATGTGGGAAAATGCAGTGCCTGGAAAAAATTCTAAGTCGTCAGTTGTTTGCAGTGCGCATTTTAAATATGAATAAGACATTTAAATAAGACTTGGAAGCTACGGGAAGTCCTTAACCCTTGAGCACGTAGGACATAAGGCTACATTGCGACAAAAACTGCGCAAAACTATATTATTTAGCAATGTATAAAACCAATTTTAATAAAAATATTGTAAACAATTGATTGTCTCGTTTCCGTCCAAAATTTGATGAATTTGATTTGGCATTGACCGATTCATCTACCTCACAATATGTGGGTCTCCCTTACCTGAATAAACATACTTTTAAGAGTACTTTCCCTTCAGGTGGCTGGCATTATAAAATTCCACCCTCTTTATCTAATCTCAGTCCAAGCCAAGCTACGCGTACTAGTTTAAATACAGAATGAAACAGTTCATAGTACCTATGTATTATTATTTTTAAAACCTACATACCTTCGTTTGGTCTGCGTTTAGAGGTATATGCATAGATGAGGGTTTTCATATTAATTAACACTACATAGTCTAAATTACGTAAAATAATAAGTTTTTGTCGATGTAACAGCAAAAAAAAGGTGCCAAAATCAGGTATTGGCATTTATGTTAAATTAATGGTAAGTCTGATGATACATTTTTGTTTTTTAGGTTTTCACGCACATAACTCATTAAATAAAACTAGTTTTTCACGGGTTAATGCACGAAACTTTATTTATTTATTGACGTTTCGCAGCCTTTACAGGCCGCGTCGTCGGAATTTGTCATCATACAAAGACTTAGTGTAATTTTTTATTACACTAAGTCTTTGTATGATGCACTTAGCAAGTTAAAAAATACGCCATGTAGTTTTTATTTTAACTCATAATCACAAATTACTTACATGTTTAGACAGTAGTAGATACTAAACACAGTCCTCTTTACAAGCTATATTAAATAACAAATACTAATAACAAATTTTGTCCCGCGTTACGCTTGAATATGGTCACTTCATTAGAAAGGAACACACTACCATTGGAAGTCCTCTCGCCCGGACCGTTTTTAACGCGATGGTGCACAGTCTAGGTATTATATAAAGTCTTTGGCGGAAGCATAGAGTGAGACCACAGACCTTGTTTTTTATTTTAGCTTTTCATTTTACAACTTCAAATAAGTGGGCAGCCTAGTAGGCACAAAGATGCGACTACATAGTTACAAATATGAGGACGAGATTACAGAACATAATTAAAATCTGCTCACACTAAAATTTGCCTATACAATTGCCTTGTTAGATCGATAGTTGAATATTGTAGCCCTGTTTGGACACCGTTCTACGATATACACAAAAAGAGAATTGAATCACTCATTAAAAGGTTTCTCTGGCATTTAGCTTTCCAGTGTCAAAAAACTAACGAACTCACTTCATATAAAAAACGTTTAGATTACTTTAAGCTATTAAGTTTGGACGACCGTAGAAAAGTCGCAGATTTAAAATTTCTTTATAAATTAGTGAACGGTCATTTAGACTGTCCTTTTCTGTTAGCTAATATAAAATATCATTTACCACATAACCTACCGCGATCATCTAATTACAAATTATTTATGCCCAAGATATTGAAATCTAATTTAGGTCACTTTTCGTCACTGTGTCGTATGCAATCATATTATAATAAAATGTCTAAGGCCTGTAATCTAGACCTATTTAGTGACTATGGTGAATTTGTAAAAAATGTTGCTCCATTTGTCATCAATCAAACATAAAAAATTTTGCTCCGGCTTAGCATAATAAGCATTGTTTTATTAGTATTGTAGTATCTCCTGATTTCTTGCTGCACAATAGTTCTGTCGTATTGGATATGTTCAATGTAACAACAACATGTTTGTGAATATCATGCATAATTATTTCTTTTTATACTTTTATAATTTTTAAGAATGCACACTATGTCATTATTGTCACAAATGCATGCCGTGGCAGCCTATAATTAAGATACCACTTGAATTGTCATTTATACACTTTTGTTATATTATACTATGTGTGGATATTCTTGTTGCTTGTCCTTAAATAAATAAATAATCTATTTCTTTGTTGATAAAGAGTAGAGCCAGCTTTTGAAAACAGTCTTTCGGATGGCGTTGATGTCGCGATAGTACTCAAATATTTCACCGCTATTTTTTTCAATTTCGGGTAAGTGGAACCGAGGACATTGTTCCAAACTTGGATAGGATCTTGTTTAAGATCAGATACTGGATTTTTCAAAAAGTAGCTCAACTCGGAAGGCATTTCGTGATCATGAGGGGAAGGCGTAGAGTTTTTGACATTTACAAGTTTATAATGTTCGCTCCACAAATTAAACTGTTCTGTGGGATCACTTGGATCTGGCGAACGACTAATATCTTCTTCTATAATTTCCGTTTCCGTCGTAGAAGTTAGTAATTCTTTGACAAATCTCATTGCTTTCGAACATGCTGTGGGATATTGAAAATGAATATTTTTGAATCTAGGGTCTAGCAATGTAGATAAAGCAAGTATTTGAACATGTTCCGAGGGTAACAAGCGTTTACTGATTTCAGTCATTATGTTCTGCTTAAGATCCTGACCCATAGAACTGTTTGTTTTAATGTTGTTCATTTTTAAGTTTAGCATTCGTGTTATGGCAATGACTTTGCTGCTGGTAACGTAGTCTTCTCCACATATTTCTTTAGTAGCAACTTCTATAGGGCGTAAAACTTCAAAAATTTCAGTCAACTCTTCAATACCTTTTGCAGTTATCATTGGAGGAGCACTTGTATGGCAATTAACAATTTGATTAATTGTTGGTCGCAGTTCTAAAAATCTTTCCACCATATAAAAAGTGGAATTCCAGCGAGTGCTGACTTCTTGTATTAATTTTAGATCAGAATGCTTTCGTAATTCATCACTCGCCACTACACTATGCTTGAACCAAGTGACAATCCTTTTGACAGATCCAAATAATTCTGGCAATTGCTTTGTTTTTGCGATTGATTTTTCAGCTACCAAATTAAGTAAGTGAGCAAAGCAAATAATATGGCATTTTTTTCCAAATGAGATATCTACAGCTTTAACAACATTTGCTCCTCCATCAGTTACCACAGCAGATACTTTTTCTGGATCTATACACCATTCATGACATGTCTGCAACAGCATTCTTCCAATGTATTCAGCAGTATGTGATTCGGCTAACTCATAAACTCCTAGAGTCACTGATGCCATACGTTCTTCGTCATAAAAGTGTATATTGACACCAAGAAAACTCCTAATCTGCATGGTATCCGTCCATATGTCGGTTGTCAGGGTAATATTACTACGTAGGCCTTTGATTTTATTTTTAAAAAGATTCTGTGTAACTTCATATCGGTTCTCTAGCATTCTCTTGAAAGTATGCCTGGATGGGACTTTATACAGAGGTGCAGCTGCTTTCATTAAGTTTAGAAATCCTTCATTTTCAACCATCTGAAACGGCTGTGAATCTTTGCAAATCATAAATAAGATAGCATTTGTAAGGCGAATTTCTTTAGCTCCATTTTCAGAAAATTCAGATATGCTCCTGAAACTCTGATTTAGTGTCGGAAGAAATATTTTTTTGCGAATAGACGATGCACTTATGCCACTTATGTCTCTTGCATTAAAACTACAATCAGAATCAACTGAACTATTTTCATATAAAGCAGAGACAGGTGCAATTATCTCAGCAGAAGTAGAAGCAGTTGACATTACAGGTTTTACGAATGTCTCCTTACGTGATTTCTTGGCGCCTGTTTTATGAACTGTGTTCTCCTCGTTGCTATTTTTCCCTAATAATGAAATATGCATTTTTTCAATGTGAAACTTGAGATTTGTAGTGATGCCACAAGTTTTTATGATTTTATGGCAAAACCGACATCTGGCTTCATTATTTTCAAGTCTTTCAAAAAATTCCCAAAAGCGACTTTTTGGCGGCATTTTTAATTCTGTCCCTGTATTCCTGAAAACATGCAATGAAATTTAAATAAAATTCAAACACGAACTCGAGATAACCACAACATGCAAAAATATTAATAGGAAATACACAAAATAAAATGTTCTGTCACCTTAATATACTATTTTCAATGCAACCAAAACAGTAAGCATCCACACCACAGCCGTAAAAAAAAGAGATAAATTGTCTATGGCCCGAGACATTCAAATTTTGCGCGAGAGAAAACGATATTTTTTTGCTCTGTGCTCCCTTTGTCTCATATACAGCATTCATAACCTTAAAAAATAACAATTTCGTTTAGCATGCACAGAAAGCAAACAGATGAATTCAATATTTAGAAGTCAATCAATAAAAACTTACATATTGTTGTATTCCATGTAATATTTTATGCACAATAATAGAATACTATCAAATGAGTAAATTAAAACAGCCGACGCACGCACAACAAATTTTTTATCAACAAACGAATGGGAGTGTGAGAGAGAGAGACAGACAGTTTTGAAATTTATTCTGGACAAGAAAACCTACATTGGTTCCCAGCCGATGGGAAAAGTTGCGCGTTACGACAAGAAACAAAAACGGAAATTAGAAGTTCCTTGTCCAAAAATTGTGCAAGAGTACAACATGCACATGGGTGGCGTGGACCTGATGGATAGTTATTTAGGCCGCTATCGCATCTGAGTGAAGAGCCGCAAATGGTATCTTCGCCTATTTTACCATCTTTTAGACCTGGCGGTAATAAATTCCTGGGTTTTGATGAAAAGAAACTGCATCGCAAAGGGAATTCCCAAGAAAGAACTACCGAATCTTGGTCAGTTTCGCAACGAATTGGCTGATACCTTTTGCAATGTTGGATCAACCAATGGCAATAAAAGAGGACGCCCAAGCAATACCTCTGTTGACAAGGAATTGCAAGCTAAAAACAAAAAAGCACAAGTCATCCTCTTCCAAGCGTCGATGTACGAAAAGATGGCATTGCTCACTGGCCCATGTTTGCCAGTCGTTTGAGGTGCAAAATACCCAATTGCAGAGGTAAAACACAGTGGTCATGCTCGAAATGCAACGTGCCTATTTGTTTGAATGTAAGAAATAACTGTTTCAGAGATTTCCATCAACAATAGGGCAATAGATGAATATCTGTTACCCTATTGTTGATGGTAATCTATAAGCGTAAGCGTCTATAAACTAACATGAAAACGTACACGATTTTTCATAATGATGTATATCTACATCAATTAGTTTTTTCGAAATAATAGACTTTTTTTTATTACTATGATTTTTTTCTTTATTTTTCTCACACCCAATACAATATTTCCTATCTATTTCAATTTATTAGGAGATCATACAAAAAATCATGCATTTAAGGGTTAAAAGGTTCATTTTTAGTGAGTTCCGCGAGTACTAAAATGGCGCACGATCCAGACGCAATTTTTAAAGCTTTGCGGCCCATGCCAGACTTCTATGGGAACCCCAATGTTCTCACGCGCTATTAAAATATGTGACCAAATTGTAATAACTCATATGTGTTCGGAACCCGGCATTGAATTATCTAATTTATGTTTAATAAACGGCATATTGAATAAAATTACCGGGCCTGCCGCTAGTATAATAAACGCGAATGGCATACCTGATAATTGGCTAGAGATTGGTAATGGACTTATTAACAACTTTGCCGACCAAAGGGACGAGCCGGTCCTTTATAACGACCTCTTTGGCTACTCAAGGTCAGAAATCCCCCCAGGAATTCTATGACCATTGCCAGACCTTGTTTAGCACCATTATGACCTATGTGAGCCTGCATGAGAACATAGCCACTACCATAGAAGCTAAACTCACTATGCAAGCATTTGTAAGAGGAAGGAAGTTTGTTCGCTGGCAGAAATCATTAAGAATACACAAAAAAAATATAACTCGATAACTAAGAAAAATCGCGGAACATACATGGGGTATTTTCGGATACCCCCAGGTGCGAGGAATCTAAAAAAGTTGTTGTCGTCACTAATTGGACCACCCTGTATACTTAATACTATGTTGTACACTAATAAAAATATTATGTTGTTTCAGCTACTGTGTGCACTTTATTATTTTGCAAATGGAAGTTACCAAAGGATCGTAGGGAAAAATATACACACACATTTATTCCAGCCATCCATGTCAAGAAGAATAAATGAAATTGCCTCAATTTTAAGTCATCCAGACATAGTAAAAAAATAAATAACATTTCCGCAAAATGCACCTTAACGCCAAGTATTAAAGGAACGGTAAGTAAACTCTGATTAACTTGAATTAAACAAGTACTCTGACATACTGGAACTGTATCAGAATTGTAAAAATCTATGGGCCCGTGTTTTAAAATATTTAAGGTAATGAAATCATCAAAAAAATACTTTTAATGGCAGTTTCTTTACATTTGTAGTAAATATTAACTGAGCTATTCAGGACTGACTTTACCTTTTGTTAGTTTTTTTGGGAAATTTCAAATTCCAAGAGTTGTTGGTGCATAGATGGTACCTTTGTCACCATGATACGACCCAAAGAAAATAAAGAACGGTATTATTGTCGTAAAGGTAACCATGCAAGAAATGTTCAAGTATAAGGTACACCTTTAACTGATTTTCATATATTTGTTACCGTTTTAAAACTTGTCATGATTCATGAACATATATAAATTTACGTGAAGATCAATTATAAGGCTGGAAATATATTTTTTGTCGATGTCGATGCAGCATTTGGTGGAACTAGCCATGATAGCTTCATTTTCAATAATAGTGAGCTAAAAATCACTTAACGCAATCGACCAACTCTGAAGAAGTTAGGTTTTTATTGGGTAATTTTTGAATTATACCTAATAAATTATTTGACAGTGGAAAAGCAAAGTCGTCTATACGCCACTTTGGTGCTGCTTAATAAATTAACACTGAATAAAAACTGAAATTAAGTACATTTTTAAGTAACACCAAAGTGACGTATAAGCGGCATCAAAGAATCGTTAATTGGATTACAGATCATTCTGGATATGCACAACGCCCGTCTACGATCCACAATTCTGGGTGCTGAAGAAAACTCTCCGGAAGGACACTATAATAAGCTTCATGCAACAGGCCGTAATACAGTGACGAGGACTTTCTCCGTATTAAAAGGCCGATTTAGGTGTCTCTTAGTACACCGGGTGTTGCACTACCATCCTGACACGGTTGCAAAAATTGTTATAGCATATTGTGTATAACATAATATTTGCAACCGTGCAGGAGGCTTATCAGCTGTACAAATGTCACAAGCTGAAATTGATGGAGAGCATGAATTCATCAATAATGTGCAAAGCAGACTGCCCTACTACCCTTACAAATAGACCTATATGCAGGGTGTTTGGTAAGAGACCGCTTAGTAACGAATTGTGGCGCTCAAGGTTCTAATTTTTTTTGTTGATTCACCTGACACTGTACGATCGGAGATGACTAATAGCCTCGAGCCTTGCGGCTGGAGCATCATCAAGCGTGTTCCATCGTCTTTAACACGGATATTCGGAAAAGTTATTCTCTCTTACCCCATCGAAGATGAGGAGGTAACAATTAGATGAACATCAGTTAGTGTTATCATGGCGACAATAGTACGATCTATATAAAAAACAACTCCAGTAATTTTCAATTTCTCAAAAACATTGTTTTTTTTTTTAGTCTGGATGACATAAGATTTAAGCAATTTCATTCACACTTGATATTGATGATTGGGAAAATGTGTGTAAATATTCTTCCGTAGTATTCTTTGGTAACTACCATTTGCAAAAATGATAGTGTGGGGTTTAGTTTTGTTTTGTAATTCATAGATTACCTTAATTCATAGATTAAGCTTAAGCTTTGTGTCATCAATCAATAGATACTTAATTCATTTTCCAATTGTTGAATCAAATCTTTATTTAGTCTGTAAGTGTTTACATATTCATCTTCACGTGATGAGAATAATTAAGGTTAAGCTATCGAATGTAATGAATGCAATTATTGAATGTAATGTATAAAATTCTTGTAACATATATAATTCTTATTATTAAATTACAGAAATAAAGCAATGGCAGTTTTTCATAACACAGAAATATATAAAATCTATCAAAAATAGAAGTAATAACTGAAAGCTGATAAAACATCATAAAGGCGCCAAAGGTTATGAAATAAATTAAAAATAGATAAGAATAAAATTGAATGTAAAGGTCAAGGAGCCGAGGACAAATTGTAAAGTAATAAAAGCTCATAAATACAATGTAACAGGTTGCTACGAGTCACAATGGCCCGGCGGGTTGGAGCACGACTGCAGCGTAACGGGACTCGGTGTGATTGGGCCCGGCGGGCTGGAGCCCATATTACATTTGCTACATTTCTTTCCAAAAGCTGGACATTTTTTATATTGATGCTGGTATCCACAATAATTGCATTCTGTTATCCTAGGTCCTGTTTTCTTGTCACGTTGATTTAACACATCAACCATTGTTTCTCCTTTAACCTGCACTGTAACCTCGTTTTTTTGCATTACTTCTACTTACCTAGAAATCACTAATTGTGTTCGGCAGTATTCTAATGCAGCATAATTTGGATAGCAACTCATCCAAATTATGTATTAATAGAGCCTGTTGTATAGCAGTGTCTTGTATATCACATACAAATAGATCCTTTAATAAACTCTCTCACAAATCTTTTAAATCGCATGACGCCGACAATTTTTTTAATTCTGTCATATATTGTTAGTAACTCTCTCCTGTCTGTTGGCGCCTTGTCAAAAACCGGTACCTCTCGTAATTCGGGTTAGTTTTTGGAACAAAATAACAATTAAAGTAACAATAAATTAAAAATAATAATTAAATGGTTTCATAACAACACTTAGCTTGTTTTTATCATCTTCTGTTAACTCAAACGAGTCATACACTTCTCTCGCTTCGTTCCCGGCGTGATGCAATAATATAGGCACTTTTTTCTTTTCCGATGCATCATCGTAATATGCTTCTATGTATGTTTCAAACTCACGAGACGACACCGGTTCCAGTTCTTACCCATGTCTCCGTCCATACACAGCACACTGAGATTTGCCGCTGTCACCATGTTTTGTATCGCATTACTTATTAGGTTTAATAAATATATCGCACCATCGGTGGAACAAGGGCACAACTAACAAAACATCTGAAAATGAGTTTAGTATGCCAATGTGCTTTAAAAACATCCCTTTATCTGGTGGAACATAGTCGCTCATTTAGTTCAGTCTCATTTCGCTAGAGCGCTACTGCGCCTTTGTCTTATTGGTTTGCGTTTTTTTAATATTGGAGCGAATAAATCTCATTGGTCAGTTGCGTCGTCGCCCGCGCGTTGTGTAGTTGTGTGCTGGAGCGTCAAAGCCGTTAAGGTAAATATGCCCTTTTTTGTTTGAGGTTCTGGAAAGACTAAGTCACATTTGGTGTACTTATGCCTATTATACGAGCACATGTTTGGAGGAACAAAGTCGTTTAAGCAGTTGTGCCTTTTGTATGTACAATATGTAAACATTTCGTAGTCTTTAATACAATTCTGACTTTGTCATTCAAATTGTTGTAGTATTTAGATAGATATATTATCATTTATGAATTTGTCATTCCAAATTGCTTATCTTTTATTTATGTTCTTGTAATTTTAGCGTATGATAATGTTACTTAGTCCAGGTTATTATGATTATATTTTTTTATTACCTTTGAACATTTCATTGAGAAATCAAACTTAATCAGTTAGATTCCAATATTAACGTAATGTATGACGTTATTACATTTTTTCAGAACAAAATGGAATCACGAGGGAAAAAAAATAAGTATGGTTTTTGATGATCAAGCTAATAGGCAGACCAATGTTACTGATGAGCTTCCGATTGATGAGTATTTAGAAAATACCTGTGCTAAAGAAACTGATCACAATAAGACAATAACTATCCCAAACATTAATTCATTTACAGGTATGAAAATACCATTTTTTTGCTGACCTACATTATTTACATTAGTTTTTTATTTAAAATTTATCATCAGAATAGATTAATATTGATATTTATTTTAAGATTCGTCGAAGAGAACAATGGTTGAAAAATGGATAGATAGTAATGACTTTGAAAATCAGGATCCTATGCTAATGAACAGTGAGACTTCAGAAGTAGTGTATTATATTAATTGATAAATTACAAAGATGGTAATTGAATCACTTAGAAGGTAATAGATTTACGTGCTATTGAAATTAAAGGAATATTTCTCTTTTTAAGGTAATCCGATGACTATAAAATTCAGAACCCTACATTAGTGGATAATAATATTTCGGACGCAGTAAGCCCACCCATTATAAATACAACCTCAGGTATGAATGCAAAACAAATAATTATTAATCTAGTAGTGTATTATATTAATTGATAAATTACAAAGATGGTAATTGAATCACTTAGAAGGTAATAGATTTACGTGCTATTGAAATTAAAGGAATATTTCTCTTTTTAAGGTAATCAGGCTTACGTTTACAAATAATGGAGATTTTTCACTATCGGAAGGTTCAGAATATAAGCCTCCAAGTCGTGCGAGGGAGATTGAACGCAACACTAGATTTTTCCAACCTAGAAACTTGTCTAGTTCTTCTAGGAACAGCAGCAGCTCATCCAGTTACAGCATTAGCTCTAAAAGTTCTAGCACCAGTTCTCAGCCTGCTAATAATGCGGTCGACTTGGAAAATGATGAATGTAATATTGAAACAGAACCAACTTTCTGCACAAATGAGGATATTGTTGTGCTAGAACCTAATACAAAACGGTCTAAACAACGTCAAAGAAATGTGAATGAGTGGAAACAAGTTACATCAAAGCGATTAAAGAACAGCGGCCTAGAGTATACAACAGAGAGAGGAAAAGTTGTAGCAGCAAAATAAATTCTTCCTCCTTGCACTAATAAATGCCGACTATCGTGTTCCACTAAAGTTTCTTCTGTAAAGAGGAATATCATTTTTAAATCCTACTGGGAACTGGGAACACATCAAAGACAAAGAGATATTCTTGCATCCTGTGTCAAACAAATTCAACCTGCTACCCGAAAACTCACAGTCAATGTTAACCCTTAACTGGTATGGTGGGGGCCGCGCGGCCCCCACGCCTGACAATTTCTTTGTTTTCTGCCAAACTAAGCATTACGTCGCCGGTCGCGGCGGGTGCCTGACGTTCGGCGCTGCATCACTTAACGGAACGCAGGTATGCACACGTTGGGGTCCGCGCGGCCCCCACAATACCAGTTACGGTAGTTTTTTTGGCTAGGCAAGTTTATTTATTTTGTTATTTTTTTACAGTTATTTTATCAACATGGCGAGGATTCTAAGTGACAAAACAATAGAAGAGATATTGAACGAAGATTCCGATGGCGAATCACTGATTGGTGACATGCCACTAGAACAATGTAGCGACAGTGAAATTATAAATGGTTGTGAAGATGCAGACAATAATGAGGACATAGATACTGACATTCAAGCATCTTCCACAGAGAGTGAAGATATTGCAGGCCTTAGTCAATCCAGCTATTATGGTAAAAATAAATATAAATGGTCCAAAAATCCACCAGCACCTTCACGAACTCGTCAACATAATATTGTAAGGCAAAGGTGTGGTTTGATTGGCTCAGCTGCATCTAAAAGTGATATTACTACCCAAGAATCGTTTGAATTTCTTGTTGATGATGACATTATCCAAATTATAAACAACTACACAAATGAGAAGATTACCGAGAATTCGGAAAAGACTTCCACGGATGCATTTTCGACAAACTATGTATCTGTAACAGAGATGAAAGCTTTTTTATTGGTCTTTTGCTGTTGACAGGAGTATTCAAATCAGGACATGAAGACGTAGAATCTTTGTGGGCTACAGACGGAACAGGTCGTGACATTTTTAGAGCTACCATGTCTTTGAAAAGATTTTTGTTTATTTTGTCAAATCTTCGGTTTGATGACATTGCAACGAGAGAGGAGCGAAAAGCTGTAAATCGCGCAGCCCTGATTTCTGAAATATTTGATAAGTTCATACAAAATTGTCAAAAAAAATTACAGTTGTTCTGAATATATTGACTATTGACGAAATGTTATGTCCTTTCCGAGGTCGATGTCTTTTCAGGGTGTACATGAAGACAAAGCCTGCTAAATACGGCATCAAAATATTATGTCTATGTGATGCTAAGACCCACTATTTATATAATGCCTTTATATATACAGGCAAGCAGCAGGACCGCATCAGAGGTCAACCTTCTATACCCACACAATCCGTACTACAGTTGGCTTCCCCGGTTTTTGGATCAAACAGGAATATAACAGCAGATAATTGGTTTTCATCGGTAGAGTTAGTTGATGCCTTACTCGAAAAAAATTTGACCTACGTCGGGACTCTAAGAAAAAACAAACGTGAAATCCCCGCTGAATTCCAACCGCATAAGCACAGAGAACTAGAATCTTCAGTTTTTGGATTTACAGCTAAAACAACATTATCTTCTTTGTGCCAAAAAAAAATCAAAGCGTTATAATGATTTCTTCAATGCATCATGACAAAAGCGTAAATGAACGCACAAAAAAACCGGAGATAATTGAGTTTTATAACTCCACAAAAGGTGGAGTGGATGCTTTAGATCAAAAATGCGCTAATTACTCAGTAGCTCGCAGAACACGACGTTGGCTAATTGTAATATTTACTGGTATTCTAAATATTGCTTGTGTAAACGGCTATATATTGTGGAAAGGTTCAAATGCTGGCAAAAAGATGAAGCGAAAGGACTATATAAAATCTGTTGGTATAGAACTCATCAAAGATCACATCTTGGATAGAAAAACCGAGTATTCTAAGTTCCCAAGGGATTTGCGTGCTATTATTGATAATTTCTTAGCAGCTAACACGGTGCCTTTACCATCGACATCTAATGTCGCGGTTCCAAGCCAAAACGTCTTAAAAAGAGGATGCTGTCACTTATGTGACAGAAAGAAAGATGGTAAATTTGCTACGAAATGCAATAATTGTTCACCATTTATTTGCAAAGTTCATAGTAGCACAAAAACACTATGTGATAATTGTCAAGACTGAATAAAATTTCGTGACTGTATTCGCGAGTCCTAAATTCAAGCGAGCTTGGTCCATGTTGATTTTTGGGAAATTTTAATTAGAGACTATAAAGTGGTTTTTTTAAGCTCCTTTAACATAGATTAAGTTAAACATTATTAGTTTTCATTATAACTTGCCAAAAAGAAATTTTCATACTTTTGTTTGTAACGTAAAAAAAAAATACCAAAAACTTGTTACTATTATGATATCTTTTATTGTATCTAAGTAAGAAGATTTATATAATTGAAAACAAATTGGTAACAACAAACAAGCCTATTATTTATCATTTAAAAGCATTTATTTAAGTAAACAGTTAAAACTTGCTTGCTAGAAGCAATCATTCTAGGGGGGCTGCGCGGCCCCCACGTTACCAGTTATTTATGTCAAATTTACGATACCCGTTAAGGGTTAATAATACCTGTAAGGAACTAAGAAAACCAAACTCGAGCTTCTACTTTATAATAGATGGAAAAGAAGTTAGAGTTTGTAGGACATTTTTGTTGAATACATTGATTATTGGTGAAAAAACTTTACGAAATGTAATTGACAGTGTATCTATTCATGTTTTAAGTGTGAGTTCTACTGATAAACGGGGAAAACATAGCAAATATTGTAAACTTACTGATGAAGATATACAATCAGTTCATGATCACATACATTCGATCCCGCTATTATATACCATAACTATTACTTTCATATTTTTCCACATATTGCACCCTTAACCTCCATCATATTTGCGTATGGCCACCCAAATTGCCACCATAAATTAGTTGATTACTTGACAGCGATCATTAAAGCTCATTATCGCTACCCATTAAGATATTAGAAACCATTAGAACTTCAGATAACCTACGGGTCACTTGATATCATCTTATTCTTTTGCGGAATATTCGCAATTCGGCAACACGTAAGCACTTGTTTACACCTTCCTATAAAAGTCCCAAATCCCTCGGGACCAAGACATTCTACATCAGATCCTCGCCTCAGGCACTCATCAAGACTCATCTACCGGTTCGCGACGCTATTCGTCTTCATATAACACCTTCTCTCCAAACTAGTCTGAGTGTAAGCCAGATCGGCACAGCAGTAATTAAATAAAATACTCAGAAGCATCAACTGGGTTTTATTTCACGAAGACTCCGGCCAAAGGGTACATAACACCGCGAACGGAGAGCCATTAATTAAGAGCTAATATAACCAGAGAGTACATAGATGGAAGTCTAACTATAGCTGAGCTCCATCGCAGCTATCAAAGACTCAGACAAGAAGCTGGTAGACCAGCTGTCAATTATGACGCTTACCTTCGAATTTTCAACACTGATTTTAATTTAGGCTTATTTGCACCTCGTAAAGACCAATGCGATGAATACAAAAACGCTGTCGACAAAGAACCATTGATGGATAAGCATAAATTACACCTTGAAGAAAAAAGTCTGGCCCGATTGGAACTTGAAAAGGACATAGATAGAACAAAGCAAACAGACTGATTCGAATAATATAGTAGCCATATTCGACCTATAGGCAGTCTTACCATGTCCCATTGGCCAATCGTCAGGTTTCTTTTATAAATCAAAGCTTAACTGCTACAATTTCACGGTATGAGTTACTATTTTTTTAAATATTAACTTGATAATTATAACATACATCATTCTTGCGCTGAATTAATTATTTGTTTTTGTTTAAATTTTCAAATATCAACGATGATACAAGTGATACAAAATTATGCTTTTTCTGGCATGAAGGTCTTGCAAAACGTGGAGCTAATGAAATAAACGATTTTTGCAAAATATAGTATTGTTTTGATTACATAAATCATCTAAAAAGAATGTGTTAGGGTCATAATTACAAAATTATTAAAATTTTGGTGCAAAAAGGGCACAACTGCACATCAAAACTATATTTTTTTTAAATTGTAATACAAATAATAAGTACTTTACTCCCGTAAAGTAAATACCTAAGTTCGCAAAGGTGTAAGGCTTATTTCACAAAAAAAAATAGTACTTTAAATCAATATAAGCAGAGAAACTCTTTATTATTCTACAAAAATCATAAAATGTCTCTAGTGGAAAATAACAAAACGTGCAGTTGTGCCCTTGTTCCACCGCTCAGCGCCTGGAAAATATTGGTACTGCAATCAATAATCCTGGATCAAATGACCTGGAACAAAAGGATAAGTTTTATTACTTCGGACAAAGTGTAGTTGCTCAGTTAAGATAATTGCCATTAAATAACGCTCTGGAATCTGGATACGCAATCCAAAATGTAATTTTTTCTAAGGTATATATAAAGGTATAGGTCTCGATTGTCCACTTCATAATCTCAGCCATTATCTAACACATCAGTATATTCTGAAGAAATAGCAGCATCTGCCGATGATCGATTCATACACACAATACCCACGCAGTCAAACACTAACACTTTTGGTCAAGAATGAGGGCAATATATTTTTTCTCAAGCTTGGAATAATGCCTAATGTCTATGCTGAAATAAATAAAAACATGAAAGATATTCAGAATTGTTTCACTCACTTTAATAAAATCCTTTAGTGCAGTAGCTATTTCACTACAAATAACTGGAACGAACTGGGATATTGTCGATTTTCCTACTCTGTACAATGCTTCTAGAGATAAAATGAATCACCTGTAAAATACTGTAGACTTAATCATGAAATAAAATATTAAGGTACGTATGTACGAATAATTTGTTTACAATATTTACATTTTGTAATTTGCATTTGGTAATCATGAAATAAAATAATAAGTTCAATTTGGTTTAAAGTCATTTTTTCTCTTCATTGCTGCTATATCACGAATTCATTACAGCTGTTGTAAACTTACAGTATCAATTCCTGTTTGTTTTTCAAACCACTTGAGAGCCGTTTCTAGAGCATGAAGTGCTTCATCATGAGATGGTCCTGCATCATTTTTCACATCTAGATTTTCTTCTGTTTCATCTTCTTACATTTTCTGCTGTTCATTTGTTTGCAATATGTTTTCTACGATTTCGTCATCCTACATAATCTGAAAGCCTTGATCATTACTGTGACAAGTGACCTATTGTTTCATATCAACATCATCACAATCCTGGCATCTTTTTTATTAGCTCATTTATATCCTCCAAAATAGAATCATCCGTATTGGTTATTAAATCTTCATTCTCCCGATTAAGTACTCTGTTTCTAAGCCTTGTTTAAAGTCTTCCTTTTAATGAAATACCACGCATCTACAACCATGTAACAACACTCCTTTAAATTCATTTCCTTAAAAAATGATAAAACGGCTTCTTGATTATCTTCATCAACAGAAAACAACGTACGTAAAAGTTTTTTTCTATAAAGTCGTTTCAATGTTTCAAAAATACTTTGATCCATTGGTTGTAGCAAGGATGTCATATTAGGAGGCAAATATTTTACTTTAAACATTCCATTTTCTCTCTCTAACAGTTCAGCTGAAGGATGGGTTGTTGCATTATCCAGTAAAAGTAGTACATTTTCTTGTTTGCCAATTCCGTTTTGTCTTTTTTTTTACTTCAAAGATGAAAGTGTTGTCATACCAGTCAATGAATATTGCGGAGTCCAATCCATGCGCTTTTTTGATTTTTATAAATTAAGGGCACCCTGATATTTTTAAAAATTCTGGGGTTTTTTGATTTTCCGATCAGGAGCAAAGGTATTTTCTGGGTCCCGGTAGCCGGTGACGCGCCCAGACCGCTCACCCCGCGGGCCCCTCTAACGGCCACTTCAAATTACACAAAATTACAACGCGCTAGCGTTGGGTATTGTTTACAAAAACACGTTATTTATGACTCTAGATAAGCGGGAATGAGCGTTCAATGGTGTTTTTTAAAAGGGAATGAATGAATCTTTGTTTCTGTCCAAGTCCTGATAAGATTTATAGTTTCTTGTAATAAATAATCGGCACTAAAGTAGGAAGCGAGTGAATTTTGACACATTGCTTCATTAAAATACGTGTATTTCAAAATTTAAAGAGATAACCTATAACTTTTAGACTTTTAAATGCATTATGAACATATTCTTAAGCAATATTTATAAAAAACACACATAGTCTTGGAGAAAAAGAAATGTTTTGGGGTCTTCAAAGTTCTATAAAAAGTTAAAGAGTATGAAATTTTTTATTGCTCAATTTAAAAAAAATATTTATCAATGAACTTGGCACTTACGACTGAAATATTGATATCGGCATTAAAAGTATTAAGTACTCACTAAAAGTATTATAAAAGTACTATTAAAAGTATTAAGTAGTAATATTAAAATATTTATTGAAAACAATTGACGAAATGAGTCAACATGAAACAACAGACCAGATGACGCTTACGGAAACTATCGAAATATATACTAAAATATTGACTTACCCCTTTTAAAATGAATTCCATTAATTACGTATAGAACTATTTGTTGAATAAAAACACAAAATAAAGCAAACACAACACTTTTTAATTCATTTAACACAAAATAAAAACAACGCACCTCACTCACGTACGTCGTCTTGAGACGACACGAAGCCGAGACTGGCCGACAGATGTCAACGGTTTTTTGTTTATTTGGTCGATGAATACGAATGCTGCTACAGTTGAAAGAGGTCGGGAATATAATACAGAATTATTAAGAAGTCAAGACAAGCCATTTTAAATTGTATTTCATAAGCAGGAAGAACTTTTAGAACGCACGGTCGTTTGGGTATTCCTCTACCCAACCTCGTTTTACTTCATTTTAGATTTGGGCAAAAAAGTCCCCATAGACGTCTAGGCTGGTAGCATTAGCGCAAACTAATACCGTTACTCGCTCTTTGCTAGTTTTATATCCTGGAGCTGAATTTTCTCGCCTAGAAGCTAAAGATTTTGAAGGTAATGCCTTCCAGTTTAATCCGGTTTCATCTGCATTATAAACAAAATCCAAGTCATAGTTATTTTCATTCAATTTCTTTGTAAAAACCAACAATACAACGTCTTCTAAAAGTTCATTTTTCGGTTACTTCATTATTTTTCGATGTTTACTCCCGTTTTCCCTTTCTAATTAGCAGGTGTACAACAAAATTGAATCGGTATCCTTCTTAATATCACTTATCGTGGATGTACCTACTTCATACTTATCAGCTAACTTACGGCCAGTTTCTCCTTTTTTTAACGATTCAATAATATTTATTTTGTCTTTGAGCGATAACACCACTCTCTTACGCTTTAACATTTTTCCATAAATGAAGACGTGACACGCACGTCATAGCGGAGGAACAATTGCCAACTTACTAAAACAATAACTAAACGCGCGACTCAGCGATCTCACGGGGCGCGGGAGGGATATGCCAGTTCGTTCATGCTTGCATAAATTCGACTTGTAGGTTCATATAATAGGTCAAGTAAATAGTCCGAATAATCGCGAATCCGTATTACTGAGGGCCAGATAATCGAGTTTCTACTATAGTGGCTTAAAGGTAGTCGCCACTGTCTGCGACCAAAGTACGGTAAATGTAGGCGCCATAGAAAGTCTCGTAAAAGTTACCAAAGAATTATATTATATTTGAAAACAGGACAAGAGTGGCGCCACGATGTCTTTATGATTGATAAAGCAAAAATTATACTTATTTATGATGTACCTCATCTCATAAAAGGCATACGCAATAATTTTATCACTAAAGATTTTAAATACATAGATTTTGAAGATGAACATAAAGAGAAAATCTTAAAATGAGAGTACTTTCAAGAGTTATATGAAGCTTTCGTAAGTAAGATAAGTCTCAAGGGGAGCTGAAATATATACTAAAATTAACGGAAGAACTTGTGAACCCGGAAAAGATAAATAAAATGAAGGTGAAAACCGCAACTCAATTGTTCAGCCACTCTGTTGATCTGGCAAGATAGCCTGAAATTTTTTAAAAATATGAAATATCTCTTAAAAAAATGGAACTAAAATTAGGTTAGTTGAGAAAGTTGTACCATCTATTAAAAGCTTCATCAAAACAAGGGATGCAGGTCATTTGGAAGCTTTTACATGACAAATACAATTTTGTCACATTGCTATGTAAAAACCTTTTGAAAGCTCGTTTTGAAAGAGCTTTTAAATCATTGTTATTAAATAATTTCAGTTCACCTCATTCTTTAAAATCAAATTGTGTATATCGGAGAACTCTGCAAAAAAATGTTTTTAAATAAGTTGGCGTTTCTAAAATTATTCGTACATGTAAGTGATTATTTTAAACTATTATTTTTGAACATATTTCTCATTTGAAAGATATTTAAAATCTATGTTTATTGACTGTTTGGGTTCTACAAATGAAGTTGTAAATAATCAAGCTCAAGGTGTTCAGTCCCAACAGGATCATAATGTGATGATGAAGGTAAATATAATATAGTTCATTGGATATTTACAAAAAATGTAACAATTTTGTATTGACTACTTGTTTTACCAGTGTCCTGGTATGACTGATGAGACTAATATATCATATCAAGAGATAAAATCTTTAGACGTGGAATCTATATTTGTTTTTATTTAGTATTTGTTTATATTTTAAATATCGGAAAAATATACTATTTTCATAGTGGATTAATTTTATAGCGGTTTATAGTGGATTAATCTTAATACCGCGATTTTATTTAGTCTGTGTTTTGGAAATAATGATTAAAAAAACGTCATGTATTCTACGAATCGCGATAAATAGTTTTGGGCAAGGCCTAACCCCAAGGTAAGCATTGTATTGTAAGGCTTGTGTTATGGGATACTTGAGTAATGGATAGAATCCATATATTGATACATATAAGTAACTAAGTATATTTATATAGAAATACATATTAAACATTCATGACTGGAGTACAAATGCTCGTATTCATCACACAAACATCTGCCCCCACCGGGATTCAAACACGGGACCTCTCGAGTAGGCTACACCTTGAAACCCGGCGTACAAACCACTCGACCTCGAAAGTCGTCGTTAAGAAAACAATTGGCGTGTGAGGAATGCCTATCAAATATTACATCACCAGAAGCTCTGCAATTCAAAAAAGACAAGGGTGGTCTTCATTACCCACCCCCATCTGTTATAAAATTATGTGAAAAATTTGAACAAATTTTTAGAAATTTTAAAATGATTAAATACGACTAATAAAATTGCTGTTCTTGTACAGAGATGCATCAAAAATGTGTTGGAATGAATTTGTTTAGTGATCATGTTAATAATAATGATCATCTTGAAACGAACCACCATTATGTCTTTCTAATTAAATCTATTTGTAAAAAGTATATGAATGTCAGAATGCATTACTATTCAAAAATGTTGATAAAACCTCTTTAACATGCTGCTAGAAGTAGGTATATCAAATTACAAGAAATTCTAATGTCGATATATTGTTATAAACTTTCATGGTCACTAACATTATAAGTCTGGCCTTTCTTGATGTGAAGATTCGGGTGCGGAATGACGGTTCGCTGAGTCATTCCATTCACGGCAAACCCACACATACAGACCGTTATCTCAACGCCTCCTCGCATCACCACCCTAAACATCTAAATTCTGTAGTCACTTCACTAACGAACCGTGCATATGACTTGTGTGACAAGGAACACCTGTACGAAGAGTTGGAGCATGTACGGCGGGACTTACAGAATAATGGATACACGGGAAAGTTTCCACCCAAACACAAACTAAAACTCCAGAAACACAAAGTAGACAGGCAACCACTATTTTTGCCATATATCAAAGGAGTGACAGACAAGATCTCGAACATACTTAATAAGTACTCACTGAATACTGTCTTCACTCCTTTACAAAAAGTGTCACAGATTCTACGGTCTCCCAAAGACAACTTCCCCTTGGAGAAACCTGGTGTATACAAGATTGACTGCAGCTGTGGTAGTTTGTATATTGGCCAAACGAAGCGGACAATAGCGTGCCGAATGAAAGAACACATAAAAGCAGTCAGAAATAATGATACACAAAAATCAGCCATCGCGGAACATTTAATTGATTCGGGTCCTAATCACTGGATTGAGCTCCATAATCCACAAATTATTTCGACAGAACGCCACAACATACCAAGATTGGTCAGGGAAGCGATTGAAATAACCAAACACAAGAATTTCAATCGTAAGGATGGGTTTAAATTGTCAAATGTTTGGAATCCAGTGGTTCGTATGTGTAAAAACCGCAAAAATCAAAAAATTGTCGTTCCGCGATCTGATACTGTGAGTATTGTGTGTCGGGAACAAGTGCGAGTGAATAGTGAGAATGTGACCAGTGGTACGGGTATCGAGCGCAGTAAAAGACGACGTCAGAGGGTAGACCGATATTTCTGCCAGTAACATCTAGCCGCAATTACTTCAGTTACTCCGTGATCATGGCGCTTGCAACAGTTCCGAAATATCGGAGACTCATAAAAAACAAAGTACATGGTAACAATCCCGTTAATAGCTATAAAATTCTAATGTCTTTCGTTGCCTAGGATACTATCATAAACATCTTGTGAGAAGTCATCTTATAATCAAATATACAATTAAAGTTATTTACAACGCCCTATCCACTGTTATTTTTAATATTATTAACACGTTCACTGCGTTAAGGGGTCATTAAAGCCCCATATACATATTACCTCCAGTGCGGGACAGAAACTAGTGTTTGCTTACTCTCATGCGGGAGGTGTATCTCTGGTGTTTGCAACAGTGTGAAAGAGATAACTATATTTTTGTGTTGTTCATCAAGCATAGAGCTCATTTTTAATGTCAAAATATACGGGGTCTAATGAACCCCTTACCGACCGGGAAGTAGAAATCGCCTTCAAGTGCGTTACGGGGCTGAAAAACCCCGTATGAATTTATCGTGCACCCGTACGGGATTGTCAGCTTATTAGCATAAGTGCAGTCAATAGTGACAGACGTGACGTCAAATATTCGATGATGAAGCGCTCACGACGTATGTTGGAAATGCCACGTGACAAAAACGATGACAAACTTCCGGTTTCACCAAGTTCATCCCATCGACAATCAACTTGTTCACCTATGTTCCGAAAAGTTTTCCAGCGGCAAACAACACCTGTTCAGTATCGTGTTATAACCAGCCCTAGTACCGGACAAGATTATCAAGAATTACGAAATGTTTTGAGCGAGGGACAGGTCTCAGAAGTGAATTTGCCGACCAATTCCAATGAAAAAAAAAGTAAGCTCTCAATTTTGCAAAATATTGTCATAAAACCAATAGACACGGATTTTCGACCGCTTGAGTTATGCCAGACTACCGAATTTTCGCCAAGATCAGAAGATGTTTCTTTAAAGCCATTGGACATGAGCCTTAATAACGTTGGATCCCCAAGTGATACTCCTGTAAGTGATACAAAATCTTTTGATTACGCCAAAAGGACATCGATTCCTAGATAGTGTTACCAACTCCTCACCCAAGTCAGAAGATATTACTCACAAGCTGTTAGGTGCAAGTAATTGTGGTTCACTAAGTGATATTTCTGTGAGCAATATGATGATTTTAGATCAAACTCTCGACGAAAAACAGATTAATGATCTCTTGAAGACCCCAAATCAAACGAATAAGAAGAAAAAGGAAGATCTCCAATTGATTGCAACACCAAGATCAGAAATCCAGCTTCCCAACGAACAACGTGACACTCAAGTTGATCAGGATCAAGTTTTCACTGCTAGCGGAGATGGTGATGGCCGTGATGGCGATTCTTCTGATGAAGATTATAACAAATCTTGTTCTTTGGAAGATCATACAATGACATCATCAAATGGTGAGTCTGATGCAGAGTCTATTATAAATGATGAGTTTGAAGATGACGATATTGAGCAGGAACCTGAAAATAATGCAACATCTAATGATAACGACGATGAATGGATTGACATGGCACGCCAAACATATAAAAATACAAGAGACTAATAATATAACTGTACCTGAAAACACTTCTACTCCTTTAGACTTTTATAAACTGTTTTTAACTGATGAAATGGTTAACAAAATGGTTATGGAAACCAATGAATACGCTACAAGGATATTAAATGAGACAAATTTGAAAGAAAAATCTCGATTAAAAGCCTGGACTCCAACAAATAGAGAAGAAATGCATCCTTTTTTTATGCATACATATTTTGAGTCGTATCAATTGTATGTAATTATTGGACCCACTTCGGCTTCGATATAATATACAGGGTGGTCAAAAAGTCGTGAATCAAATGAAACGGGGAAATAAAGAAGGTTATTTCCAACAAAAAATCTTTCTACAGCATGGCCATAACTTCATTGCACGAAAAGTTATGAATATTCTTGTTTTTTTCAATGAATCTACCGAGTATTTTTAAAATTTAATCAATAAAAAAATAAATTGATTAAACACAATAAAACAAAAGGTGTTGTATTATGACCGGATTATGTATCAATACTTCAAAAATTGTATTGGAGCTCTCGGTGCCAAATTTAACGAGCAATGAATTTTTTTTTCGTAAATTTTGAAGCGTTGCAAAGAATTACTTCTCACTTTAGGAGCACCATGTGAAAAAAAATGTATTACAGAAAAGTGACCCTGTGTTAAAAAAACTTGCTTATTTAATGCTGATTTAAACGAGGTACAACACTGCACTGTGTGACCTTTAGTTTCGGTTTTATGGTCGTTTTTTCATGTCAAGGTGCAAAATTCATTAAATTAACCTTATTAAAATCATTTACTAGTTGATCATAAACGGCTAGTTTTTTGTACGTTGGAACGCTAGAAATGTTCTGTTCTTGTCACATTTAGGATTTATGAAATGGACAGACACTCTTTCACACTAACCATTTAATCTTTTGTCAAAAATTCAATGAAGAGTAAATACTGAGACAGTTAAAAATCAGTCAGAGACAGTCTAAACTAATTAATTTCGTTGGCGTTGGCTAATACCAGTATTAGCCAACGCCAACGAAATCTCGGGATCCCAGGATCGACGATGCAGCTTATAATTAAAAGAAAAACATCGGTTACCACGTGCAAAGGGTGCAAGCTTTACAGCCCTCTGACTATGGACCTAGAATAGTATTTTGCAGAGAGATGCTTAGACGACACAGAGAGGATCCGCAGTTCTTCAACAAAATTTTATGGTCGCTTTTATGTCATCTTGTCCTCTTGTGTCCGTTGACGTTTTAACACCGTCACCGCTGTGCCCGCCGCCGCCGCCGCATTCTTCTCCTCCCCCTTCTTCATCACGATTCTATCGCCATGCGTTACCTTTCAATGACGATGCTAGTTTAAGAGAACATATTAACAATAGCAATAAGATTGTATTCAATAACACCATCTCTCATTATCGAGAACCATATTCTATAATTTATGTTAAATTTTATGTACCTTGTTTTCCTGTTGTCGGTGCTCCTAGATTAGGTTTTTGTTGCGATTGTGGTAATGCTTTAATACACTATAAATTATCTATCCAATATTATGAATACGTAGCGGAGGATAGTGATTGTTTTATGCCGCTATACTATTGTTCCTATTGTAATGTGTCCAATTTTACGAAATGTTAATATGTGTATTTGTGTGTGTGTGTGTGTGTGTTTGTATTTTCCCATTCTTCTCATAAAGTGTTCAAATGTGTTTTTAAAGAAACGCTCCAATTCCACGTTATTGTTTGATAAAATTTCTTTGAATTTTTGCATTTCTTCGTCTTCGTTGTTTCTGTCTTCTCTGCCATCAAACTTTTTTTTGACTTTTTCGAATCGTTGTTTTATTGATTCTTGCTATACCAAAACTCTTGCGATGTGGATGTACGTCCTGATTTTTTCATGGTATTGTTTAGTGCACATAATTTTAATCCCTTCATTTCGCTTACTAAATGTTGCCATAGCCTCGCCTTCTGTGAAAGTACCGTTTTTGCATAGATATACAACAATATCTGTGTCGCCACACATATATTCGCTATCTTTTCCGGCGATATCACATTTTGCACTTTTCCTTCTATCACTATTTTGCCCCTCCTCGCATCGTATCTCACCTCCGATCCTCGTTGTCCATCTCACTGTCATCGGTTTGAAGTTTTGCATCCACCACTCTGGAGA
This sequence comes from Chilo suppressalis, assembly GCA_902850365.2. Classification (NCBI taxonomy): domain Eukaryota; kingdom Metazoa; phylum Arthropoda; class Insecta; order Lepidoptera; family Crambidae; genus Chilo; species Chilo suppressalis. The sequence continues at coordinate 60,341,501 of OU963894.1, read as the reverse complement.
CCCCTTCTTCAGGTGAATCGCTTTTTCCGTTAAATATTGTAATTCTCCCTTCGGCACAGTCATTTTCGTATGCTTGCGCCTTCCATTTATCAATGCCGACCATTCCACAACTATGTTCGGCGCACTCATTAATTTTAATATCTTTTTCGGTGAGAATATCCGATAAGATTTGACGACCATTCCCACTATAAAGATACTCGCGTAGACAATTGATACAGTCAATTGATGAATTTTTATATCTTCCTTGTCGAATAGTTCATCCCAATCGTGAACTAGTTCCCCACTGACGAGATGGACTGATGTATATAATGTGCCAGTGTCGTTTTCTTGTTCCTCGATGCATAGCGATGAGTTTATAAGGTCCCTTATAAATCCGTGTAATTCCGCTTTTTGTGGTGCCTGTATACGCACCGACGCCAAGTATTCGTCCCATTTCTCCATCACCATCGCCAGTTCTGTCGATGCTTCCTCCATCGATGGTATATCGTCTCCGGACTCCGTTTCTCCATCTGACTCTGCATTCGCCATCGCCCTCAGATTCGATAACCCCATCTGGTCCTGCACAGAAGATTCGATTCTTTTCTTTCGAAATTCTGCCCAATTCTTATTTTTATGTTCCACATGAAACCTATATTGACCTTTGACCCCAAAGTGACCCACATGAAACTTAATTGACTTTTGACTTTTTGACCTTTGACCATTACTATGTGTCTTGGTTAATGTGTGGTCTCTTGTACTTTACTATGTGTCATTGTTAATGTGTGATCCATTGTACTTTACTATGTGTCATTGTTAATGTGTGGTCTCTTGTACTTAACTATATGTCATTTTTAATGTGTTGTCTATTGTACTTCACTTTGTGTGTGTTGTTGTTAATGTGTGGTCTATTGTCCTGTTTACTGAATATGTAAATTTTTACTTCATTTGCATATTGATTATTATCTGTCGATCGTTAATTTTTGATTTATAATTATTACCTTGTTTACGATATTTAATTTCTGCATTTTTAAAGGTCAAGGTCTGTCTTTATTACCTTGTTGACGACAATTAATTTTTAAGTGCATTTGCAGTTTTTATAGTATTGATTTATAATTTTGTTTTTCGCGTATTGCGAATTAATTCGGAAATTGCATTAATCGTTGCGCACCTCCTTAATTGGGTATATAAGCTTTTGTCCACTTTGTTTGTGCACATTCATAATGCCAGGCTTTATGGATACTTATCAAGGCAGTGACTATACTTCAGCATCCGTTATAATGGAACCGTACGATTATCCGACGTCGTTCCCTTCCACCAGTACTCCTGTATCCGAGATGGACGCCGACGCTAGCCGAATGCGGTATGTACGATTATTATTCGAAGAAGACGAGGAAGACGTAACCACGATACACATTGGTGATGATGATGATGATGATAATGGTGGTGATGATGAAGATGTAGTGCTCGATCATGAAGAAGAAGAAGAACAACCACAACAACAACAACAACAACAACATCATCGACCATCATGCGACCACCCCTCGTCGCCGTCTTCTTCGCCATCGTCGCCATTTTGCCCGGTGGTGTCCGTCGATGTGTTGTCACCGTCGCCGCCGTTGCCGCCTCCGCTTTCTTCTCTCCCTCCTTCGCCGCGATTGTTTACCCGTCGTGCTTTACCTTTCGGTGATGACTCTAGTGTTAGATTATTTATTAATAACAACAACAAAATTTTGTTCAATAATGCCATTTCCCATTTTCCGGAACCCTATTCTATGATTTATGTTTGTTTTTTCGCGCCTGCCTTTCCTGTTGCCGGTGCTGGTAAGTTGACTTTTTGCGATAACTGTGCGAATGTGTTTCTATGTTACAAGCTATGTATTCAGTATTATGAATACGTAGCTGCAAATAGCGATTGTTATATGCCCGTGTACTATTGTTCATATTGTGCGTCCCACACGCGGAGGGATGCCCATGCACACCTTGGGCATCCCTCTCCATCAGCTGCGACCGATCCAGATTAGGGTGGAAAAAGGCGGAGATATTGCCGCCTCCTCCTACCTGTTCGTCGCCGTCTAAGCGGATCTGCCATAACGTCGTCCTCGCGCGCCCGTTCTGCTGTTTCCTTCTGCGTCATAACTTCCTCACAGAAGGAAACCACGGCCTTCCAGGACCTCTCATTGCTTAGCATGGCGTGGACCACGCTGGGTAACGAGAGGTCTCTACCCACAACAGCTGTCAGGGTGTGACGTTGCCGACCCCATGCTGCACAAACTTCAAACGTGTGTTGCGCCAAATCCTCGGCAGCGCCACACTCATGGCATCTAGGGGTTGCTTCCCTTTTTGCGATCCGGTGCAGGTATCCTCCAAAACAGCCATGCCCCGTAAGAACCTGCACCAGTCGGAAGGTAAGTGCCCCGTGTCTTCTCCCAGTCCACTCCTTTAATAGTGGGCCAACCGCCTCCAGTGTTCTCCGGCCATACCGAGCGTTTCGACAATCCTCAGCCCAACTCAACATCAGATCATCCTCTGCTTCTCGTCTCGCACTACGTAACTCCTCTACCGTAGGTCTTTCTCCCCTTGCCCTCGCAGGGCATAAAAATTTTAACTATATTCGATATAGTTTAAGAACTCACGTAAGTACATTATAATTTGTTATGACAATCTAGTATTTATACAACTCCATCTTTATGTTAACTTAATGCTTTGCTCACTGAGAAGGAAGTGATTTATATAAGCTATAACTTTAAAACTACTGTATTTAACTGATAAGCATTTGGAATCCTTAAAATTCATATTAAGCCATTTTCTTTATGATATCTATAGTTAGTAAAATATAATTATAACATTATCTTAATCTTTTTGTTTTCTTTCATTGGTTCCCCTGTGCTCTGAGGTAGACTAGAGGAGCAGTGGAAGGGGAAATATACCATTACAGGGTACAGAATCGAAGTTTCCAGAGAACACATCGACTCAACTGATTATAATCTTAGAGGCTCTGGTATACTACTCTAATAAGAGGAAAAATAAAGTCGCGCCACATTACGAGAAAGCAGTATTATGTATACTTGTTAATAGAAAATGATATTGTGGAATGACTGGAGCGAAAAAGCTTCGTCAATGACACCGAATTGGTCGTCATTAAATGAACAAGAAAAACAAATTAAAGGTATATACTTTATTATTCGAGTAGTTACTTAATTTGTGCCTAAATATAGGTATATTTATCTTGCCACCTTCAGATGTCAAAAAATAATTAGCAAATCTCGTGCCTCCTGTGCTACTTGAGTCGTACTTGAACTCACCCTGTCTACACAAGGAATGACATTAGTAAGAGTATCTGAAAACCTATACCCATCACGTCTTCTAAAGTAGTTATGAAGCATGCATGCAGTTTTTGTAATAAGAGTAGCGAATTTAGGCTCAACCATATACCATCGTGTATGATAAATTCTCCATTTGTTGGCTAGTATTCCGAATGAACAGTCTATATATCGCCGAGCTCTACAAAGGCGGTAGTTAATACTCTTTGTGCGTAACTCAATTTCTTTCCGGGATAAGGTCTCATAATATTTCTATGTAGTCCGAAAGCTTCGTCACCGACAATTATATAAGATAATTGACACTTGCTGTTATCGTTGGGAAGGGTTGAATCCATCGGAATGTTTAAAGAATTATTTTTAATTTTTATCCCAATTAAATTTATTGAGTGTGACTCCTCCACAAAATTTGACTGTCTCCTTCTCTGCCATATGCTTCGACGTCAATTGACGTAAACAAGTAGTTTGCGTCACAAACTGCTAATAATACAATAGAAAATTAATGTTTATAGTTATAAAATAATGACCCACAATTTTTCGAAATCATAAGACGTATGTGTTTACCATCCACTGCCCCATACATAAGGGGAACTGGGAGTTTTCATTAAATTCTTCTGCTTTTTACAGCCAGGTTTGAGTCGTAGGTACCGGCATTTCCTGACTTGACAGTTTCAGCCAGATTTTCTTGCATATTTCTATTATTATTGCTCTGACAGATGTATGTCCTATACCAAAATCTAGCGCCAATGTTTTAAAATCTTTTCCCGTTGCCAAAAATCGTAAAGTAAAAAAACAATTAAACACATTTACATTTCCACAGGGCAAGAGCTCACGAAAAAATGGAAAAATATTAAGGACAAATATCGAAAAGCCTTAAAATACATCAAAAATGTGAAGTCGGGATCTGCAGAAAATAAAATAAAGAAAACATACACATATTTTAATTTGTTGCATTTCTTACGGCCTGTATTGGACGAAAACACTCTAGAAAGCAATATCCCACTAGAAAATTCTAGTGTTTCTGCGACTGACACCGAAAATTTTGAAATACAATCTGCAGAACCAGAAAGAATCGTAGAGCGTAAAAATCAATCCAAACGTAATAGTAATGACGAATGCGAACAAGAGCTGTTGGATATACTAAGGAAAAGGAATTCTGTAGATAAAAGAAGGTTACAAGACGAGAACGTTTTATTTTTATTGTCTTTAGCCCCGCCACTTAAAAAAATGACACCGCTGACAAAAATGCGTACTAAAATTGAGATTTTGATCTCAATCACGAATAATATGTCTGAATCACCTGACGTTCAGACAAATTCATACATATTTACGCCGACGACGTCGTCAAATGGATATACACCAAAATCAAATGCGCCAACAACATCGCAGTATGAGAATACTACTACGACATTGACAACCTACGAGCCAACACCTATTACCATGTCCAATTCCAACCTTCAATCTACACTTTCTTGTTACTCAGAGATCGACTCTATAGACACTATAATAGACGATACACTAGACACACAACATTTATTTTAAGTAATTGATTGATTTTCTTTGCAAGATGCTTAAATCAGTTAATAAATATTATTCTTACCTTAGCGTGATTGTTATTTTTTCTTCTAAAGAAATGTAAGTTGGTAATTATATGGAATTTTCTCGCAATGCCAAAAATAACTCGTCAAATGAGTTGACAGACATTCGCTAATATGAAAAAAAAATCGATCTGCGTATACTCTTCTTCTTTGGTATCTAATGTGAAATTGATTGGGATACAATCTGTTGATAGGATGTATCCACCATCGACGTCAGCGTTGGTTTTTTCTTCTTTTTAATATTAAAAAATAAGCAATGATATCAGTATCATTTTTTTTTTCATTTTATCGTCACGTCCATTCACCTCAAACACTAGAGAACGTGTGGGACGTGTGAGACCCTTGGGCCGCTTCATATAAATCATAAAACAATCTCTGCCAAAAACAGATAGTACTGGCACAGTGGCTAGCTTTACAACATACTACTACTGCGCAGCAATGGCCTGCGAATGTCACCCGAGACGTTAGTTGGTAAGTCTTCAAATACTTACCAAATAATTTCATTAGCTAGATCCCTCTTTCCGAAACACAGTGATGCATTTGGATTACGGTAAAATACCTCTCTCACAGTGCGGTAGTAAGTACCCACCTAGCCGGATCTTTGTATTTGTAGAGCGACCATACTGAATGATAGGGTAGCTTGCAATAATATAAAATATTGGTAATTATTATGATTTTTGTGCAAAAAAATAATTTCTGTAATGAAAAATAATTACATAATAAAAATGTCAAACAAACATAACCTATAAATGTTCAAAGCAAAATATATTTTTTCCTCAGCTTTCTTTCGTCGTGATTCTTACACATATAAGCTTAATAAATTAAGCAGAATCTAATGTCATTTGTTGAAAGACGCAACAATTTAATTTGAAATAAAACGATGTACGGGAGTTGGCCGATGTCCTTTATTCCTCACCATCAACTTCAACTTTCATCCCACCCACTACTTATTGTCAACCACCTACATCAACCACGCCATGCAACTATACAAATTACGGCACTATATCCAACATAACAGCTTCTGATCCACCCATCACCTTACATACCACAACCTATTTCGAGAACACAGCAACAGCGGCAATCGAAATTAGACGAATTCGAAGAATTTACTTATAATGACCTTAGTAATTGTGATTTTACATTGTAAATAATTATTTCAATTTTTTAAATAAAGAGTCTTGAAATATAAGCTTGTTTAATTATGCTGTTCTATCTAAGGGATGACAATTGATAAAATTTATGGTGAACAGCCAAGAAGTGTTTAACACCTTGTGTGTAAGTTAATCAAAGTGCTACAATCGTAAGAAAGCATGAAACTCACCTTAAGCAGACTGATACTCTCTCTTCAACGGAAATAGGTATCGTTAAATTTGTTTCTTGTTTCTCAATGTGTGGTCTCAAAATATTGACTAAGCCTGTAAATTTATCGTAGTCCATTTTATAATAGTCGTAAAAAAACTCGGGTACCGATATAAATCAACGCAAAAAGTAGTAAATTCACCACAAATACGTATTTTCTACCACAAGTTGTGAACACTAAAATTCCGCTTTCTTTTTCTTCTTTCTTCGTTTTCTTCTTCTTCAACTTCCGATACAAGTAATATCATAGCAAGATCAATATCAACCAGTTTACACACATTTCAGCTACGAGAGTCAACTGGCAATGGGCTTCAACAGCAGTGCTATTCAATCACTTGCCAGTTGACTCTCGAAGCTGAAATGTTTGTAAACTGGTTGATATTGATTGATAATAATTGTCGGGGACTATCAACCTCTTTTTTATACTTTTTTTATAATGATTGAAGTGACGTTTTAATGTAAAATAATTTTGTTCTTTTTTGTCTGTCAATAAAAATCGTTTGGAAAATTTGCCAACATAGTTTTTCTCTCGTGAAATATTTAATTGTTTTCACATAGTGGCGACCGTGACAGGACAAATTTTTTTCTAGTAAACCTTTCTTTAGATTTAAACATCTAGCAGTTAAATGCTTAAAAATAAATAAAAACATAACTATAATTGCTATTTCTTCTTTCAAATGTTTAATACTTGAAAAAGTATTCATTTGACATTGTGAATTACCTACAATGCGAAGAGATGGCGCTGCCTTGCAGCTTAAGGCTAGGAAAATTTCGACGCGGCGAAAAGGGCCGTGGTAGCATAATGGTCAGTGCATTCGCCCGGATAGCGAAGGGTGCGGGTTCGAGTCCCGTCCGCTGCCTGGTCCGCGTGGATTTTTTTCTAGTAAACCTTTCTTTAGATTTAAAATTATTTTACATTAAAACGTCACTTCAATCATTATAAAAAAAGTATAAAAAAGAGGTTGATAGTCCCCGACATCCTCCCCGCCTTGCGTTACGCAACACAAAAGTAACTAAACATACGAGTAACACTTCTATAAAAACATAATCACAAAACAAAAGACTACGCTCTTATCTGTGGACCGAACGATTCTGTAGTGCTATGAATTGAGAGGTTATGGGCCGGGAGAGAACCGGCAGATGTGGTACATCGCTCCTGGGGAACCTATAAGGGAAAAAGCCGTTGAAACGGTCTAAGCAACACTCCCGATTGAGTTTTGACGCGGGCTACCCGACTTTGGTTGTCCGATCCGGAAATAATCTCTAAAATGAGCCCGAGTTGCCAGTTAACTCTCTTTTTATCGTCTGGGCCGACAATAACGACGTCACCTACCTTTAACCGATATTGTATTCTTTTGACAGATGATTTTTGAGCTAGTAAAGATAAATATTCGCTTCGGAACCGCTGCTTTAGGTCGTCGTGCAATTTTATTAGATAGCGCCACCGAGCCGTCAGAACAGCGCCATCCAATTGACCAAACATATCTGTGTCGAAAGTATTAGTCGACCCTACGTTCAAGAACATCGCAGGTGTAAGTGGGACCACATTCTCACTGCTCACAGCAATGTATGTTAAGGGTCGGGAGTTTATCAAAGATTCAACTTCGCAGAGTACTGTGACCAATTCGTCGAGCTGCAGGGCTGCTTTGCCGAGTACTCTTCTCAGCGTTTCCTTGACAACAAACAACGAAAATAAGACACAAATCGACACTGTAGTTGACAGAGTCATGGACAACATATTGAACCAAAGTTCCGACGTATTGACCCAAGGTAGGCAGACTTTCTGTCCATTCAGGGAGCAAAGCGTGACAGCAGCCCAAGCCTATGAAACAGCATTTGACTTCCTAAACATGAATACAGGCAGAGATTGCTTCAGTTTGATTGACTGGCTTCAAAGCATAATGGAATGTTTTGAAAAAGAAACTTTGACTGTCCCTGCGTTATTAGAGGTCACCGTAGAAAGAAGTGAGTCTGATCCTGACACAACCCAGAAAGTTACGTCGACAAAGATTATAAAGAAGATGGGAAATAAGACTATAGCTGGGAGAGAAAATGTCAGGAAAGAGATGCAGAGACTTGTTTGTAGTTTCGCCTCATATATCAAACATAAGGAGAGGGGAAAGAAAGACCGTAGGGCGATAGCTTCAGCAACAATGCTCCTTAGACCATTCTTACATATAATAGAGTCGTTTCATCTGGAACTATCGAAAGGTTTAATGGGTTCTACCATATCGATTGGAGGGGAAGAGAAAAAGGCTAAAATAACTTCAAATATGGAGGTAACTGCCTTAGACACAGAATTGGCAAATCATGTTTCTCAAGGTACTGAGGATGCCACAAAGTGGAATGAGTGCCTGTCACCAGCAATATTCTACTTGATGCACCACTATATGTTCGAACCGTCCTTACGAGTGGCTAACCTGGTCCCCTTGCACTCAAGAATGGGAATATTATTTCTTAGCATTTGCAAATACGGTCACTTGTTTCAATCATGGAAGCGAATCCAGATAGGTCCTGGCCCGATTGTCAAAAATAAGGACTCATATACTCGGATATTATGGGTAGATGAACATGAGAAATCTATGAATGAGAGGACTAAGTCTTGGTATATTAAGCTTAAGGACAAGATAACTGAAGATCGGAAATATTTCATGTCCAGCCCTGGTATGCTCATGGGAATGTTGAATGCAGCTAGCACAACAATAGGCCTATTGCCTATGAATTTCTTAATGCAAAGAAATAGCATGAAAGTTGTGTGTATGCGATCAAGTGATGACTCTACCACAAAATATTTATCAAATAGTGCAGAAAACAACAAACTTTGTGTTATTAGGAACAAACAAAATTTGTCATTGATAGGGATAAACCTTAGTCCAGATAAAACCTTTTTCTTGCCAGAGGGAATAGCAGAGTACACTTCTTGGTATATCGATGGTAAATTTGTGTCACAATATGGGACTGAAGTTCCGAGCATTAGACCACAGGGGAAAAGTCCTTACGACGACCTATATGCTATTGCTAAAGGTACCTCAACTTTGCTTCAGACCCTTGTAATAAACCACCTTGGAGCAACTGCTAGAATCAGGATTGGAATATCTGCATGCAAGAAAGTGTGGAGACTGAAAGAAACTGGGTCAAATCTCAGAGAGGGAGTTTCCCCTAAAGTACAACTCATAGAAGATGGGGGCCAGAATCTCTGGAATTGTGTGAATTGCCACTTGAATGAAATTGCGATGAAAAGAAGACTTGTTACCACCGATGAAGAAAATGAATACATGTATATAATCACAAATCCTGACAATCCGAAGATTGCAGGTTCGTGTCCTGTCACGGTCGCCACTATGTGAAAACAATTAAATATTTCACGAGAGAAAAACTATGTTGGCAAATTTTCCAAACGATTTTTATTGACAGACAAAAAAGAACAAAATTATTTTACATTAAAACGTCACTTCAATCATTATAAAAAAAGTATAAAAAAGAGGTTGATAGTCCCCGACATCCTCCCCGCCTTGCGTTACGCAACACAAAAAGTAACTAAACATAACACTTCTATAAAAACATAAAATAAGACATTGATAACATTGATATTATTGATAATGCATTTCGGATATTTCCGACATCTCTTCCAGATATGGGCTTTCATGAGGCAAATAGAACAAGCATTCTTGCTTTTGATGAACTCTTTGCGCTCTTCTATAGTTTTATTCATAGCCGCTTTACATTCAGAGCTAGAATGAGTTGTTCGCTCGCACCACAAGCACTCTCTCGCTTTCACCTGCTCTGGCTGTGAATATTTTTTATTGTATTTCTCATTCGACTTACTTGTGCCTGCACTGCTAGTAAAAAAGGCGGCGGTTGGTGAGGCAGGTGAGCATGTATTGCTATATCCAGATCGCGACAGTCGGATCCGTTCTTCTGCTTCCACCTCCTTCTTGACAAAGGAAAGAAGACGAGACAATGGTGTCCCTTTCTCCGCAGTTAGCTGCATGTGTGAGCGACTCCAGGCCCTTAGTGAGTCTTCGGGCAGTGCTGACTCCACTAAAGGGTATAAGAAAGCGGCGTACTTATCTTGCGTGAGACCCAAAGATTCCAAGGCTAGTATTTGAGTCATCAGCCTATCGTATAGAGATCTCGTGGACTGTTTCAGTGTGCCTTTTGTCTGTGCTACTACAAGCTGCATGATTTCTCGAACATAGTGCTCAATGATCATCTCATCACGTGCAAAACGATCTTTTAGCTGTTGTATGACCATCTCGTAATTGTCACCCGTAGGTGGAAAACTCCCTACCAATTCACGGGCGCTCGAACCTTGCTCCATACACTGAAGTAGATAATGAAATTTTTCATCATTGTCTAGATGCTCATCTGAGTGAATCTTTTTAAATTGTGTCCAGAATGAGAGCCAATCACTTATTTTGCCATCAAACTTCGGCAAATCTAATTTCGGTAACCGAAGGTGTAGACTATGACTTTTATTCGATACAACTGATGCACACATACCTTCATTTTGGTCATGCCTTAATGACAAATTTATGTTCTCCATGTACTCGTTTACCTTTTGTTTGAGCACGAACCATTTGTCGACATATTCTTCTGAAGAGTTCAGGTCAGCGTCAAATTCGTCCTCGTCCCTTTCGGGGTCATATCGAGCCCTTACCGCCAAATTATCGTAAGCGACATTCGCCAAATTATCGTAAGCGACACTTTTGTCGAAATGCCTATTTTGTGGAAACTAATATTTTAAACCGTAACGGACCCATCTCTGTTGATATTTCCCTCCAAAAGAACACCGCAATAATATAAAAGAGGGAAGAATAGAGGGAAATATCAACAGAGATGGGTCCGTTACAATTTAAAATATTAGTTTCCACAAAAAACGCATTTCGACAAGTGTCGCTTACGATAATTTGGCGAGTGTCGCTTACGATAATTTGGCGGTAAGGGCTCGATATAACCACAGCGATAACATATTGTTTTGCATATTTACCAGGTTATTATAACGTTCCGAAAGTTTGGCAAACTCTGCCGCGATGGAACTTTTGTCGCCGTTCTTCAAAAGCTCGGTCAATTTTGTAGAGGACATTGTAAATAACCGTCTGGCTACGGATCTCTCCTGTTTTGCCTTTTCCATTTTGTTTACAATCACGGTCTCCACTCTTCTAACACCTATCACCCAATAATCTTCACGTAAGATACCTATTAAGGTTTATGATCCGGCGTGAAGATTATGCACGTGCTTTTCAAAAATTAGTCGCTCAGTGATGACACTCTGACCCGGTACTAAGATCGGATATTTGAAATTGTATGTGTCTTCACCTAATGTAAGCCGCGTTCTAACTCTAATTAAACCATAACTGTCTATAAAAGTTTCTAATCTAAATTGTGTAAATAAATTCTCAAAATTAAAGAAAAATTCTAATTGTAATAACTTTAGTATACAACGTTCACTTTGTGCATACTCTTCTGCATCTAATTCGCCTCCTTTTCTTTCATTTTTATTCTGCCGACTATTATTTGCAAATCGTAATATCCAACCCACTGTCCTAACAATCTTCGTAAACTTACTGAAATAGCAAAGACGATCAGAAAACTTATCATGTTGAACTAGTAAGCAACTCTTTTTGACTTCCTTTAATACCTCTTCTAGGTTTGGTGTGATATTTGAAACTGGCCATTCCTCAGGTGATGCCTTAAGCCAATCGGGGCCTTCCCACCATCTACTTTCAAGATGCTTTGCAGAGCACCCTATTGAAGGCAGGTCTGCTGGATTTTGTTCGCCTGGGACGTGTCGCCAATCGTTGACATTAGTACTGTTTACGATTTCACTTACACGGTTATGTACAAAGGTGTTTAAACCGACTTTTCTTTTAATCCATGCTAACACGATGCTGGAGTCTGTCCAAAAATATTCTTTGCATTGTAAGTCTAGTCCTTTCTTCGTTTCTTCATACAATCTTACAGCCGTTAGAGCAGCTATGAGTTCCAAGCGAGGAATGGTAATCGCTTTCGTCGGCGCTACTCTTGACTTCGCCATGAGCAATTGAACACTCACTCTATCTTTATATTCGGAACGAAGAAATATGCAAGCAGCGAAAAAAAAATTAAAACAAATTATTAATAAATTTACTGCTCACAGCAATGTATGTTAAGGGTCGGGAGTTTATCAAAGATTCAACTTCGCAGAGTACTGTGACCAATTCGTCGAGTTGCAGGGCTGCTTTGCCAATTTGAAAATGAAATCTATCAAACAAGAAAAACTAAAAAAAAGTTGAAAGTTCATTTGCGGATTATAACAAATGGTCACAAATAAACTGCATCGTCAAACGGAAAAATATTTCAACATTTCATGGCGCTGAGGATGAAATCGACGCCATGAGTAACAATTCAGAAACAGAGACTGATACTGCAAACTCGTTGATGCTATGTTTGATAGTTTTTTTTTCATAATGTCTGGAGTCTCAAAGGAAGATACGACAAAAATTTGCTTTAAAGGGTTTACAAGAACTATAAATTTTTTCTTCAATATCGTCCACGAATCAGATAAAACTTTCACTAAAGCGCAACTCATACAGTTTTTCAAGATAGTTTTGCGAAATTCTCGATACCGGTCTCAAAACGAACAGGTGAGAATGTCTGCTCAAAGACAAAAGCAAAAAGGGAAACTAAAAACAAAAAAAGTATCCTAATTTCATCGGAAGATAATTTGGAGAATCCCTCTTCAGACCAAATTCAAAGAGAGGAACCAGTTATTGAATGCGAAACAAAGCAGCTACCCTAAAATAACAAATCCTTACAGTAGCGAGACGCCACATTACGATTACTTTGTTTAAACTGATTATTAATAAAAGAAAATTAAAATATTGATGTTATTTTATTTTAAAGTATGTATTAATGGCACAAAATATATATTGTGGTCATATAATACACTCACGTCTTATTAATATTTGTGTATGAGCACTGATCTATGTGTAAATAAGAAGACTTTAAAGGCTCGTCAAATGCATCGTTCGAATTTCATGTCGCAGATCATTTTTGAAATTAACAGATTCCAATTCTACTACATGATTATAATAGCTAAAATACCATCTGTCTTGATGTTTCGAAGATAAAATAAATGACTTCAAATGCAGAATGTTATCAGATTCTCCTCCTCGATATCTTTTTAGATACGGGTATTCTTTTTCATCTTCTAACAGACTTTCAGTTACTTCACATAATTGCTTCTCATTTAGTAGTCTGGCTACTTAGTGAAGAGTTTTGTTGCCTTGTCTTATCATTCTTTTAATGCAATAAAGATTATTTTCAAATGGATATGCGTTAAAACTTTGGAGTATTCCAAATTTTCTTACCTCATCTACTACGAGCATTAAGTTGTGTATGTTGCTCGTTACATAATTTCTACCATATTTCACTTTGAAATGTTCAGTAAAATATTGAAGCATCCCTTCAGCGATATTTCAAAAATGAAAATATTTTTCGTTTGAGCATATTGCAATTGCACAAAAAATTGTAGGAAGTGAGTATATGCTTCAGGTCTTAATACATCTTTCAATATTATGAAACTCAGATAGTACAGAAATGCTCTGTATTCGGAACCCTTCCAGTGTGCAAGCACGTTGACTGCTTTGATTGATAGATAGATAATGCGTTTATTTTTTCCTCAACATACATATACATTTCAGAGTAATACAATCAAAAATGAAAAGATACAGGAAATCGGCTATGAATACCCATATGTATGCTGCAGAAAACAAAAGGCCAAGGCTCGGCTAAATATTTGCCAGTTTTAAGGGAAAACACCGATTTTCAGCCATCACCTTTTTGAGTAAGTAGATTAGCTTTATATAATAAACTTTGAAAGATTTTGCAAGGAGAAAAGAAAAAACAGCCATGTAGATTAAACCATCTTAATTTGATCTTGTCTTTTGTATTGTATAATGATCCAATATCACTCCAATAGCTTACTTAACCACTTCTGTTGCTCTTATTATAGCTTTAGGAAAGATCAGAAAAAACATACTTAAAATGGTTTTAAGCTTTGCTGATGTAAGCCCGACGTTATTACAATATCATTTAGCAAGCCTTCTATAAAATCAAATGAGCTTAAAGAATAGGCCTATAAGAATAGGTTTTCTTGAGTGCAATGAGACTACGTAAATGCTGTTTTAAGAGCAAGATTCTTATAATGATATTATAAGATGCGCTTATATATATATTTGAGATTATGTTATAAGACTGTGCATTCTTGAGTCTGTACAAGCTGGAATAAGACTAATATAAGAACGATGACATTTCTAAAACATAAGCCTACCACTCTCTTAAAGTGCGCATTCTAAAACTGTTTTGCTTGTTGGGTAATTTGGAGAAAAAAAAAACTGATGGGTGAGTAATTGTTTATTATTTTTTTACAACAATATACCTACTAAGCTATATCATATTGTCTTGCCCGGGAGGTTTTCCCTCGTTAGCAAAATAATTAGCGAATTTGTCCCTAGCAGTCAAGCTGCCACGTGGTATATTTTCTGAACTTATAGATTGTAAAGGTGAAAGATGTAGCGTATCTTCATATCTGTAACCGTCGCGTTTACGCACGTAAAACGTGTAGCACTATGAATGCTTTGATAATATTTTCCGCGAACTCAATATTTACATCTATAGGTCTATGAAATTTACGCGCCTTTTGTTGCTCAATATTCCGAAAGTGCACTCGATATAGCGCCTCCCTCTCGATAATCTTTAATTGAAAACTTTTTTTTTGCGTGTGTGAGTTGCTTGCCACAATAAGGGCACATCATATTCGACATACAGTAGGGAACACGAGAACGTACGGGCCATAATTCCTAGATGCACCATCAGGTGATAGTAGGAATTTCGAAATTGCAATGTCAACCCGATGCATTTGGATGCATTTGCCTCAGAATGCAGTTGAATTTTTTCACCACAAACGATGGTCGCTAGCCTCCTGGCATGCTTCTAGATAAGGTCTAGGCATGAATCTCTACAAAAGACTCTCAGGTGTTGCAGAAAGGTAAGAAGATAAACGCGGCAGAGCTAACGAGCCTCTTGGCGCGCAACATAGTAACGTAACGTCGACCTTAAGGCTAGCGTCAGCGTCTAAATAACAATCTACCGTACCTGAGCAAGGCTTACCTGCGCTCAGACGGCCAGACCTCTGCTAAAAATATTACTTCATCTTAAAACCTTTGTGACCTCTACTCAGCTCATAAGACGTTTTCCTTGTATGCGTATGTGTGCGTGTGTTCATGTGTCGCATACGTACACGAGTGTGACGTCGGTCAAGATGACCGAACATGCCGTGAACAATCTACCGTACCTGAGCAAGGCTTACCTGCGCTCAGACGGTCAGACCTCTGCTAAAAATATTACTTCATCTTAAAACCTTTGTGACCTCTACTCAGCTCATAAGTCGTTTTCCTTGTATGCGTATGTGTGCGTGTGTTCATGTGTCGCATACGTACACGAGTGTGACGTCGGTCTTACGCGATCTCCGTATGCTGTAATGTGCAGCGATGCCCGAGACGCACCAATGTTATGTGAAGGATAAACATTATGCAACCTCTGTCGGCCGGGTCACCGTCCTGTTCGGACGGCGAGAATAAGGCAGCAAGTGACACGTTGGTGAAAACCTCTGTCACGTCTCTTATTCTGTGACCATGGCAACCGAACACGTTATCTCGGGATTTACAATAACTACCAGGGCTAGTTGGTACGTGAATTCCAGTGTAATTATTACTTCTTAGCCGGATAACGTAATTGTAACAGTCCTGTTACCACATGAGGATAACGGTAACGAAACAGTATGTATCGCCATTTATTAATGTTACTGCTTTACCACAATTATGTCATTGGGAATTCAAGGGAGTTTACGCCAGTGTGCGCCATTTGTGGTTGATTAAAAAGAATCGTCACATCCACGTTGTTATGCGCAGCTCCGAAACCCATCATGGCAGAACTTTCAGGCTGTATTATAAAAAGTTGAACAATCCGTTGCGAGCTGAACTTTTTGTGTGTTGCGGACGTGGTCTCTGATGGGCTCAAGCCGCCGTTGATACGCTCGAGCGAAATACATGGTTTTTTCTTCAAAGATAGCGCACTCGTCGCAGCTCGTTCCATTGCGTTACCGAGATCTCGATGCAGCCTCGGATAGTCACGTGCGGCACGGTCTTATCGGTAGCTCAATGGTGCGGCCGAGTAGACACGGAGCACCTGATAGGCGTGCAAGTTTCTGCTTGTACGGAGTTTGAAAAAGTTAGCATGTCAAAACTTTGTACTCTGCAAACGTATTGGCCACCTTAGGCACAAATTCTACTCCAGTTTGCAAACAAACAACATGTCGTTATTAATTTAATTATGGCGTAAAAATGTATGACTCGCGTTGACCGCGGAATTTACAAAAATAGTTATTGCGCATTCCAATAATAATTATTATTCCCCATTATTGATTAAATTTATTTCAGGATTATTCTCTTTTTATTTTTCCTCAAATTGCGTCATGAGTTTATCCAACTGCAGTGCCTAACTTACGGCAACTCGTATCAGCGGGCCACTATATAACGCCCTTAGGTCCCTCCTGATTTTTATAAGCTCATCGACAGCCGCTCCGTAAACACGTCCTTCCAGAGCAACACCGTGACCCCCGCCGATATCAACGTCGACTTTCTATGTAAGTATCCAGTATTTATTTTAATTACTTTATGCATTTTATGTACTCCTGCGCATTCCTTTCAGGGAAGGAAAGAGTTTTTAACGTCTGACTTTAATATTTTTTTCTTTTTCATTTACAGTTACGCCATCGTGGATCCCATAGCTCTCCAGAATGAACACTTTGCTGGTCTTGATGACTTTGGTCCTGATTGCGGACGCGAGGCCAGAACCTATGCCGGTGTTGCCCTGTCGCCCGCAAGACGTGAGTATATCATTTCTACAAACTGATATCACATCCAAGTTTCTTTATAGTGTTGCAACTTCTGAGCAAAGAGTTTAGCGCGTGACCCAACCCTCCGGAACGTTTTGTAAAAGCTTCAACGAAATTAATGTCAATTTTTCAATTTACAGTTCACCGATCCCACGAGGTCCCGCTGCCGATTCGGGCTCCCGGAAGGTGAACACCACGTCGTCAAGAAATCCCGGACCTTGGGGACCCGAATTGGATTTCTCAGTGGCCCGGACCTGAACACATACTGGTAGTTTTAAACTCCATGAATAGGCTGGACAGTGTTTAAGATGTCGGTTGTGTTTGATCTGTAAACCGTGCGGTTTATAATTATGCTTATTGTAATGCTTTCTTGTTTTTTTGTACTTTTCTAAATAAAAATTATATTGTGCAATACTTGTTCGTATCATTGACATGGAGTAAGCTGACGCGACAATGCGTCTAGTATGTATCCCAACCCACGTATACACCTGATAGGTCACCATCAGTCCGTTAGCAGGCTGCAGAGGCGTTCAGGAAGTCGCTATCTGCGCTGTAAACACAAACGCTACCAGCAAATAATATACCTATAGGTAGCATTTTTAGCCCGGTGGTGTGGCTGAGACACGAAGCATCTAGTTAGCACGTAAGGCCTTGGACGGGGTTCATGAAACTTAGCATGTCAAAACGTATGCACTTTGTAGTGTTCGATTATTGTCCACATTAGGTACAAACTCTATCTACTCCGGTTTAAACACAAACAGTATACGACTAAATAAATCTTAATCAGTGATACATAACTGGAAAGTACTTTGACATCAGAATTACAGGAAAACCAATATAATCGATATAAAAATTGACGCTGTTGTTAATTTTATTTGACGATTATTTTATATTTAATTACCGTGGATTGCGCCAATGTAGTTTCATATTTCTGATCATTATCCTGAAACTGTTATCGATAGGCTATTATAAATAGCGATCATTCCTAGTGGAAAGCATTAGCTCATAAACAGCCACGGCGTGAACTAGTTCGTCCAGAGCAACACTGTGACCGAAGACCTGGACGTCAACGTCCGTTTCTTTCGCCATTCGCAGCTACTAGATCGTGACTGCCAAAGACTGCAAAATGCCCAAGATGCTAAGAAGTGAGTATTTCTACAAACTCATATCAACGTGATTCTGAGCAAAAACGTTATCGTGTGCGCCAACCCATCGGAACGTCTTGTGAGGTCCAACAAAATTAATGTCAATTTATCTGTTTACAGGTCACCGATCCGACCGGATCCCGTTTGACGAGAGCACAGAAAGCCGACCCGACACTCCCACGACGTCAAGAGAACATCGCTGATGGGGACCTGAGGAATTGGATTCCTCGGTGCCCTACCAGATCCGGATTAATACTAAAGATTTTAATTATCACAAGTACCTTAATACTGTTTGAGATAGTCATTACATGTCCTTTGTCACCTGTGCGGTATTTAGGTTCGCTCATTATAGCGATGCTTTTTCTTTGTTTTACTTTTTGAAATAAAAATTATTATGTATACTTGTTGGTTTCATTGACATAGAATAAGCCGACGCGACACCGCGTCCAGTAGGTATCCCAACTCGCGTATGAGCTAAGGTCACGATCGGCGCTCTAGCAAGCTGCATGTGCACTGAATGTGCATCGGACTGACGTGCAGGCATAGACGTCACGCTGCAGCTTGTGCAGCAGTTGCTGCACTCTAATGAGTCGAGCATAACGGGTTAGGAGTTAACATCAATGCATGATGGAGTTGTGTCTCCTGATCTCAAAAATGACACCCCCCGCCACCCCTGACCCCTAATTTTGAAGTTATAGCCCGTACGTTCTCGAGTAACTGACTGTACAGTAGGGCCTCGGTAATCCGGACTCTCGCTTGTTCGGTGATCGCTGTAATCGGACCGGGTAATGGGCTTCGCGGGGGACCTGGGCGGGTATAGGTGCGGGCTGCCGTGAGCCAACGCGTCGTCAGTCTTTTGTTTATCGCCTTTCGTGTAGTACGTACAGTGTCAGTTTAGCGCGCTTGCTAACATCATAGTCACATTCACGTCAATATTCAACATTAACATTAAAGACGAATTGCGGATTATAGAAATGTTAGATAAAGGTGGCAGCTACCCTGTTGCTCGGAAGTTTGGTATCGGCAGGTCAACTGTAGACGACATAAAGAAAAACAAACACAAAATCTTGGAGTTTGTTAGCCTAACAGAACGTGGCTCCAGTGTACGAAAAACACAGGAGAAATCGGAAAATCCTGTTTTAGAAGATGCTTTGTTTACGTGGTTTTTGCGACTAAGACATTTGCATGTTCCTGTAAGTGGTAATATGATTTGTAAGAAAGCTCGTATTTTTCATCGCCAGATTACAAATTCCAATATCGGTTTTAATGCAAGCCGGGGATGGTTAGACAAATTTAAAAAACGCCACGGATTAAGAAACTTAAAAATGGCCGGTGAAAAACTGTCAAATGATGAAGCCGCTATCGGACCATTCCAACTAGAGTTACAGGAAGTTATTAGAGAAAATAAAATAACAGCGGAACAGGTTTACAATGCTGACGAATCCGGGTTATACTAGCGATTATTGCCAGATCATACTTTAGCCTCTGGCAATGAGCAGTCGGCTTCCGGAAGGAAAATTATGAAAATAAGAGTGACATTCATGCCTTGTGCAAAAAGAGGAAAAACATTTGGCAAAACTGCCTCTTCGTTGACGAATCGCGAATCAGTACTCATCTAGATAACCGACGTGTCAGTGTTTGAAAAAGACGTGGAGACTCTGAAAGGCAAAGAATGGCCACTGGAAACGGTTCAGCAAGGCGGGAAATCAGTGTCCTTTTGGGGTGGTATTATGATTGGGGTTAGAACGCCTTTAATCCCTTATCAGAGCTTCATGACGGCAGACAGGTACAAAACAGCCGCTATTGATGGAATTGTCAGACCTTTCCGAGTGAACTATGGGCACCAATTTGAACTGGTTAACGGCAATGCGCCCGCATATCGAGCTCAACGAGTCAATGCTGCTCTCCGAGAATACGAAATCAAGGTTAGACTGACCTGCCGGCTCTCCTGACTTAAACCCAATAGAGCACGCGTGGGATACCCTTAAGCGAGTTGTTTGGAACCGGCAGCCACCACCCCAGACAGTGCCACAGCTCAGGGAAGCTGCTGTTCAAGAATGGGACAGGTTGCCACGAATTTTGTTGGATAACATGATCCTCAGCATGCCCAGGAGGATCTCCGCATGTGTTCGAGCCAGAGGAGGAATTACTTTGTATTAGATAAACAACTATTTATTATTAAAAGGTTTAAAAGTCTGGTTAAGCTATCTTTTTATTTCTATCAAAGTTCTATTACAATCGCCTTAGGATTGATTTTTTTTATAGTAATAAATAAAATAAGTTTTATTTTAGAATTTCAGAAAGTGATATTTTAAATATAAAAGATATAACGTAAATTTTTTCTGTTGATTAAGTAATTTTTTAAAATATATACCAGCTTTTGCAAGTGATCTCAAACTATTTTTGACGTGTGTACGTCAACTCTCATAACGTTGTTAGTAATATTGCTCGCTGCTTGATGCCTGCTATGTTATCTTCCACAATGCCATTTGCTATAAACCATTGGTTTAAACGACGTTTTAATGACACTTAATCCTGGCAATTGTGGTCGAAAGTCGACAAAACTCCGAAGTATGTGGCCGCCATGTTGTCGAGCGCAGGTAAGTACTCTCGTCGCCACTGTTAAGTATGAGCGTGCGAATCAATAGACAGCTTATTGCGTACTGGTTTACTGCAACTGACGTTGTGGGACGCAGCCCTCAAATACCCTCATATGTAACAGATTGCATGTCATAAGACGTAGTTTCATATCTTATAAGAATTATTTTATGAGACTACTTGTGTTTAACATTCATAATTATCAACATCATACTGATATGTCTGCAAATATATGCAAACAAAATAATATCTTGGCTGGACCAGACGTTGTAGACATTTAATTTTTCAATGATTGTCAAAATCATTTAGAAAAAAATAAAAATTGTGTAAATTCAAGTACATTTTACATATGTATAAAAAGATTTATAATAACCAAAAATAGAGATATATATGAAGAGGAGAAAACGAAGGCCTTGGAAAGAAAATTACCAATCCTTAGAAATAAATGATTAGCCTCATATTTTTTTTATTTGTTTTTGATTATCCTGTGGTAATGAAAGGAAATGAAATTTAAAGCGTGATGAGAAGTCCTTAATACTCGTAAGTTGGAGAAATTGGAAACTACACTTCCTTATATTTCTAATTTCCTTTCATGCCTTAAATTAAGTTTATTATTATTTCATAAACTTTTAAGTTATATTTAAACGGTCCTCGAAAAATACTGAATGCACAGCAAAAACTTCAATAATTGCCCTTAAGAATAGCAATTGTATATTTTGCTATGCAATAAGTATTTTTTTGAGGATTATTCAATAAAATTTTCTCTGAAACCCATTCGAATTTTCCCGCTCGCATTGTTTTTACTGACAGGCTGCAGTGGCGCTAGTGTATATATGAATAATGCTGTTTGCTTTTTTCATCAGGGAGTTGCCATTTTTCTCTCGTAGAGAGTATATTGTTCTGTGTCTGAATCTATTCAACAGTTATTTCAATTCGATTCTTTTTATTACTTTACAGAAGTTTCAGTGTTCATAAAATTAATAGATCACAAATTATAACACGCTCAATGAATAACAAATTTTATTATTTTTATATAACAATAATTTATTTCTACTTAAATTACAATATTCAATACAAACATTACAGTGTCATTTGCAGGATGAACGTAGTGATTTTGCTGATCCGTCTACTTCAATGCCAAAAAAAGTTTTAGAAGTGGTACGAGCTCTAAATTTTTTTACTCTTAAAAACACTCTACTCTTAAACTTTCTTAAATACACTATAAATTTGTTAGACTTTTTCCTTAATAATTAAAGTTTACTTATAATTTTAACCCAGTACTAGTGGAGTTGTAGTTCCGGTCTCCTCGGAGTTGTCGTTAATTTCCCATTCAAAATTAGATTCATAATGTACGTACGTAAATATTACTTTGCAATCTAAATAAGAAATTAAAGCATTTTTTGCATTTTTAGGGTTTAGAGCAGCTGCCTCAGGTGAACTCAACCCGTACACCAGTTTCGATTTATTAGATATAACACCCTCATGGAATACTCCACGTAAAAAGCGGCTTTGTAGGGTTTTATCACTTAAAGTTAAAAAGAAAAACTTCTTTATTAACGCCTACGAGACTCTAATCGTACACTAAAAAGAAAAGCTGACTCTATGAAATTATTGCTTGAAGAACTTGAACAAACGAATTTCATCTCTCAAGAAAATATACTTTCTATAAGTCGCATAGATATTAATGCCTAAGAGCTTTAGAAACATAAAATTATGAATGCTTCATCGGGAAAAATAAGCCGTATGAAATGAGGCATATAAAATCAAACACGGCAATCTCCATCAGTTATCTAATTTTAACTATTAATAGAGATTGCGAAATGTTGCCACACGAAATGCAAGTGTTAATAGCTCGCAGACTATTGGTAAAACCAAGTAAATATCATATGATGCTGTCAGCGGAAAAGTACGACTATGAATGAAGAAATCCGAGAACAATATCGGTAGAGTCGACGGGAAACACTCACGTGATTAGAAGCGTGGACACTAATCAAACTACTACTATATGACGGTTGCTTACAACATCGAAGCCGAAGTGGGTCCGATAATTACATACAATTTATACGACCCAAAATATTCTCAATATCAAGTGATTTATACAAGTGAATCGATTAAATTACCACTCGAGCACTGTTTTTTTGCACTTTTTGGTATACGTTAATACCGATCAAAAAACAAGCTTGGTTAGGCAAGCGACCCAACTGTGTGACGAAGGCAATTTCAAAGTCAAGGCTTGTTACTTTTGACGGCTGTCCGGTAAATCCTGCTATGGCAAAAAGCTTGGTTGCAATTTAGACCCATTTAATCTAAAAACCACTTTTACTTTTTACGCCGAAATTGCAATCTCCTTAGATCCGGTTCACATGGCGAAACTCATAAGAAACAGCTTTGAGTTTTATAAAGACTTGACGATCGAGGCAATCTTAAAAAATGGTCACACATTCAAGTATTGCACAAATTACAAGAACAGGAAACTTTTCATATGGATAACAAACTATGCACTGAACATTAGAGTTTTAAAAATAATATTATGAAGGCAAAATTAGCAACTCAATTGTTCAGTAGTATTGCACATTAAGATTTGCAATGAAAGTGTATACTAAGGTATACAATGATAATTATGAGATAACTTTTATTGCGTAAGTGTTTGTTTACAAAAATTAGTTCTTGGTAATTCTTAATTTTTATTGAATAATTGATAAAATTATTGGAATTTAACTTTAAATTCATGTTAGTTTTATAAAAACAACTTAAATTTATTGGAAAACATTACAACTTGGTAGTTTTTGTTAAACTTATAATATAGTTTAATATTTTTCTGTGAAATAGAGAAAATAACTTGAGTTTTATAAGAATCTTACACTATGACGGATAAGGAGTGTCAAACTTTAAAAATCACGGCAGGAACTTCCGATAATAAGTCAAGAAAGGTTTCTGTGGGTTCAAAACAGGGGCCTGATCGCCTAACTCGCGTTGCTTTAAAAATGCTAAAGTTTATGACGTCACACTGTCATTTGGAAACGCCTATGAAAGCCATAACGCTTTCACATTTACTTTGCGGCCGATGACAGCCATTAACAATTTTGAATGACATCGTTCAATTTCTCGCTACTATTTTGACAGGAAATCGAAACGCCTAAAAAAAGTGAAAGCGATTTCAAGATGGCGGGTAAGCGTTAAAGCTGTCAGATAAGCAGACACCTATAGACTCACTGTTCTCATCTCATGCTTTCATACGATATTTATAATTCAATTTATTTTGCTTTATAAAATTAAAATATAGCTACTTTTGTCTTTTGTTAACCTAAGATTGTGTACTCTTGTAGTTTTTTTCTGTTTTAGTGAGAAATGGCTCGAATATTTCTGTTGGTGGTAGCTGAGGAGGAGAGCCAGAAGACAATGCTAACCTTGCGAAGAAGACAGTTGCGGGAGGACAGCATGCCTATGTTGCTGCCGGAGCGAACGTTTGTCCAAACGTTCCGCCTGAGTAAGGATAATTTCCTTACTCTTTGCGACGACTTGATGCCGTTTTTGCATCCGACGCAAAGAACGACCTAAAGACTATGAAGAAGCATATTTTAACAGGAAAATGTACCTCTCCCTGTGCTTAATGTGCTTGCGGTAAGTAATAATTACATTAAAACCACTTCCTAAATCTCTTCCAAATGCTTACATGATTACAGAATCACATATTATTTCTATATTTTTGAATAAATGTGGTCTATTGAATTATAATAAAACCTTTTAACAATCAAATACTCTACATTTATTTATAAAACAGTAAATATATGAAGCAACTTATTTTTTAATCAATTGTCTCTTAACAAATTTTGTGTTAAATGAATTATATTATATTAGAATCACTTCATACCAATAAAATTTAGTTTAATAAAATAACACTTTACACAAAGGTAGGTACTATACCAAAAGCATTTATACCATAACTTTTCAAAAATAATAATTTCTTGGACAAAATAATAATACTCATATGAAATAAAATAGTTGTTTAAACCTTAATATTATACTCTTGTTACAGATGTGTGATGCAGACTTACATATTTTTCATATGGATGCATCATTTGGTGGTGCAAGTCATGACTCTCAGGTTTGGAATTGTTGCCCTGTGAAAAATGGAATTGAAAGACTCCATGATATTGGACAGATCTACTGGTTCTTGGGTATGTGTATTAAAAATCATTTGTTATCATTTTATTTGAATATTTTCATACAAAATAAGTGTTTTTGTATGTTAGTATTTTTCAGTGTTAGTTTTACAATATTTATTTTACAGATGACTCTGGCTATGCCCAAAGGGCATGGATGATGACGCCAATCCTCCATGCTGACCCAGGGAGACCAGAGGATCACTACACAAATTCACATGTGCGGACTAGGAATGTCATAGAAAGATGCTTTGGCATCTTCAAGACCCAAATCAGAAAGCAGGGAAAATCTTAAATGCATGTGTTGTTTTGCACAACCTTATTTGCGACTCATGTATCAAGATTGATGAGGATGTCATGCGTGTGATCATGACCGCCAACAACACCGTGACATACTTGCCACAAGTGGAGACAGGCCTGTCCGTGGCATCTGTCCTGCAAGACAGGCAGTTACTCTGGAGTAGTCAACCATAATTGACCATTTAAAACTGTTTACAGAAACTTGTGTGAAGAAGGATCTGTGAGCAGAGGCACCGTACAAGATAAAATAGGTATCATAAGTTTAGTTTACAATTTATTGTATTTTATTTTTATTATACTAATTAATTATTAATTAGCACCTAAGTTTAATGTCTAAATTTAACATGTCATTTTTATATTTTCCTGTATGTATTGGTAGCTACATGATTTTATGTAAATGTTAAATGCTGATGAGTTTCTTGCGCCCATTCTTCTCACCAGCTAGAAGATGTCCTGTGTGGTAGTAGGAAAAAAATGTAGGATGATTAAAGAGCTCTCAATAAGTTAATTTGAATAAAATATGATTTCATTTCAAATTTGTTTTATTTAAATACAACTTTTGAATATGTACTAACTTTAAATGAGAAAGTAGTTATTATTAATACTCTAGTTTAATTTGATTTATATAACTGTAATTTTATAAGTTGTTGTTAAATATTCATAACAATAAAATTTATTTCTTATGTTAGTGTTCAAATATTCTAAATTTACTTTCTATTAGCAAGTTACTAATTGGGTACAAATTGAATTTATTCATTTGAGAAATAAAAGGGTAACCCCTTGGACAAAGCTGGCTTGGAGAGCAAAAACTGGTAAAAGTTTAAGGAGGCCTTTGTCAAAAGGCGCACAGAGTTAAAAGAGTATTAAAATGAACACAATAATTTATTTTTATATAAACAATGTTAACTCTGAATATAGACTCTAAATAAATAAATGATTTCATTTCAAAACTGTTTCAAACTTTTTAGTAGGTACTAATCAACTTTAAAGAAATAATTTCATTTCCTGACTACCCTATTGTTGAGAAGCATGGTAGACCTTGTAACTGTGGTCACACCGCTATTCAGAAACCAGCCAGTATGTGTAAAGACCTACTAATTTAATAACACCTATTAGTTATTAACTCTTAATAGATTTTTATTCTACTTTTTTACTCAATAAACAACAGCTGTGAGACCATGACCTAGGAAAAGGTTGCAAGGTGATAAAGTTGAGGAGGGAGCTTACGATAATAATATTCAGTAAATAAAACATTCAGTAGTATTGCTGTTATATTTTAGTAAGAAGATTACCATAATGAACTTCAGATACAAATGCACATTATTTATTTCCATGAGTTACAGTCTTATAGAACCAACATAATACATGAGTAATATCTCTCAATGCTCGGAGCACGTCCCTCCGCAATTGCTGTTCCTCCAGTCGCCGCTCCTCAAATTTTACTCATGCAGTTGACTGTCGCAAAGCCGGCAGTTTTCCAGCTCAAAAATCCAATGCAGCTGAAACAAATTACCAGCGTTTTTTAAAAAGGGATTGTTTGTATTTTCCAGTTTTTGAAACTTATCAAGTGGTATGTTATTATTCTTTACAAATGAGTCTATGGGTCCTACCATGTTACATGAAATTAATCAGTGGTAAAGATATAGACTTCCAAAGGTTTTTATAGGTAACACTTTACTCTTGGTACTTTCCATAGGATGGATGCTTAATTAAAACAGGTAAGGCAACATAATTGAACTTACAATGTTATTAAGTAGGTGAATAAAATAACATTGATTGATCATAAGCCAGGCTCAGCCAAAAAGAAAAAAAAATAGTTAAGCTTTTAACAGCACCTTATGTATGGGGGAGTTACCATTTTCAAATTAGTAATTGAATTCCATGCAATAGTACAAATACAGAACACATAACAAGATGCCTTATAAACTTTATACAAAATAATAGTAAAGATACCACTTACTTTCAATCACCACTCCTTTGGTGTTTTTGTAACATCATTAATTGCGTTTAGGAGGGACGCTAAACTCTTCCATAGGCCCATCGAAGCCTGTTTGGCCTGTGCGGGGCTCCAATTTGCGTCCCTCTAGCCTGGAATGGGTGCTCCTCCATCCATATTAGTAAGGCCTCCAACTGTACGTTGGAGTTATAGACTTAATATGGTGCCGGTTTCTAAAATGTTAAATACTAAATTATAATGACGAAAATGCGATTATCTTTGACAAAATTAACATGATCTTCGTATTAAAGTAAAGTTATAAAATTTCTTGAATTATTTTTGTTTACTCAAAAAGTACTTACTTAGTCAAGTTTCTTCGATGTGATACTTTCTTTCTAAAAGTTAACAGATTTCTATGCGACGTATGCTCAATAGTTATTCGAGTTTGTTATATGTATACTTGACATCAGCCTGTCCTTTTCATTCTTTATAAAGCATGATAAGGACAGACTGCTGTCAAATTAACAAATAGCAAACACGAATAGCCAAGTGAAGTGCTGACAGCAGTTATGGCATACGTTCAGAACATATGCTTCAGCTACAAACAATGTATATTTTGACATACATTTTATGTATTTGTTTCTTAGGTTTGATAAATAAATAAAATCAGTGCATCTAACCCGTTGAAACTTGTTTTATTTAATACATTTTATGTCAAAATTGATAAACCAGGGTAAAAAAAATGCACCCAGAGCATAAGTTTAGAACGTAGCCAGATGTAACAGACATAGCGTTTTGTTTGTGCAATTTATGGTACCCAATTAAAATTTTCTTATGTCTTTGATTTAAGAATAATTTTGTAAGATTAATTAATAAATATTAATATTTACGCCACCCTATGATAATATACATTTGTAAATTAAATATTAATGTATTTCAGTCAACTATAAAATGAAAAGAATTTTGTAATAAAAATACATGAACATAACGCAATTGAATCGTTCACTCACGTAAGCATTTGATAACCATAAGCATTACGACACGTCGTGAATTTTAGGCGTTTCGATTTTATCGCAGACAGAGTTTGAAAAAGTTATGGCTGTCAACTTTCGTAATGCTCTCGCTTTGACTTAGGCGGTCAGGCCGCTGGATGAAGATATGATTACTTTAGATGAAATACATGTTAACTTTAACCGGAAAATGGGTGCAGAAAATTTTCCATCCCTTTTAGATTCATCAAACTTTAACCAAAGTTTACTTGATAATAATTTACCGTTGGACAATAGTAATTGTGCCAAACATACTGTCGTTTATCGAAAACCTTTTGATTTTTCGAAACTTAACCTTACATATGGTGGGAAAACTTGTCCAATAGAATTCTTGAACCGGCTTGAGGAGTTAAAAGCAGTGAAAGGTTACACCGATCAACAATGTTTTGTTGCATTGCCTGTATTGTTGACCGATTTAGCTCTGAAATGGTATAGAGGTAGAAAGGATCACATTTTTGGTTGGATACAATTCTCATTGGAACTTAGGAAACAGTTTACTTCCCCGGATCACATTTATAAGTTGGAGACTGAAAGTAGGTGAAACTTTGAGTGAGATTATTATAGAAACTTTACATTTATCTTCTCAATTACTTGTTCCCATTAGTGAACGCAACCTTTTAGAAATTATTAAACATAACATGCTCCATAGGTATTCTTTACACTTAATTAGCAGACCAATCTCAACAATAGATGATTTAATGCATTTGGGAAGAGAGATTGAACAG
The DNA here is from genome assembly GCA_902850365.2 of Chilo suppressalis. Lineage (NCBI taxonomy): Eukaryota > Metazoa > Arthropoda > Insecta > Lepidoptera > Crambidae > Chilo > Chilo suppressalis. The sequence continues at coordinate 60,312,393 of OU963894.1, read as the reverse complement.
TAACAGCCGTACAGATCAACCTATTTTGCTAAACCTGCACAAACAGAATCAAAATTAAACATTAAACCATTACTAGATTAGATTCAGTCATAAATTGTAGAAAATGTAAATCATCTGGCCATTCCTACAAACAGTGCACTAAATTTCCTGGAATTCATTGTTTTAAATGTGTGTAAACCTTACACTTTGATGAAGGATTGTGATGTATGTAAACAGGGTACTTCTGCAACTGCATTTCCAAAAAACGAGTGAGTGGGCGTGTCGGAACGCTTCTCGATAGGAAAAGTGTCATGAACTCGCCTGGATTAAATCAAAATTCTTTAACTTCAACATGTAAAAATAATAATACTTTTGATAGGGTGGTTTCTTCTATGTATGTAATGAGCCTTTATATTTTGTTCCACATCATGCAGTGATAAATGAAAATAGCAGGACTACAAAAACTCGTGTAGTTTTTGACGCATCTATGCGAACTGATAAAAAAATCACTTAATTACATTTTACTTAATAGAGCTATGGTTCAATGAGAGCTTTTTGATATAATGCTTTTGTTTCGCTTAGGTGATTTTACCTTTACATATGGTTAGAAAAGCTCTAGTTTTCTACCTACCCGGTGCTTGAGAGAGCTTGTTAATTTATTTGGGGATAGATATCCACATTATTTAAAATATAAGCTGTTAATATTTTAAAAAATTGTGCATAAGTAGACGCTGTGTGTTTGTCGCATTCAGATTTAGATGTAATGGTTGAAGCTAAAAGGCAGTTGTGTGGGTTATTAAATAAAGAAGGTTTCTTAACTCACAAGTAGGCTTCAAATACACAGCAGCTTTTGTATGACATTCCCATCGAGAAACAACACTTTGATGAGTTAGATTTTCAGAAAAATCATTTTTAAAGACTTAAGGTTTAACATTCAATATAAAAAAAGACTATTACTATTTTTTCACGCCCAAACCATGTTAAAAGGTAAATTTCAAGTTAAATATCAAAGTTTTACGATCCGCTTGGTTTATGTCACCTGTTATTATATGAGCTAAAAAATATTAATCTTACTTTACTATATAATAGTTCGCCCACTTTGTTTTGCATCAAAATGGCGTTTACATCTGAAACTGAATCATCTTGGTATGGCTCTGATTGTCAATACGACATGACGTCTTCATCAAACTATTTTCCATATTTGTGTATTTGTGAATCGTAAAAGTCAAAGACCGATAACAAGATAAATACTTGAATAAAAACAATTATTGTTGCATTTATTGGGCTTATAGTTAAAAAAATCAAATATAGAAAATATCACAATACGCCATAAACTGCTGTGATGTTATATTTTCCTCCACTGCCCTCTACAATCTTCAAATTCAAATTCAAATTCAAATTCAAACTCATTTATTCAGTCTAGGCTGTTACAAGCTCTTGTGAAAGTCAAACGCTACGCCATCGGTTCGTAAATCTACGGCGGGAGACCTTGTACTGAGAAGAACCGGCAAGAAACTCAGCAAGGGCTATTTTTTTCTCCCTGTTTTGTTTCACACAGTGTCGTCAATTGAAAGATGACATCAAAAATTGAATACATGTGTTGATGTCAACTTCCATCACATTAATATTATTAATTAACAAAAGTTAAGTATAACTAGGTACTATTTTTAAATTTAGAAGTGGCGATTAAACAATTTTCAACCAAATTAGCAAAGTAAAAAGACAGTCTATTATGTTAAGCCCAAGGTGACTTATCATTTATGAAATCTTTTACAGTATAGTAACCTTTCTTAAGGAGACATGTTTTTATACACACTTTAAACTTATTAAAAGGTAAATTAATTATTTCTTTTGGTATTTTATTATAGTAACATATACCTTGACCCACAAATGAACCAATAACCTTTTGGAGTCTCAATGGTGGCAATTTGAGTTTATCTTTATTTCTGGTATTGAAATTATGTACATCATCGCGCCTCGTATATAAATTTATGTTCTGGCGCACAAACAATATACAATTGTAAATGTATTGAGAGGCAACAGTCATTATACCTATTTCTTTAAATTTATCCCTAAGAGAAGTTCGAGATCCCAAGCGGTAAATGGCTCTTATAGCTCGTTTTTGAAGAATAAAAACTGTTTCAATGTCTGCGGCCGTGCCCCATAATAGAATGCCATATGACATAATGCTGTGAAAGTAGCTGAAGTATATTGTCCTAGCAGTGTCGACATCTGTAAGCCGTCTTATTTTATAAATTGCATAAGCAGCAGAACTTAGTTTACCGGCTAGTGTTGTAATGTGAGGGTTCCATTGAAGTTTGTGGTCTAGTGTTACGCCTAAGAAAACGGTTGTATCGACTAAAATTAGTTTTTCACCATTTAGAATTATATCCCCCATTTCAACATGCTTTACATTCGGCAAAGTAAATTTCACACATTTAGTTTTGCTCGCATTCAGTTTAAGATTATTAGAAGAGAACCAGTGAAGTACCTTGGAAAGTGCATTGTTTACATCGTCATAATTTGTTTTACACCTGTCAACGTTAAAAATTAGCGAGGTGTCATCTGCAAACAAAACAATTTCACAAAAATTTTCTACAAAGAAAGGTAAATCATTAATGTAAATTAAAAAAAGAAATGGACCTAAAATTGAACCCTGAGGAACGCCTATTTTCACATGAGATCCGGCTGATTTTGTACCGTTAATATCAACTATTTGTGTCCTTTCTGTTAAATATGATTGCACTAATTTTTGTGCGGAATCTTTTATGCCGTAATGATTTAATTTCCGTAACAAAGTTTGATGATTAACGCAATCAAACGCTTTAGATAAATCGCAGAAAACCCCAAGAGCATTCTGCGACTTTTCCCAAGCATTAAATATATATTTTAGCATAGTGGCCCCAGCATCAGTCGTGGAACGGTTTTTAGTGAAACCGTACTGCGCTCTGTGTAAAAGTTTATTAATATTAAAATGAGTCAACAATTGTTCTAACATTATTTTTTCAAAGATTTTACTCAATGCTGGTAATATAGATATTGGCCTATAGTTGCTAGGATCTTTACAATTTCCAGACTTAAATAAAGGTATGATTTTACTGAATTTCATAAGATCAGGGAATACTCCCTGATCTATACATGAATTAAAAATATCAGCTAGGTAAGGGGCTATAGAATGTATAATATTATTTATGACTTTGACAGATATACCCCATAAATCAGATGCATTTTTCATTTTTAATGAATGGAAAACTTTAATTATTTTAAAAGAACTAACGTGCTTGAAATTAAATAATAAACCACACGGAGGTACATATTTTTGTAACAGAGCTGTAGCAGTATCAGACGATGAGTCCAAGTTGGAAGTAGTTTCTAATGGTATATTCTTAAAAAAATTATCGAAAATATCTGCGACTTCATGTTTCGATTTTACGAGATTATTATTGATTTTAAGAACCATGATATTTTCACGAGGCTTACACTTGCCACTTTCGCGCTTAATGATATCCCAAGTGGTCTTTATTTTATTACTAGATTTTTTAATTTTATCCCTAATAAAATTGGACTTTGCAGTATTACATATGCTTTTAAACAATTTGGAATATTTTCTAACATAGTTAATAAACTCAGGATCCTGGTTATATTCTTTGATTCTATAAAGCTCATACAGCCTTGTTCTACTCTTATATATACCACTTGTCGCCCAGTCACAGAACTGCAACTTCTGTGTACATTTAATGGTTTTCATTCTGAACGTATTTTGAAATTCATTATTTATTAAATTAAAAAGATTTTTGTACAAAATATCCGGATCATCATGCGTCCAAGGCATTAAAGGAAGTTTATCGCTAATGTTATTTTTAAAATTATTAACGCGCTCATTTGTTATAGGTCTACACTCTATTATGTTCGGCTCAGTACTGACATTGAAACTATATGTTGTCTTTAAACCGAGATGATCGGAAGTAATATCACTAAAGACTGACCCTTCAATTGCATCCAATTCAGAAAAAAAGTTGTCTAAACAAGTGGCTGAGTGAGATGTTACTCTGGTTGGTTCAGTAAACTGGAAATTTAAATTAAAACATTTAAACAAAGTAATTAACCGAAGATTCAAAGAGCTATTTTCAAGTAGATTGACATTAAAATCACCACATACTATTACAGATTTATTTTTTAATTTATTGAGAGAGTCCTCCATGACTGATTCAAATGTATCAAAGTTTCCTGAGGGGGGCCGGTATACACATACTATATAAAAATTTACTAACTCTACACACGACAGCTCAACATGGCGTTCCACTGAAAGGCTTACAATGTCCTTTCTTTCCTTACATTTTACATGATGTTTTACAAAAATTAAAGACCCTCCATGAATAGCTGTCCTGCGTACAAATGCACTGGAGAGTTGAAAATTGTTTAAATAAAATGACATTTCATGTTGTTGCAGCCAGTGTTCAGTTATGCACATGATATGAGTTTCATGACTTTTAGCTAATAATTCTAACTCTAAGTCTTTGCCGGCCAAGCCCTGGATATTTTGGTGAATAATATTGACATAATGGGGCTTAGCTTTTGTCATACGCTTCAGTTTAAATCTAAAGAGTTTATTGTAGAACTACAATTTATCAAAAGATTTGAATTAGTACAAGTACTAATGTCAGTTTTAAAAGAAGTAATTACAATTTGTAAATTAAAAGCTAACAAATTAGCTAATTGTGTCCGAGATTTCTTTGAAAGATGCATAGTATCTGAAGTCAGTTTAAAATTACTAATAAATTTATTAATGTCAAAAAACAAAATGACGTCACTATGACGATTAATCAAATTATACAAGAAACTTCCTCAGTGCACAGGGGAAGCAATGAAAGAAAACCAAGGAATTAAGATAATGTTATAATTATATTTTACTAACTATAGATCCTAAAGAAGATGAATACAGTAGTTTTAAGTTATAGTTTATATAAATCACCAAGTTGACATGAAATGTTATAACTATATTTTACCAACTATAAATATCATAAGGAAGCTGAATACAGTAGTTTTAAAGTTAGAGTTTATATAAATCACCAAGTTGGCATGAAATGTTATTACTATAAATATCATAACTAAGCTGAATACAGTAGTTTTAAAGTTTGAGTTTATATAAATCACTTCCCTCTCAGTGAGCAAAACCTTAAGTTGACATGAATTTTAGAATTATATAAATATCAGACATTCATAACAATCTACCATGTATTTACATGAGTTCTTAAACTATATCTAATATATTTTACCTACTCTGCAATGGACTGTCAATTGAGAGACCACCAAAACTAGACTTTTCCTGGTATTAAACTATTTAGTGGATTTCAGAGGTTCTACGGCTCGTTTGATCGATATTGGTGATATACTAGGTTAATTATAGTTCTCAGTAAGACAACCAGTTATATAGATATATATATAGAAATGGGTAGGTCGGGGTCCAACCTCGCCTTGTGGTACCTGCGCCACGCTCACCCAGGGTTAGTTAGAGAAATACCTTGTTTAGGATAGGTTTAGCAGTGTCTAATCTGTCCGCAGTTGCGGCCGGGTTACATGGGACTGGAGAGTGGCTTGCAACCTTTATTGTAATAATCTAACGCGTCCTCTCTGGTCCGTCTACAGAGAGAGAATCTCCTTGTTATTAACTTGTTCTTCCTCAAGTACTTCTTGAGGAGGACGTATAAGCCTGAAGTTCACATTGGAAAAAATCGGTCAGATATTGGGAAAATACATAGATTACTACATCTGCATCACTAGCGGGTAGAATGAGGGATTCACGGTTAATGTTTACATTTTTGAATCACTACATGACTGGGAGGTCCATCTTATTGAGTTGAAGGAAATCAATTTCATGTTCACTAACTTGACAAGAATGACTAGGTATATCGGATGATAATAATCACCATATCATGCATAATGAAAGGCCTGCATTTCAATTAGTGCTAGGAGAATAAATATGATATCAGAGGATAGGCTTACCGTTCGAGATGTAAAACTATCCGTTAATTTGTTCCCCCTATCACAAGATACTGCCCTGCCTTGCAAGATTCCGGGACCATCTACCTACGATACAGAAGATCAACAGAAAGGTTATTTTTCATAGTCACAACTTGCAAAATAAGTAGGAAAAGAAGCTAAGACAAGATACCTTGCGAGAGTTTATCACCCCGAATTACAGTTCGGTTAGCGTCTCCGCGCAATTTCCGCCAATATCCTCCAGGATATAAACTTTTCGGATCTAATTCAGCGACTCCGTAAAATGTAGGGTCCTCCTTATAATATACTTTGGGCAGAAAACAAAACTAAACGTGAAATTTTCAGAAAACAGATTGTGAAATTTTAAAATGTTGTTTTGACAACTGAGCATAGAGAAGAGACTATCAACTCCCAAACACGTGTCTATGATTTTTTCTCTCTCTAACTGAAGGCATAGGCCACAGTCAAACAGACAGCCGCTGCATTCGAGACGAGATAACGAATAAACTCAAACCCATATAACTATGCTCGCCGTAAGCGGAGGAAAAGAGAATACCTACTGTTACATCCATAGCTTATAGACTAAAGTAGTTCCTGCCGCCATCTTGTCTTGTCGCGTCTTACGTGCGCAATGCACAATGTGTCCCAGAGAATTATTCATTAAAAAGAAGATTCCAAGCATCTCTTATTCAAGAATACCTAATACAACCGTAAAACATGGTGTCAGAAGATGTACGACCGACTGCCCCTACAGCAACATTCGCACTGGATCTCCATTCACCCAACGTAGCGTGGAAAATTTTTTCGATGTCCATGAAGATCTACATGACTGCGAATAACCTGGATAACGAGCCAGAGGCCAGAAAAGTCGCAATATTACTAAATATAATGGGTCTGGAAGCATTGCCGATATTTCACTCCTTCAACGTGGACTTGGACAAGATAACCTATAAGGATCTACTAGAAAGGTTTGAAGCACACTTTTTACCTAAAGTCAATATTTCTGTCGAACGTCACAAGCTATTTAATCGCAAACAAGGACAAAATGAAGACTTAGAATCGTACGCAATAGAATTAAAGAATATTAGCATGCAATGTGACTTTGGTGAAAAAGCCGACAGTCTACTCAAAGACATATTTTCATGGAATTTAAACACAGATTGTGTATACATTAGAGAACGAATATTAATAGACACCCTGAATCTATCAAAAACAATAAGGAATACAAAGCTTGATTCCCAGTCGCTGAGCTCCAACGCAGTAGCAGCAGTACACACTTCAAGACCCAGTCGTTCAGTCTCTCGTCCAGTCCCCAGAGCGCCAAGAAGCAGCTCAAGGTCAAGACCAGTTTCCAAGGAAAACAAATTCTCCGAAGTATGCAGAAGATGTGGCCAAGTACATCGAGTTCGTTGCCCAGCAATAGGTGTCACTTGCAGGAAATGTGGTAAAAAGAACCATTTTGCTAATGTCTGTAAATCGAACAGAATTTATAATTTAAGTTCAGAAAATGTCAATAATAATAATGAAAATTATTTTATGGGTTCATTAATTTTGTCATCCGTTATTTATGCCAATATTAATTCTATAAATATTAAATTTATATTAGATACAGGTGCTGACACTAACATACTTTCATACAATACTAGGTGCTGACACTAACATACTTTCATACAATACTTATAAAAAACTTAACTTACCTTTGTCACAAATTACAAAAAGTATACACAAATTATCTACTTTCAGTGGTGAAGTATTGCCAACTGTAGGTCAAACTCAGGTCGATGTCTGTCATAATAACAAAAAATATTCATTGCTTTTTCACATAGTTGATCTTAATTGTCAAGATGTCTTAGGACGTAGAAGCTGCGAAGACCTGAAACTAGTAAAAAGATTACATAATATTCGCTTCAAAGACACAGTTGATCTTACCCAAAAGTATTGTCACTTGTTTGAAGGAATTGGTTGTTTAACAGATTTTGAATGTCAACTTGCCTTGAAACCTGATGCTGTTCCTTCTGTAGATGCCTGTCGTAGAGTCCCAGTAGTAGTGTCGTTGGACCCAAGAAAACTAAATAAAGCTATAATGAGAGCACACTATCTCAATTTCCTACAATAGATGAAATTAAATCTAAATTATCAGGTTCCCAATTCTTTTCTACTCTTGATGCTAGTAAAGGATTTTACATGCTTAAATTAGATGAAGCCTCTTCTAGACTTTGTACATTCATAACACCCGTAGGTCGTTATAGATTTTTGAGACTTCCATTTGGCATTAACTCAGCCCCAGAAATTTTCCATTCCGAGATGACTAAAAGGTTCAGTGACCTTGAAGGTGTCAAGGTCATGATGAACGATTTATTAATTTTTGGTAATACAAAGGACGAACATGATTCAAGACTAGAGAAAGTTTTAATTAGAGCACAAGAAATAGGTATTAAATTTAATAAAGAGACATCAAACATTTGTCAAAGCGAGGTTAAATACTTGGGACATATTTTTAGTCGAGCAGGTGTAAGAGTTGACTCTGCCAAAGTCCAAGCTATTTGTCAAATGCCACCTCCTAATAATCTTACAGAATTGCAGAGATTCAGGGAATGATAAATTATTTAGGCTCATACATTGAAAGGAGAATGCCCATTCGTAGTATCGTCCTTGTTCGGCCTTGTACCAAAACATAATTTATATCAAAAATCAAGTTTTTTATTTTCACAAAACCATGTTAAATAATTAGCCATAACTTCGACGGACAGAAATCTCCATAAAAAATAGTAATTAATTCACTTTCATTTCATTTAGTATTTTTTTGACTCTCAGTCCTTTCGGTGTTGCCATTTTGTAACAACCGTATCGATTTATCCAAATATAATCGATTCATTTGTAGTAATTTCAATAAAATAACGAGTTAGATTATTTTTATGACAATTGTCGCAAAAAAGTAGCCTGATCTGTAGTATGGTTATAGACTGGAAAGTCTACACTTAATACACATAAGGAATAACCGTCGACAAGCGGCCTTAGTGTCGCCGCACAAGGGCCACACGCCACAGCCACAAACGCCGCCACGAGAAGCTAGAAGCGGGTACTAAAATGACTAAAGCGCGCGACAGCGGCCGACCTTAGTCGACACTTGCCGTAGCAAGTGAGAGAGGGGTGGGGATCGCGCGAGTGACGTGTGGCGGCGTTGTGTATCGGCGCATTAAGTGGCCGGTGCGGGCCACAAGAAGCGAGCAACGACGATTTGTAGCGTGTGGCGGCCATCGGCGAGTCCATATAAAATGTATAAAAACTACAAGAAATATGCCGGTGGCGGCGTGTTATGGTTGTGGTCGGTGGGCCGTAGGCGGCGACACTTAGCGTTGAACATGACACATATACGGCTCTAAACGTTAATACTGTATCTTCTTCTTCTTCCGTCCCTGTTCCCGTTATCTGGGGTCGGGTCTCCTCACTCTACGGCGCCAGGTTGATCTGTCCTGGGTTGTCGGTTTTGGTAATTGGGCTTTCTTAAGGTCTCTTTCGATGTTTGACCATCAGGTCGATGGCGGATTGGCGGACGTCCTCTACCGCTCGTTTGTTCTGGCAAGCTTAATGCGATTTTCACTACATGGACTTCGTCCCGTCTCATGATGTGACCATACCATTAATTAATGCTGTATCACGTGAATTTATGTCAAAGTGCATTACCGACGATCATTTTCACTAATAATTAATTATATCATCATACACACTCATAATACCATGACTATAATATAGTATATAAAGCCTTTTCGCGTCATTCATTGCTTGCATGCTGCAAAATATAAGTGACCTTTCATTCTACTGCCTGTACCTAGCTTGCACGGTTGTCGTACTGTTACCAATAAAATAAACGATGTTTGCTTTATTAAGCATATAATACTGCAATATCTTCCAGATGCTACACGTTATACGTGCTCAGAACAAGAAGTAAAGCTATGATGTTTCAGCGTACACTGCCATAGACAATAAGATTAACGAAAATATTTCCAATCAAAGTATATCAAACCTAAAAATATAAGTGGCGTGTTGGGCAGGTTGCATTTGATACAAGATAGCTCTTGATTCGGTATCGTTAGGGTAACCAAGGTATCCATAAGGTATACAAAGGTATCCAATTTCTCTCCTTTTTTATTGTGGACATTTGTGGTACGCACAATGCTCATACAATGGTCCATAGAAACATTTACATTTGTCGCTTTTTAGTCCATATGTAAAAATTTGATAACTACAGTGTGACAAAAATCTTTATGAATGTGAGTGACAATTCAGGGAGAGCGACACTGTCTACGTAAATGACCTTAAATGACATTCAAAATGTGACGTTTACATAGATGGCCGCGTTAGTTCATTATCACCACTTTCATAAAGATCCCTGTCGCACTATAAATGATCGAATATAAACTCTTTCTATGCTTTAGTTCTTGTTCTGAGTATACGTGTTAACATGTCATTTATGCTTCTACTACAATAAAATCATAGATTAATGCCAGTGTATTAAATATTTAAACTATATTTAACTATTGTGCGAGTATTACAAATCGGATGAAATTAAAATCGATTTTTGTATAATTTAGAAAACTGGCAATATTTCGAGCGAGGACGGTCTGTGAGTTTTTTTTTCACTGACGTATCTATCTACTTTCGTTCAGATTGTTTGATAATATTTCAGTATTTTTTATTATTTTCTTACTATTTCCTTTACGTTGAGTTGAGCTTCGTACTCCTCCGTGAACAATAGTTGAAACATATATTCGAGACAGAGACTCTTTTCACACTTTTGGTGTTTTTGTGAACCAAACCGATACCACAATGGATATTACTGGCCGGTGTATCAATTGTTCGATAAGGTTGGCGCACCAGCGCTGGCGCATGATGGAAGAGGCTACAGAGCCTATGGTGAATATTGTCCGTGACTGGATATCACCAACACCGGTAAGTCACATCGACTTTGTTGTAGACTTTATGGCTGAGTAGATAAGTAACGAATTTACGATTATGTGGGAAATATTATGTTTCTTGTCTGTCTGTCTTTGATGTTATCTTTAAAACTATTTATTTATTTATTTATTTATTTATTCATTTATTGCATGTCACATAACATTCATGGTGGTACGTTAATTTATGTAAAGTAAATATGTGACGCCCTGCAAGGGCATAGCAAATATCAAGCCAGAGGGCTTGTTAAATAATTATATTATAATACTTAGTTCACATTTCATTTTTACACAACAAATATATTTAATAAAATAGATTTAACAATTTCAATAAACAACAATAATAATAATTTAATTTTTACACAACAAACAATTCAATTTTATAAACTAGATTTAACAATGTCAATAAGCAATAATAATAATAATGAAAATGTCAACTTTAAAAATCAATTACATTTGTCGTCAAAAAATTCTTTTAAATTATAAAAACATTTTTGGATTAAATATGATTTTAATTGATTGTTGAATTTGGCTGATATTTCTACGTTCTTTATATTATTAGGTACATTATTATAGATTTTTATTGTCATAGCATGAGGACTATCCGAAACCAATCTTAATTTGCTGTATGGCACTTCTAATTTATTTAAATACCTATTATTTCTTTTAACACTTACTATTGGTGAATAAAATTCTGGGTGTTTTCTTACAAATTTACATGATTCAAGGATGAGTATGGATGCAAGGGTCAAAATTCTATGTTTAATAAAATAAGGTCTACATGATTCCATCTGATCGATGTTTGTCAAAATTCGTATGCATTTCTTTTGCATTATAAATAATTTGTCTACGTCAGATGAGCTTCCCCACAAAATTATACCATATGATAGTATTGAATGAGCATATGCATAGTAAGCAGTAAGAGCGGATCTAAAATCAGTCACACGTTTTAAATGTTGAAATGCATAAACAAAAGATGACATCTTTTTTAACAGCCTTTGTATGTGGCATTTCCAGTTTAAGTGTGCATCCAACTCTATACCCAGCAAAGTAGCAGTATTGACAACATCAATCTTTGTGTCTCTATAACTGTACGATATGTCTAGTGGCACTTTTTGGTAGGGTCCGAATTGAATGAGCTTAGTTTTGCTAAGATTGAGTTGCAAATTGTGTGATTCTAGCCAATTCGTAATTTTATTAAGGGTAGAGTCTAGTTTAGATTGTAATTCTGAAGCACTTGAGCAAGATATTGAGATAGATATATCATCAGCAAACAGCACACACATCTCCTCCAGTACATTGGGTAGATTATTAATATAGGCAAGAAAAAAATTACACCCCAAAACGCTACCCTGCGGAATTGAACCAGTTACATGAATTAAATCAGATTTAGTATGTGTAATTTTACCTGTCTCAAAATCAGTATTTTCAATTTTCACGTATTGGTAACGATTTTCAAGATAAGATTTGAACCATTCATGAGGCAATCCCCTAATCCCCATTCCATATAATATATCCAGAAGAGTTCTATAACTGACCCTGTCGTAGGCCTTGCTCATGTCGAGAAGAAGGCCCACCGCGTACTTCCTATTATTTATTTGTTGGTAGACATCTTTTATAAATTTATAAACTGCTAGGATAGTGGAGTGATTTTTCCTAAAGCCATTTTGGCTTTCGTGCAAAATTTTAAACCTTTCTAAAAAAGAATAAAGCCGAATCGCCATAGCTGTCTCAAACACTTTGGATGAGGTCGTTAAGAGAGCCACTGGTCGATAATTATTAATATCAGTATATATTCCCCTTTTGTGAATAGGTTTTATTTTTGATATTTTCAAAGCATCAGGGAAAACGCCTTCCGAAAAAGATTGGTTTACCAGCATAGTGTATGGGACTGCCAAAACAGCGGCACAGCTTTTCACCAGGGTAGGAGGTATTTCATCGATTCCAAAAGATGTTTTACTTTTTAGATTTTTTATTATTTTGTATATTTCTTTAAAATCTACCGGTCGCAAGAAGAAACTTTGTTCGCTGTTAATTGTAGAAGGTGGTCTTCGCATGCTTTTAGAGACCGTATGTGAATTTCCAATTGCAGCAAAAAAAGAGTTAAAAGAATTGGCTACAAGTTTAGGATCGCTTTGTATTATATTGTCTGTTGTTTTAATTTTCGTATTTTTGTATTGTTGGATGTTTTTATTTGTCTCCTTATTTATTATTCGCCACATAGTTTTAGTTTTGTTTTGTGATTTCTCAAATACTTTTTTATTGCAACTTTTTTTAGATATATTAATAGCTTTTTTTAATATTTTACAGTACTGTTTATAATGATTTTTAAGATTATTATTACTTGTTTTTAATATTAATACTCTCAAGAATCTTTTATATCTACATGATGTCCTTAACCCAAGTGTTAAATATTTCTTATTACATTTTTTATTACTCTCTATTTTTATTACTCTTTTAGGTATATATTTATTTAAAGCTTCTTGTATAGTACTATTAAATATGTTATAATTATCATTAACGTTTTTACCAGAATTCAGCAAGTCCTCCCAATTTATAAGTGTAAGTGCGTTCCTAAATTTACTTACGTTTAGGTCACAAAACACTCGTTTGTATACAAAAAAATGTTTATTTTCTTTTTTACTAAAAGGTGCAGTAACTAATATACCGCGATGGTCAGAAAAACCGAATTCATCAACAGCTACCTTAGTATCGTTTAATGTAAAATTCAGGAATAGCAAATCAATACATTTCGAGCTATATGGAGTAATTCTAGTCGGTTCTTTAATTTTTTGCGTGAAATTATATAATAGCATATTATTAGAAAGCCTCTGTTTTTCAGCGTTATTTATTAGAAAATCAATATTAAAGTCTCCGCCTATGACTATATTTTTTGTGGAATCTTTTCTGGATAAGAGATTTAGTAGTTTTTCCAAACAAACATAGAATGTGTCCACTTCTCTTTTACTATTCGGCCAGTAGAGAATTATTATTAACAAATTAAACTTAGGTATTTCGACAGCGCATGTTTCGAAGATCATCTCCAATGATATAGAGGATATATCTAACCTATCAATAAATTCAATTGTATTTTTTATTAGAATACATACACCACCTCCCTGGTGATGTTCCCGGCAGAAAGACGAACATACCAAGTAACCCTCAATTTTTAAGAAATCTTTTTTATGTTTATTTAGCCAAGTCTCGGATATACATAGAACCTGAAGATCAGAGTTCTCCCCAGTAAATGCCTCTATAATATGTGTTTTGTTAGAAATGCTTTGCATGTTTTGAAATAAAATATTAAAATTGGTTTCGAAAGGTACGAAAAGTAGAGTTTTTAGTATAATTTTCGTCACTCCTCCTGCTGTTGCCTGGTTGGTTTGTTCTTACAGTTTGGGTACGGGGTGGACGAGGTGTGGCTGAGTTTCGACGTTTTCCGGAACTGTGCTCAGTGGTCTTCAAGTGATTTTTGTTAGTTGAATGCACCGGTGTGTCCTTTAGTGGCGGTTCTTCGCACTCTTTGCCATCAATAAACAACTTATTGTTTTTTATTATGGCATAATGTCCTTGTTTTCGTGCCGAATACAAGGCATTGTTTAGTTTTTTTCTCTCCTGTAGAGCTTGTGGGCTTAAATACTCTGCAACACCAAAGCCGGCTTCTTTTAAATAATAAGAATTTTCAAGTATGTATCTTTTCAATCTTTTATTGGTTATTTCGATTTTTAAAGGTCTTTTATTTGTAGATCTACCTATGAAAGATACTTCTTCGATGTAGGCTGATATGTCCAAGTTTAGTATGTCGAAGAAAATGTTCGTTACTCTGCCAATTATTTCGCTTTCGGTTTCCCAGTAATACTCTGTTAGTCCGTGTAAAACAAAAACTTTATCTATATTTTCGTTGGTTGGCTGGTGTAAATTTATATGCGAGTGTTGCAACTTATTTTGTATACATTCATTTTCTGTTTGAAGAGATCTGCATTTTTTATTTAGTTCCACTATTATACTGTCCACATTTGATATTTTTTGTTTCAACTGCGATTGCTCAAATGCAATATTTTCCAATTTTTTATCATATTCTGCTTTCATCCTAGATATAGCTAATTCTATTTCGTTTCTAATAGAAGCTTGTATAGCTGTTAATATGCTCTGGTTGTTTTCGTGTAATAATATCTTCATTCTTTCCACGGTAATTTGTTCATCCCCCATATTAGTGCTCAGGTCTAGTTTACTTTGGGTCTTAGGGGTATCGAATATAATAGTGTTTCCCTGCAGTGAGTTTATTGAATCATCATCGCTAAGGTTCGGGCGATCCCCTGTGTTACGTGGTTTCAGTTTTCTAAAGGTGATGTTAGTATCTAAAGATTGCTTACAGGGGCGGTCAAAATTTTCAGTGTGAGGCCGAATCGGAGTATTACTGTTGTCAGTTTTTGGTTCCTTTGAGCGACACAATTGGCATTTCCATGACTGTTTGTGCTCTTTACTCATGGTATTATAGAACCGTTTCTCAGATACGTTACAGCATTCAAGATCATAATTTTGTAAGCAGATAGAGCATTTTAAAAATTGTCTTCCTAGTATCTCTTGACGGCATCCTGCACATATGCCTGCTATCTTGAGGTACGTAGTAAAAGTTTTGTTTTATGTGCTGCAATGGTTCTTGCTTTAAAACTAAAAGTAATAGTGCAGTGATTCTTGCTTTGAAAGCACTCAATCCAATTTAGTAAGTGACAAGCTCACCAGATGTCGCTACTTGCTCTAATTTTATTAAACCAAAACGACAGCTACTCGACACTAGGTGGCGCCATAGGTAGTTCGCGGACTTGTTAATGTCAAGTAAGGTAGGTAAATAGTCCATCCGTAAACAAATAAATCCGTTATGTTAAATCAAAAACTATTTTGATAACACTCGCAATTATCACTTATTTACCTAGTTCATGTTTAAATATATTTATTGTGTCCTTTTTATTATTATTACGCAACCCAAACTATTTATTTTTAAACTATCACTGTTCAAATTTGCACTGACCAGTTTTTTAATTATTATTCCACTAATTTTATCACAAACACTAACACGCATTATTTACCAATTAATTATCACTTTGATGAAATAGAATCACTATAATACTAATGTTTACGATTTATTTTTTAAAATTTGCGCGGAGCCAATGTTTTTACGTATACCGCCCTCTGGCGAAGTCCCAACTATCTTAAATTAAAGTGATAACTCATACAAATCAAGCAAAATGGGTGTACCTCCTGTGTGAAAGCTGAGCCCCTCCTGTTGATCATACTTTAATTGGGGATGCTAATAAATAATAATAGTTTTTTCCTATACCAAACTTGATCCATATATTCAACTCTCTGACTTGACCTACATATATTTTTACTAAAATATGATAAAAACTTATAAATGTTAATAATAGTCATTCTTTCTAGGTGTCTCCAGAAAACAGATTATGCTTTGAGTGCTTTGGAATGCTCCAACAAGTATCTAACACCTCGGCACCTGAACCTATGTTTGGCCATAGGAGTGTGTGCTTTGCTTGTGGTGTATCTATTCTACGGATCCGTACTCACCTAGTACATCCAGATTGTCCAGAAAGGAATATTATTGTTAGATGGACATTTCCTCATTTGGTATGTTGTTATTTAATTTACCTCTTTATTGTCTTTGAACCTTACATTTCACTTTCTTTAAAACATGTATTAGGTAATTAGAATTAATTTAAAATATATTTACTTTTACAATAATAACATTTTTGACAGTTGTAGGTAAGTAATTTTGATGGTTTTTATAAATAAATGCTGTAATTATTCTTTTAATTTCAGGTGTCTCAACTAACTAGAGTTTGTAATGCGTGTTGGATTGCTGCTAGAAGAAATATTCAAAGGCAAATCCAGCAAGATGCTAATAGACCCGTTATTAATGAGGAAATTGATAGTGGAGAGGCCCCAAATGTGCCTGTACCGCCTCCCCTTCCACAAAGCGGTGTCATACAACGCCAAGAAACTGTGAGAATAATATCAGGAACTCATACACGTGTTGCGGAAACAACAAGACATTGTATATTTTCGGGATGTGAAAATGTTGAACGGTTATTGCTACCAATAAGAGTGAAGGAAATGTTATTATGTCGCTATAGATTGTATATTCCACCCTCTGCTCGTATATGCAGATATCATTTAGAAAATGATTGCTGGGACCAATTACAATCAAACACTAGAGACTTCACTGCAGCACAGATGGATCACATGCTGAATATGATGGAGCGAATTAAATTGAAAACACTTGACTTCAATGACATCAATATGATGCCACCCAACCTCTGCCATTATTGGCTTGGACTTACAGCTGCTCAATTCCATGAACTTTTATTAGAAATGCCTAGCCTGCAAAATGAAGTACCTTCTGCAAGTGTGGCATTAAGCATTTATTTGGTCAAACTGCGTACTGGCGACAGTAATGAGAGGCTCAGTTCATTATTTGAAATGCCTCGAAGCACCCTGGAAAGAAATATGAATAAGGCTAGAAACTGTATGAGCCAAGAAATGGTACCTTTGCATTTAGGCCTAAATCACATGACAGTGCAAGAAGTTGCCGCTAGGAATAAAATAATACCAGAAGGATTATTTGGTAATCCTAATAGTGCTCCTAATGTAAGACCTGCTATTGTTATCTGTGATGCTACATATGTACAAAGTAGCAGCAACTACTTGTTTCAAAAAGAAACCTATAGCTTACATAAGCATCTGAACTTGGTAAAGCCGTTCATGATAGTTTGCTGTGATGGCTATATTCTAGACTGTTTAGGTCCATTTAAAGCAATAGTCAATGATGCTACTATTATGAGCAATGAATTTAGAAATAGTGATGGTGAAATGAGATCATATTTCCGGGAGGGGGATATTTTTGTTTTAGATAGAGGTTTCAGGGATGTAATTCCACAACTGGTAAATTATGGCTATCAAGCTCATATGCCCGAGTCTTTGTCAGAGGGCGAGCATCAACTTACAACAATGCAAGCTAACAAGTCAAGGTGTATTACCATGTGTAGGTGGGTGGTTGAAGTGGTCAATGGTCGACTGAAACGGGATTTCAAGCTATTTCGCCAAGAGTTTTTTAATAAGGCAGCCAAACATTTAATGACTGACTTTCGGAACGGCTGTGCCTTAATAAATAAATTCCACCCACTAATAGAAGATATGCCAGAAGCAGCAGAATATTTGGCAATTGTAGTGCGTAGATTACATATAGATAATGTTCTGGCAGATACTGTCAGAAGAGAAAATCTCAATAGACGAAGAGCTACATTTGTAACCATTGACGCTCACCATCCACATTTAAATAATTTCCCAAGACTTACCATAAGCGACTTGAAAAGGCTTGCATTGGGTACATACCAGTTAAAGCAAGCTTCTTCATATTATGGTGAACATGTGCGAACAAATGGCACTTACACCATAGAAATAAATAACGAAATTGAAGAAGATATCCCTCTTATTCTGGGCACAAATAATTATTTACTCAGAGGGAGAATAAAGTCTCGACATATTGGGGGTAGAACATATTATGCATATTTACTGATTAGTAAAGATAACCATGTTGTCAATAGTGTCGAGGCTTTATCAGGCTATTGCTGCAACTGTCTTGTGGGCAATAGAACGGTGGGTTGTTGTGCCCATATTATGTGTGTTGTATGGTACCTGGGCTGGGGCAGATATAATGATGTTACTGCTCCAGCTCAGTTTTTGGATTACATATTCAATGAGGTTTCATATGAAAATGAATGATTTTTTTTTCCTTAAATCATTTCATATTAATTAATAAATTAATTTATTCCATCTTGAATAGTTTCATTCTAGTGATTATTTGACTGAAAGTGATATTGTAAGACTTTATTAAATGCCAAATGGAAACTATTACAATAGCCATACCCAATATTTCAGATTGTTATATGGATTTTTATAGATAATGTAAGTCAATAATTCTTACAAAGAAAAGTCAATTCAATGAATAAATAAATATGACGAAATATATAGTCTTGTATTCATTTTGTTATTTTATTTATTGCTTCACCACTGTGTTTTATTCGAAATATCTTTTGTAGGTTCCTTAGGGCAGAGGAAATAAAGAGAAGCACAACAAATGATACCATTATAATATGTGCATAAAATGAGGGTTATAATTAATTTCAGTGATGTGACAGAAACCTTAATAATCTACATTCAAACAAATTATTATAAATGCAATGCTTTATTATCTTAACTGTTATAAAAACCCCAAGTTAATGTAATTAATACTAAAAATCAATATTTTAATAAAAATCTCTTTAAATGTATTGCTTTTTCCTAGCAGGGTGTCACATGTTTTCTTAAACTTGTACTACCTCAATAATGGTATGCGACTTGCAGTAAACATAATATTCTCACTATTAATAATATTATCATTAACAAAAGCTTAATAATACTCATATCCAACCATTTTATAAAAAGATAAAACTTAAAAAAGAGAAGGGAACAAATACTAATTTAATGACCTATGTTATTTTATTTTTCGTATAACCCGTCGAGCTAGAGAAAAAATGATTTTAATTATTGAATCTACTCCTAGAAACCTACAAAATATGGTAAATATCATCAATGTACAAAATTATTTGTAGCGATACTACGGTCCATACTACGATGGGCATTCTCCTTTGTCACATAAAACTACAAACTTAAGATCACTTTTGTCTAAAAATACACTATGGCAGTGGACAGACAAACATGATGAAAAATTCAATAACTTAAAAAGTATTTATAATTTTTATTATTTTTAAAGCATGTAACTGCTTGATGTCTAAATCTAAAGAAAATATAACTAGAAAAAATTCCACGCGGACCAGGCAGCAGACGGGACTCGAACCCGCACCCTTCGCAATCCGGGCGAATGCACTGACCTTTCTGCTGCTGCTTTAAAAATAATAAAAATTATAACTATAATTGCTATTTCTTCTTTCAAATGTTTAATACTTGTAAAAGTATTCATTTGACATTGTGGGTTTACCTATAATGCGAAGAGATGGCGCTGCCTTGCAGCTTAAGAATAGCTAGAAGGAATTTCGACGCGGTCCGTGAGGGCCGCGGTAGCATAATTGGTCAGTGCATTCGCCCGGATTGCGAAGGGTGCGGGTTCGAGTCCCGTCTGCTGCCTGGTCCGCGTGGAATTTTTTCTAGTTATATTTTCTTTAAAAAGTATTGTCACAAATGCCCCAGTTCTTACCTATTATGACCAAAATAAACCTATTGTCTTGTCAGTCGATTCATCTAAGGATGCTATGGGTGCCGTGATCAGTCATGACAAACAGCCAATAGCTTATGCATTAGCTTCCCTCAGTCAAGCTCAACAAGCATATTCTCAAATAGAGAAAGAATTATAACGATCCTCTTTGGTTGTACAAAGTTCCACCAATACATTTATGGATCTCATGCCACAGTTGAAACTGACCATAAGCCTATTGTTTCATTATTTAAAAAAACTATTTACAGTATACCTGCCCGTCTACAAAGAATTATGCTTAGATTACAACCATATGACATAAACATAGTCTATAAACCAGGTAAATACCTATATGTCGCAGACACATTGTCTAGATGTGCCTTGCCAGAACCAGCTCTAACAGATTTAGAAGCAGATATTGACTATGTAAATTTAGTCATTCAGTCACTTTCTTTAAGTCCTCATAAAATGAAAGAATTACAAGAACATACAAGTAAAGACCAAGACTTAGTTGCAATTACTAACTTCTGTATAAATGGTTGGCCAGAACACAAAAAGTCTTTACCCGTCAACATTAGACCCTATTTCCCTATCAAAAATGAACTTCACATAATAGATGGTCTTGTCTTAAAAAACAACAGTGTTGTGTAGTCCCTTATTCACTCAGAAATGACACACTTAAACTCCTACACGAAGGCCATCAAGGTATTAATAGTTGTCAAAATTAAGCAAAAAATTCAGTATATTGGCCAAATATTAATTTAGATATAGAATCATACATAAATTCATGTCACATTTGTCTTACATACAGACGTAATAACACCAAAGAACCATTATGCAATCAAAATATTGAACTTATCCCTTGGTATAAAGTAGGAATTGACTTATTTAATTTTAATTCCCAGAAGTACCTACTTGTTGTTGATTATTTCTCAAAGTATGTAGAACTTGCTTTGTTGAACAATAACTCTACTGCTAGTAACATCATTCACCATCTAAAATCAATTTTTGCCAGACATGGAATCCCAAAATATATTCAGTCCGACAATGGACCACCTTTTAACTCACATGACTTTGCTATGTTTAATTCCAAATGGCAAATAGAGCATATTACTTCCAGTCCCTATTATAGCCGCTCTAATGGTATGGTTGAACGTGCCATAGGTACCATAAAGAACATTCTTAAGAAATGTTTTGTTGATAAAACAGATCCTTATCTTGCTATTTTACAATATAGAAATACACCCAAAAATGGTCTGTGTTCCCCAGCTCAGTTGCTGATGTCTAGAACATTGCGATCCAAATTGCCAGTCACTGAGAAATCACTACATCCTAATGTTGTTAATTATAAACAAATAAAAGAAAAAATAAAACAACAAAATGAAAAGTCACAACTTTATTGTAACAAACTCATTATAAACCATTACCACCTGGGGGCCAATCGCCTAACGGAAATGCTTTGGAAAACGCTAACGCTAATGATTTTATTTTGTTATTTCTAGCCGCCTGAGGTATTCAAATGCTTCGCGCTCTTTCTTTTTCTTTGGCATTGGTAATAACAATATTAAAAAAAATGAGCGTGAGGTATTCGAAAACCTTAGGCGGCTAGAAATAACAATATAAAATCGTAAGCGTTAGCGTTTCTCAAAGCATTTCCGTTAGGCGATTGGCCCCCTGTTCACAAGGGAGATAAAATATATTTTAAGAAACATCCACAAAGTATTTGGAAACCAAGTTCAGTCACAGATATTTGTACACAACCTAGGTCATTCACAATAGACACTGATGATGGCTCATATCGACGTAATCGTTTTCATATTATAAAACCTAAGTCTCCAGATCGTTTGCCACACACTTCACTGACGTTACCAATATCCACACTGCAATCTCCGCTGACTCCGCACCTAGAAAATAAAAATAAAAGCATTAGTACACCAATTAAACAAAACACTTCACAAGATAAAGAAACATACTCATATTTTGGTCGTAGAATTAAGAAACCAGCTAGATTCCTTGAATGATTTATTTAAGTAATTTGTCTATCATTGTAAACGTTATTTTGTACAATAAAGATCCTGATGTAATTAGTAAACAGTATAGATATGTTGAATCAATTTACTAATATTGTGTAAACTTAAGGTAAATTGTAAAAAATTTTAAATTTTCTAGATTGTCAAATCAAACGTCAAAGTCAAATGACTGTCAATGTCATGTCAATGTCTAATGTAAATTTTTAAATATGATGTCTAAGGTATTTATAATATTAAGCCTACTTAGTCACTTCAAGTTTCTGTCTGTATAATTATTTTTATTTTTCAAAAAAAAGGGAGATGTTAGATCCATAGCCTAGATATACTACTTTAGTAGTTCCTGCCGCCATCTTGTCTTGTCGCATCTTACGTGCGCAATGCACAATGTGTCCCAGAGAATTATTCATTAAAAAGAAGATTCCAAGCATCTACCAGTCTCTTATTCAAGATTACCTAATACAACCGTAAAACACCTACCTACATCAGCGAGGAAATTCAATTTCGAGTAAGTTCAGAATCGAGTAAAAGAACGCCCGATTGAGAACTCAAATCGATATGGGAAAAAATAATTCAAAATTCAACAACTGTCAAACTCCATCCACTCATCCACACGCCCCAACAGAGATCCAATGCCTTCTTTTTCTCAAGTCGATTTTTTGAGTCGAATGAAAAAAAGCAACTATTCCTTCAATGCTACCAACCCAACCAATGAAGTTTGACAGCTACGCTGACGTAAGCGGTTCGCTATCATAGACAAAACAGCTGTCCTACGTGTGTCAGTTATATAATTGTCAGTGTCACGCCCTGTTTAAAAACAAACACTACACTGCCTAGAGCAAAATCAGACTCAGATTTGTCTATACTCACACAAGATGCATTAAATTCAACAGTCCTGGATTCTACTATGCTAAGCACATACAGTGGAATACAACAGAACACAAGTTATAATAGCCAGGAATATTTACAGGAAATCGATAACCTCAAAATTAAACTCGAAAAGGCAGAACAAGAAATAGAAAACTTGAATGCAAAAAATACTTGTTTAAAACATACTAACGAAAGACAAAAAAAGCAAATTGACACATTGAAAAGGCTTACCTGTGATATAGGCAAAAAAATAAACAACATGACGCCACTTACACATAAAATAACTAACATAAATACACAATTAACAACCAGAGTATCTCCTCTGAATATGTATAAATCAGTGTTGTTTAATACGCCGCAGAGATATCACAATAAACACAGTAATTCGGAAAATTCATACGATTTGTTACAAAAAAACAAGAATAACACATCTTCACAGTGCATGGATACTTTACCGCCATCGAAAAATATTTTTGCCACTTTGTTAAACCACACAAAACACACGACGCACGACTGAATCAACAAGATCGCAAGATGTTCTCCCTGACAACTCAAAAGATGGAGCTACTGGTCTTCAATGTAACGCTTTAAAATCTAAAGTAGTAATATTGGGAGATGAACAAATACAAAATTTATCAGAATAAATTCATGTTAATATGAAACATGAAATAAGCAACTCACATTGCTTTACGAGTATTGTGAAAATGGGAGCTTCATGTTTTAAATTTTGACTAGTTGTAATGATTTAGAAAATAAGTTGAATAAAGATGACATAGTTATTTTAGCATTAGGTATGAATGACAAAACCCCCTATTTATTGTATGCAGAGTTGGGGACTGCACTGTACAAATTAAGACATTTTAAGGTTTTCATAATGAATGTGCAATACAATTCTTACTTAAATTTAGATTTATTAAATTATAACATAAAGTTGTTGACTAAGACCTACCCTAATTGTAATTGCATAGAATTCCATTCTCAATACTTTTTGACAAACAAAGACCAATATTTAAATGAATTAAGATTAGATGGAATGCATCACTACCCTGATCACGTGGAAAATGAAGTTCGTGCGAATAAAACGGTGTTACGATATAAACGCGGCCGCTGTGTGCGATGTATCATCAGAAAAAAACGAACAGAAGTCAATATTATTTGTACAAAGTGTCAATTATTTCTGTGCATTGGCGCCTGCTATCGTGAATACCACACACCCTACAACAATTATAATTTAAGTAAGTAAGAAAGAAATATGTACAGTGAAACCTGGTTAATTGAGATCTCAAGGGACCAAGATATATGTACCAATTATTGAGGGTATCCAATAATCCAGTTTTCCATTAAACAGGTTTAAAATTATAGTTGTCTCATTTACAGAGGCCCCCGCTTACAGAGGTCGAAATGTGCAGTTATTCCATTTTTAGAGTACGGACAAACAAAGCATGCGCGAAAGACGACGCGAAATGTATGTAAACAAACATATCAAAACGTGTTACAACCTGATTAATTAGTCTCACTTATACAGGTAATTGAGCTAGTCTCAATTATAGAGGTCATCATCGAAAGTCTTAGAATTCAAATCTCATTTAACCAGGTTCAAAAAGTCCCATTAACAGAGGTAATTTAATGAAAAAGAACCGGGACCTCATTGCAACTCTCAATAATAGAGGTTTCTCACTTATCCAGGTCCCACTTAACCAGGTTTTACTGTAATTAAAATGTCAATGCATCATAAACGTTCAACCGCATCTTATTTAGTTTTTCTCTTTTGTGGTCCGCATTTTTTTTTATCCAAATTGATACAAATACATACTATTTTATTGTTTTTAGAATTATGTCAAAAATTACCAATTGTTGCTTTGCAATTCACGTAGAATTGTAAGACTGATTATTGCAATAATATTTATAATGTAAATCCTTGCAATTTAGGAGCACCCTATAAAGGCTGCGTCGGAACGTAGATCTGCGTTTACTGATGGCGATTTTCAAACTAATGTTACTCGAGGTTTTTGTTCTAAATATATATTATTCTTATGTTTTCTAGATACTATAATAACTCAACCATAGTAATAATAAAATAAAGACCTACAGAATTACTTCTTGGCGTTTTATTGAATTTTTTCTACGGCTTGAAAAAAATTGCTTCTATAAAATGAAAAAACCATGATACGGTGGAGAAAATGTATTTGGTATAAAGTTTAGTTACCTGCCTACCGGCATCAGAAACTAGAATTGTATAAATTGTCGTTTATATTACATATTTAGATTTATAATAAACCCAGTCGCACCAGCGCTCGCGGTCACTTTTCTCCGACAAACGGCGTCTTTTTTACGGCGTGGCGCTTTAACAGTCGGGACCCATTGTTGAAAAATATTATGTATTCTTGAATATCTAATTTTATAGAATCTTAATATTGTAAGATTCTATAAAATTTTGTGTCCAAAAAATTTTTTTGGTAACAATAAATTATTATTATTAACACCTCGACTGTTACGCGCCACGCCGTAAAAAAGACGCCGTCTGTCGGAGAATAGTGCGACTGCGTTTATTATAAATCTAAATATGTAATATAAACGACAATTTATACAATTCTAGTTTCCTTCGCTCACTTTGTCTTTGTATCACAATGCCGTGCTTCCTTTCTTTTGAAAGTCATTCATCAAATTATTTATCTGATTGTAACTATGAACTACCACCATCAACTCCGTCGACATCATCAGCAATGCCTTCTGATGATAATCGTTTGCGCTGTACGTTTACTACTTGAAGAAGAGGAAAATGATGTTTCGACAAAACCTGTTGATGTGAGTTATTCGGATACAGAAGAAGGTGAGGGTGAGTCACCAATGTCTACCACCTCTTCTTCGGTGGCTTCTTCTTTGAACGCTTTCGTCAAACGTAAATCGAACAATCCAAGAAGCGTCAACAATAAGCGAAATGCAAAAAGCGACTAAAGTAAACAAATAAACATTGTTGTTGCATCATTCATAACTGGATCCAGTGCAGCGCTATGCTAATTGGTTATAGTAAAATACTACAACCAATCAGGATGGGCCCGTAAAATCACCCGTCTAGCGCTTGCACAGGAAAGATTTTTTGAAGTGTACAGGCGGCCGTGACCCCCCCTGTACATACCAAATTACTAAATATAACCCACCTTAAAATCAACCGCAATCAATCACAAACATATTATATATTTTAAAATCAGACAATCATACAGTCCGATTAAGCAATTAAGATAAAATTATATTATATTATTATTACGTGAATCAATCAATCCAAAACATATTTCTTGTTAATAATAATTATTTAGACGTAAGGTACTGATCTATAGAGTAATAGCATTTACTTATCAAGAGCTTTTTTAATTTCCTTTGAAATATGTTAATGTTTTGTTCATTTCTAATTTCTTCTGGTAGCTTATTAAATACTTTTATGGCCATATACTTTGGACTACAATTCAACATTTTGATCCTAGATGAAGGTAGGTGTAACCTATTTTTATGACGAGTGTTTAGATTGTGTGTATTACTTACTTTAATAAATGTATTTTTGTTTTTTAATACAAAGGTAGACATATCATATATGTATATTGAAGGTAACGTTAAGATTTCATATTCTATAAAATCAGAAATATAAAAAAACAGACAGATCCATTTACCTAGTGACTACATTAGGCCCCTAAAGAAGCACGATGATCTCATCCGTTTCCTAACGAAACAGTGGACGTCGATTACAGTTTCGTTAAAAATTATGCAGACCCTTCAACTTTTCGATATGCAATTATTCGACCAGGAAATAAGACAGGTGATCCCACGGTAACAAATATTCGTGGTATCAAGTATACGGTTGACGGGGCAATTTCAGTTAAATTGAATTTTGAAGACGATTGGATAAGTTTACTAATAAGGCCAAATCCAAAGAATAAAGAAATTACTCCCAATTAAACACCAAACCGCTTCTTATTTCGATTACGAAGTTTAACCATTTACAAAGTTTAAAGTTGTAACGTGAAAAACCGGGTAAGTGGGGTAAATAAAAATAAGACTCCGATTATAACTCCATTTATTGGTAATCTCCGAATTTTAAATGTTAAGGTTAAGGTAAATTACGTTAAGTTAAGTTAGTTATCTTTAAATTAAGTTTAAACAATATTAATAAAACGCAGCGGAATTAGCCGCTGGCTGGAGCCGCACGGTCACGCAAATAAAACAGTCGTTACAATTAAATTTAATAGGTAGGTAAAAAAAACAGGTCGTGGCGCATTTGGTCGATAACGCTTGGTATGTAAAAAGTAAAAGTTAATTTAGGTAAAAAAGGAAATGGTTATCTGTAGGTCCAGAGTAGACAGCACGAAGGGTAGTCTGCGCACAGAGTGCAGTCCAAACTCGTCGGGGTAAGTAGATGAGTTGGGGTAAGCAGGGGCTTCGTCAGCTGCTTAGGACTGGAGAGTCCTTCTGGGGTAGCTACAGGTTATATGGGACTTTGCCTGGGTAGCAGGACGTCAGGGTAACATTTCGGTATAATATGGCAATAACTTGCAGCATAGCATTGCACCCCCTGGAAGGGGAACGGTAAGTATTAGCCTTCCGGACAAAAAAAAATACATAAAAGGTAAGTAGGTAATCTACATGCAATGTAGATATTGTTGAGAACGCAGCCCTAGACGTTCTCGTTGCATAGCAACACTTGTGTACTTCAAATATATTTTATTCATTGTCTTTAGTTTTCGCTCTTTAATTATTTTTCTAAGTCAATTCCAACATTTAACTAGAGTTTTAATCTGTCGCCAACAGATATTAAATTAATATTAAGAAATTATAAAATCCACAATATATAAAGAAACATTTGTATGTTATTCCTTTTTAAGTTAATATTTTAAAGTAAATTGAACATTTCTCTTTATGGAAAAACTGCGTTATAAGTTATAATTATCTTAAAAACTGTTGTTTCAATTACTTATACCCAGTACAGTGTTGCCAACTCTACGTATTTTTACGTAGATCTACGTATTTTAGGCCTTTTCCGGAAACCTACTAACTTCAGTCCCAGAATCTACGTATTTTCTTATATTTTTTCAAATTTGTAAAATAACTTAATTCACTAGAATAAAGAAGAATATTTTCCGTTACTTTACTTAAAAACTATATAAATGTTTATTTCTTATAAAGATGTATCTTACACTCTCGTATCTTATAGAAAAGATTCCCGTTATTGGTTTTGTTGACGAAATTAATGCTGGACGCAGGATTTGTGAAAGCAGAAACGACAAAACTCTTTGACTTAGTAGGTACATTCATAACATTAAAAATTGTATTTTTAAACTTTTAATATTATCAATGAGTACCTAACATCGAATTGATCTTTGCAAAAAGAAATGACTTTCAGCCGATAAAGTTACAGGATTTAGCAAGTTTTAAACATATGTTCATGTGTAAGTACGAGTATGTTTATTTCTCTTGGCAATTTAAAACACAACTTTTCTAGTCTTTTACCAAGTGTATCATGATAACTACTATATTTTTCATGTGATCTATTAGAAGTCATGGTTTTATAATATTAACTTAGAAAGTTTATTTCCTACGTGCTTGCGAGTGTTTGTTTACAAATGTTTTGACGTCATAGCATAGATAAGTCTATAGACTAAATAGCGTTTTTGTATAATACATTTTTTTTTCGATCTGATAGAACGATTATTAACAATTTAAAACATAATTCCAAAAAATGTCAACTAGCCTATTTAACAACAGTTTATCCTTGTCATTCTCTATACAGAATGAAAAGGAGAGACTGATGTTAAATTTAGTTTTAAATTAAGAGAACCATCCAGAATCGACACCCACCAGTGTCTGTGTCTGATGGTAAATGTCTACCACAGCATGGTAAATGCTTCCAATGCAGCGACTTCTCCAAGAACTCTTTGTTCTATCTCCCGTTCTTAAACAAATTGTATAACAAAACACTCATTTTATTCGGTTTCACTTAACTTCTTCATTTCACTAAGAAAAAAGTACGCAGATCTACGTACTTTTCATATCCAAAATTTACTAATTCTACGTAATTTTCTCATCGGGCCTACGCCTTTTTCAAAATCCGAGTTGGCAACACTGACCCAGTAATTGATTAGAAAGTGCAAAGTTATATAGTTAAAATTGTTCTTTCATTGTATTAAATAAATACCTGTCGGAGGCGTTGAAGACAGCAAGTATAATATGATTTAATGGTTTATTCTTCCATGTTATTATCTGTAATTAATTAGTGTGGTAAGTAACACATTCCTACAAAACTAATGGATTTAGGGAGGTAATCCTTTTCAACAAACACTGTCTTCAAAGAAAGTTTCATAATGGGAGTTACTCTTTATGAATTATTTTACTGGATATTGATTCCTGAAGGGAATAAATGAATATTTATGCATATTTGACTAATCATCATAGGAATGTAGTATTAACTGGTTAATAATTTGTAAGGATTTATAAAAATCTTGACAAGGAGGTTATCTTATCAAGTAATACATGATTTTCACATGTGTTTACTAGAAAATAATGCATATTTTACTGTGATCTGATAAGATCATTAAAAATAAAGTATAGTAATTGCTTACCAATTATTAAAACGTGTGACGATTTCTCATGCGAAGCCGGCACATGTTGGATTTATATAAATTTGTGTAAATAGTGGTTCCTTCTGCTTCGCCTGTAATAACTTATAGGAATAAGAATCCACGAAACGAAATCACTCCTTTTAAAGTTGAAAAGTATTAAATAACTTACCAAAAAGCGAAACGTGGAACGCCTTCGAGGAGAAAAATCAAAGAGTAACATAAGTATAAGAGAAAAATGTAAAAATGACTTTTTTCTTAAAAGTTAATGGCGTTGGCATATTAATAAATAAAGGCGGCGTTATACACGGTCGGTGCGCGAAGTCTATGAACAGTGCGCTGGAGCACAACGTGCCGGTGAGTGATAAGAACGGAGGCTTTTTGTCCTTTTCTAACCGTGTAATTAATAAATTATAAAAATAATTTTTATGCATTAAAGCAAAAATTTAGGGCTACAAAGTCAGTCATACCATCGGATTGTCATAATTTCTACGATTCATTGCCTAAGATATAAAATATTGCATTATTAAAATTCATTTCATTATAGAATAGTTGATTGTGTATTGATGATTGTTTATTATCTTAAATTATAATAATTTAAAGCAAAGTTACGATTTTTGTTGTTGTTTAAAGCCGATCATTATCATCGGGTTGTCTGGAATATCTGAGATCGTTTGCTTAAAATTTCAAATATTTCATTAAATATTGTAGAGGATCGTTGCTAAAATGTTTAATATTTAAAGTATTGATTTTTATTAATTAAAAAGTTTGAAATTGATTACATGCTACGGCATTGTCACAATTTACCTGATTCGTTTTCTAATTAATATAAATTTTTGATAGTTGTTTATGTTGTGTCGTTTTCTTAATTTACGATTTAAGTTTTGATTTTAACTGTCATATTTTATTACTAGTTATTACTACTTGTTATTGTTCAATATTATTTTGAAAAATAGAGTCAATATCTCCTAACTGGCAGTTTTAAAAGAATTCATGACTTAATTTAAATCATTTGTTATTTAGTACAAAAGTAACGCTGTCAATATTGCATTAAAAGTTAAATAAAGTTCATATGATAAAAAAGTAATGCGGTAATTGTTTTTTGCCTCTCCTGTAAAATTTACCTAACTACAGTTTACCTAAACCGCAATTATCATTCCGTCCACTGCCTGCCGAACCTATAGGTTTCCCAATGCCTAAGCCTAATAATTATAATTTTAATAATAACTTAGCGAATAAACCAACACCTCTGCCGCCGCCGCCAGCGCATCGTTACCCTGCTCAGTCGCAGCCTTTTAGATTTAATAAGTCAAATAATAATTCTCAACAGCGCACCCCAACCCGCACTCAGCAAATATTTGGTGCACGGAGTACAGCGATTGGCGTAAATGCGGGAATTCGCCACCCAAAAATTATTTCACACCGCGGGAAGTAGACTACAGACTACGACACAGACTATTATAATGACGTAAGTGATTACTGTTATTTAAGACTCGATCGACGACTATGACAATAGAGTTCAAATTTATGAGCCCAGCGCTGAGCCAAATGACGAGCCACAAGATTCAAGTTCCACTCGTAATTTAGATTCGGATTTTCAGTTGACTGGCCCATCAGGCGAGTTAAAATAGAACTTAATTTACAAACGCAAAGACAGTTACCATATATCCAGATAGCGGAGCCACCTTTAAATTTATTATTATTAGTAGACAAAGGTGCTAATCAGTCATTTATTAGTCCGTAATGTGAAGATATGTTTTTTTATAATGTCTCTTTAGATTACGATCCATTTGAAGTTACCACTGTCCACGCGACTAGCCGTAATGATTAATCTATCACCCTTCCATGTTTCTCCGAATTTAAAGATCAGAACCACATAAAATTATTTGCACAGCGTTTTCATAATTATTTCGACGGCCTTATAGGTTTCGATTGACTTACGAAATTAAAAGATACTATTTTAGCTTTTAAAGATTTAAAGAACCCGACATTAACTACACAAAATGCAGTTAACCTTATAAAGATGTATAATTCGTGTAATATCAATCGTTACCAAGACCTTATACCGGCTCGCATGTCCAAATTAGTTCGTTAAAGATGAGCGATACGAATCGATATTATGCTGTATCGATACATAGCAATGCGATATATCGATATTTTGTATCGATACACAACCATACAATACGCATCGATATATCGTATCTCCAGGTAAATAATAAAAATAAAATCCATGTATATCCGCTTAAAGTTATGACTTTGAATATGTTATATTAAACATTCTCAATGCTTTGGTAAGGAGAGATTAACGTAAACAAACTTTGCACCGACCAACTGGGCTGGCGTTGTGCGGCGCGCTTTGTGCACTACCTACCCGACAATTGTTTATAAATTTTGAATTTTATCAAATGTAAGATACCGGCATAATAAAATAAAATAATTTTCTTGCTTGCTTTATTGCCGAGTTGTCTTTGTTTTAAGTAACACGTCGTCGTGCTTATTACAACTTTGTTGGAAATTGGAATATATTTTAACACTATGCCGACGCCACAAAAATCATATGTGTGTTCATTTTTTATTAAAACAGATGACGGTGGCAAATGTAAGCTGTGCCAAGCGAAAGTAAAAACTAAAAAAAATAAAACAAATCTAAGAACTCATTTGCAGCGACACCACAAGGAAACATTCGATAGCGATCAATGCTCAACATCAAAGTCCTCAATAACCTCGGCACACGAACAAGTAAGTAGATTTTGATTCGTTAAATGTATTTTTCGATAAAAATGTATATTAATTATTGTGTGTAAAAAAGCGTTTACCTATTAACTTTTTATTTATTTTTAGGTAGAACAGCCAATTAGCTCTGGCCCATCGACAAGCCAAGCAGTTTCTCTCAATAATTCACAAATGGATGAATCCTTTGAATTTGAAACTACCGTTTGTTCAACACCAAAACGAGAAGTAATACGCCAACCACGAATTGATGATGTTATTTTTAATATTAACGCGTTTCGCAAGGGCGGATCAAAGGAAGGTAAATTAACAAATGCAATTTTATACTTTATTGTTGTTGATGATTTGGCTCTAAGCACAACTGAAAAAAGAGGGTTTCAACATTTAATGAAAGTGGTGTGCCCGTCTTACCAGATTCCAAGCCGGAGCACTATCACAAGATTGATAGATGAAAAATATGATACACTATCTAATATAATAAAACACCAATTAAAAAGAATAAATAGTTTCTGCTTGACGAC